>ML780909.1:661432-678698 GCA_009831015.1 Picea engelmannii
GTAGTTGAAACATGATTGGTACATACTTGGTACATGGTTGGATGCACTTGTTTATGGTACAGGTTGATTACAGGTTATTTGGTACAGGTTGGTGCATGGTTGATGCACTTGTTTATGGTATAGGTTGATTACAGGTTGATGCACGGTTGATGCATGGTTTAGATTTATTGGTACAGGTTTACAGTGGTATATCTCACAGTGATAGGTTGACAGTGGTTCTATCATTCTACTTCTACTTCAGGGTGGCAATATGGGGCAAGGACAAGTGGTTGTAGCCACCTTCTAGTTGTAGTCGGAGAACATAAGGGGTTGTAGCCAGAGAATTGGGGAGTTGGAGCTCCCCTCAGGTTGTAGCTTGAGAAATTAGGGGGTTGGAGCCTCCTTCTAGTTGCAGCTAGAAAACAAAGGAAGTTGGTGCTTCCAATGAATGTAATTCTTCAAGACATATAAGAAAAAACATTTTGTGGTTTTCTCCTAATTTGGGTTTCCATATAAAACACTGGTGTATTGTGTATGTGTATGTTTGTTCATTTGTTCATTGCTTATTTACTCTGTAGTTATTGGATGATAATGCTTCATTGATATAACACTTGGATTATATGGTTAAAAAAGATTAAATTTCTCTATTACTAATTCACCCCCCTCAATAATCCAACAATTGGTATCAGAGCAGGTTCCTTCAGAAATCAGCTTAACCACTGAAAGGTAGATCATGGAGAGTAACAACTCATATAAAAATGGAATACCACAGTTTGATGGAAAGAAGTATGTTTTTTGGAGAATAAGGATGAGGACATATATACATGCACAAGGATTTCAAGTTTGGCAATCAATTGTGGATGGATACACAACACCAACCGTTCCACCAACAAATGACAAAGCAGTAAAACTCGGTGAGAATAATTCCAAAGCCACAAATGCAATTTTGAATGGTCTTAGTGATACGATATTCACCAAAGTTTCACACTATAAATCTGCTAAAGAGATTTGGGACAAGATTCAAAATATTTATGAAGGAGATACAAAATTCAAAGCAATAAAGCTTCAGACTTACAGAGGTCAGTTTGAACAACTAAAAATGAAGGAAGATGAATATATCGCAACCTACTTCTTACGAGTCGATGAAATAGTGAATGCAATCATAGTATTGGGAGAAGAAATTGAAGACTCCTTAATTGTTCAATAGATACTAAGATCTCTTCCTATGAGATTCAACCCTAAGATATCAACACTAGAACAAAGATCAGATCTGGACTCAATAAGAATGGATGAACTGCATGGAATATTCACAGCATATGAAATGAGAACTAAGCAGGAAAATCCAGATGTAAAAGAAACATCCTTCAAGGAATCCAAAAGATCAAAGAAAAATAAAAAGGAACAAGAAGAATATAGCAGCAGCAGTGACGCCTCAGAAGACGATGAAGAACTGGCCAACTTCGTCAAAATACTAAACAAGGGAACCAACGGTAGGTATAGAGGTAAGCTCCCTTTAATTTGTTTTAATTGTGATGGTATCGTTCATTTTGCTAACAAATCTCCTCATAAGAAAAAGAGAAATGATGAAGGTTAATAAAAAAGAAAACACACATATAAAGGAAAATTAACTACAAAGAAAGTTTTCAATAAAATATTATACACCAAAGAAGACATCTCATCATCGAAGGAAGATGAAGTCAGTGACAATGCGACAGGAAGAGTTTTATTCATGGAAGTAAAAGACTCTGACAAAGAAGACTTTGAAGAAGAATATGAAGAAGCCGAAAAAGAATGTGAAGAAGTCGAAGAAGAAATTGAAGAGGTAGAAGTTGACTATCGAGAAGAATTAATGTGTGCCATAGAAGTTATTAGAAGAAGAAAAAAGAAAAACAAGAAACTACAAGCAAACCTAGACAAGAAAAAGGACACTCGAGAACTAGAACAAATCATCACAAAATTGAAGGTTCAAATAGAAGAAGATAAAAGAATTGAAGAAGCACTCAAAGAACAACTAGAATAAAAGGACCAGATCATTGGAAACTTGGAAGTAGAGGTTGTCACACTAATAAAGGATATTCAAAAGAAAAATATGCAGAATAGCTCAAAAGTTCTGGATGACATTATCAGCAGTCAAAAATCTCATCTTGACAAGTCCAGACTTGGATACAATCAGACAGAAAATGGATCAAGCTCCAAAACAATAGAGCAAGAAACAAATCCAAAGAGCTATGCAGAAACAATCAAAGAGGATAGGAAGATATACAAGGAACATTACAAGGACACTCCTCCACCAAAAAGATTCTGATTTCAGAATCAACAACAAACAAATAAGCCTCAAGAAGAAGAAGGATTCATAAGAGCACCTTCTTTGAGAAGATCTTCAACTCCCAGGTATCAAACCATATTTTTTGGTTTATGTTATGCATGTAATAATTTTTGACATAAAGCTGTGAATTGCAGAGCTAACAACAAGAACAGTAACAACTTTGAGAGTTATACACAAAGGGATTATTCAAGGAGACCTAGTGACACACAAAGAAGAAGTTACAACAGGTTTGAATATTTGAGCACTGAAATGGGATGTTACAAATGTAAAAATTTTGGACACATGGCCAAGGATTGTAGAATGACAGTCCCTCCTAAAGAACCTCAACAAAATAACAACAGTCACAGACAAGAACCTCAGAAAATGACATGGATAAGAAAGAAAGATGAGCATAGCAATGAAGAATGCACAATCTCTCTACAAGCTAAGCAGAAGAAACATGGTTGGTATGTTGACAATGGATGCTCAAAACACATGACAGGTGATAAAGACAAATTTCTTACATTACAAAAAGAAAAAAATGGATCAGTCTCCTTCAGAAATGATAATTCATCCAAAATCATTGGAGAAGGCACAGTCTGAATTGGGAACAAGAATGAAAAGGCACAAAATGTTCTACTGGTAGAAGATATGAAACATAATCTTCTAATTGTGAGTCAAATGTGTGACCAAGGTCATAAACTTACTTTCGATTCAGAAAAGTGTGAAATAAGAAAAGAAGGTTCATGGAATTTGTTCGGTACTTCAAACAACATATATGTGTTAAGTGAAATTGGAAATGAAAAGTGTTGTCTAGGAAAGGAAGATGAAAGTTGGTTATGGCATAGAAGAATGGGTCACATGCATTTTTATAACCTTGTCAAAGTCAGCAAAAGAGAAGCAGTCGGAGAAATTCCCTAGATCACAAAACCAACCAACACTTTATGCAAGCATTGTCAACAAGGAAAGAAAACAAATAACAGGTTCAAATCAAAGGAATATTCAACAACAAGACCACTAGAAATTGTGCACACTGATCTAGTTGGACCAACTACAACAAAGGGCTTAAAAGGTGAAAAATATTTTATGTTATTAATTGATGATTATACAAGAATGACTGCAGTTTGTTTTCTCAAGAACAAGTCAGAAGGTTTTGAAAACTTCAAGATCTACAAGGAAATGGTTGAAAATGAGATGGATTCAAGAATCAAATGTTTGAGATCTGATAATGGAGGAGATTTCACTTCAAATGAATTTATGGAATACTGTAGCAGTCATGGAATAAAAAGGAAATTTTTCTGTTGCTAGGACACCTCAACAGAATATAGTTGTTGAAAGAAAGAATAGGACAGTACAAGAAATGGCTCTAACAATGCTAATGGATTCCAAATTGATAGATATATTTTGGACACATGCAGTGCATATAGCAGTTCACATTCAAAACAGAGTAATGCTTAGAAACAACACTGATAAAACTCTCTACGAGCTATGGAAAGGAAGACCAACAAATGTGAAGCACTTCAAAGTTTTTGGAAGAAAATGATACATCAAAAGAGAAGATGGAAGAATGGGAAATTTTGACTCTCGTGTGGACAAAGGAATACTTCTTGGTTACTCAAGTACAAGGAAAGCATACAAGTGTTACAATCTAAGATTGAACAAAGTTGTGGAAAGCATCAACATAACAATTGATTAAACAGGTAGACCAAAATCAAAGGAAGAAGAAAGCAAATCAATGGAACAATTTTTCGAAGAAGAAGATGAAAAAGAAGTAGAAGAGGAAGATGAGGATGAAGAGAATCTGACAGAAGAAGAAGAGAAAGTTCAGAAAGTATCTCCAAATACACCTAGCAAACTAGTATAAAAGAATCATCCTTCAGATCAGATTATTGGAAACAAAGATGTAGGAGTTGAGACTAGAAGAAAAATCCATTCACCAGAACAAACACACCTAGCACTCTTATCTACAATTGAACCAAACTATTTTGAAGAATCCAACAAGGATGAATTTTGGAATAAGGCCATGGATGAAGAATTGGATCAAATATAGAAAAATGACACTTGGGAATTGGTTCTAAGACCAAAGAATAAGAATGTGATCGACACAAAATGGGTTTTCGAGAATAAATTGAATGAATATGGATAGGTTATAAGGAACAAAGCTATATTGGTATGTAAAGGATATGCACAGATTGAAGGAATTGACTTTGAAGAGACATTTGCCCCAGTTGCCAGAATGGAAGAAATCCGTTTACTTTTAGCTTATGCATGCTCCAAAAATGTTAAAGTATATTAGATGGACATAAAATCAACTTTTTTGAATGGGAAACTTGAAGAATAAGTCTACATTGAACAACCCGAAGGATTTCAGTTGTCAGGGAACATAGACTATGTATGTAAATTAAAGAAGGTCGTGTATGGTGTAAAACAGGCTCCTAGAGCATGGTACTCTAGACTGGATAAGTATCTGCAGCAGGCAGGGTTCAGAAAAGGAAGTGCAAACAACAATCTCTACATAAAGGTAAGTCAAGGTAATATTTTATTAATTGAAGTTTATGTTGATGATATTAGTTTTGGTAATGATAATGACAGTTTAAGCCATAAATTTACAAAAGACATGCAAAATGAATTTGAATGTCATTACTTGGAGAACTATCCTTCTTTCTGGGACTTCAAATACATCAAACAAACCAAGGAATTTTTATTTCTCAAACCAAGTATATCAGAGAAATGCTAAAGAGGTTCAGAATGGAAGATTGCAAACCAGTTATCATTCCCATGCAACCCAATTGTAAGTTGAGAAAAGATGATGATTCGAAGTCTACAGATCAGAGACAATGTAGGTCAATGATTGGAAACCTACTATATGTGACAACATCTAGACCAGATGTAATGAAAGCAGTTAGACAAGTGGCATGATTTCAAGAAGCACCAAAGGAATCACATGTAATAGAAGTAAAGAGGATTTTTAGATATCTCAAAGGAACATAAGAGTTTGGATTATGGTATCCAAAAGGAAAAGATCTATCACTTATTTCCTACTAAGATGAAAATTGGACAGGTTGTATTGATGACTGACGAAGCACCAGTGGAGCATCGTTCTACTTAGGTGAGTGTTTGGTATCATGGCTAAGAAAGAAACAATCATCAATATCTCTATCTATAGCCGAGGCATAGTATATTGCAGCAACAACATGTTGTACACAAGTTCTTTGGATGAAACAAACTTTGACAGATATATAGGTTGAGTATGATAATCCCATTCCAATATATTGTGATAGTACAAGTGCCATCAGTATCTCAAAAAATATGGTGATTCACTCCAAGACGAAGCACATTCCAATCAAGTATCACTTTCTACAGGAACAGGTTGCATAAAAGAACATCAAAGTTGAGTATGTGGGCACAAAAGAACAAGTGGAAGATATCTTTACAAAACCACTTCCACGGGAAGCCTTTGAATATCTTCGCCGAAGACTTGGAGTTGTTTCTACTCCAAAATGAATGTTTTTTGAATGCTTATATTATATGTCTTAGATGTACACAAGGAAGCACCATAAGAGGATAGTTCAGTCAGGGGGAGAAACCCTGGATGTAAAGATACCTTTGCCATTAATGAAAAAGGGGTAGAGATTTATCAGATGTAGAGGACAGAGGCATGGTTCCAGGGGGAGTAGATTTATCAGATGTAGAGGACAGAGGAAAATTTATCAGATATAGAGGACAGAGGCATGGTTCCAGGGGGAGAAGGAGTGATATGATTTCAGTATTACATCATAGTGTTTCCATCAATGCCAAAGGGGGGGATTTTTTATTAAGGTTGGTTTTCATTGATGTCAACCCTTGAAGAAATCCCTGCAACACAAAGGTTTGGGTAATGGACCCAAGATTGTTTTATTTAAAGATGACTCATTATTGTCTTGTTATGGTTTATAAGAAGTAAATATGGATGAACTCCAAAGTGGGCCCCTTATGGTGAAAGCCCTCACTGGAAGATGCTTTGCGGAGTAAGAGAACCCATGCTTAATTATGGAATAATGGAATGAAGAAAAATGAATTTGTTAGGTAAACTATCCTAGATGAATAGTTCTCGTCATTCCATTTCTGGTGATATGTGGAACGTCACATAAATCCTCACGGTTAGAGAGTTATGGACATGAGAGGTTGGAGACCCCAGGTTTGGGTAATGGACCCACATTTGTTTGATGGATAACGGTATGAGTTATGATATATTTTCACATAATACTATTCTATATGGATATTACATGTTATTCCATTTCTGGTGGTATGTGGAACGTCACATAACTCCTCACGGTTTGAGAGTTATGGCCTTAAGAAGTTGGAGGACCCTCATATGTCATCTAGAAGCCCCAAAAGGTCAAAGTAGTTAAAGTGGTTTAAGAGATTTTAAAAGGTATATAATAAAGTTAAGTAATGAGTGTATTATAATTCAAAGTGAATACAAAATAAATTATTTCAATAATAAATTTAATGGAGAAATTAGAAGTGGGTTAACCCTAAAATAAGGAAAGTGGGGCCAAGTGACCTAGAAGATTTTTTTAAGGAAGCTACTTGGAGAGTATAAATAAGAGGCAAGGCTCTCGCTTTTTAATCACACTTGATCATATTAAATATCTATAGGTGTCTGAGGTAACCAGGGATATCTAATCTGAAATTATGATGGAAGGTGAAGAAAAAAAGGCCGAAATGCAAGGAAGGATAAATTATTTTGATGGTGTTTTCTAAGGTATGTTATTTACAAGTCATCTCACCATTTTTGCTATAACTTTTTTTCTATAATGATTCAGACTGTGAAATTTCTATACCATTAGGAAAACATATCCAAGTATCTGTGGTAAAAAATTTATCTTGTGGGTCATTGTATTTTTGTAGTTACACTCTGTGGAAAATAGGGTTTGTAGCTAGTCCTGAAACTAGTTAAAAACAGGTGTTTCGGGTAAAAACGTCATAACTTCTTCATGACAGATCCAAATTCAGTGAAACCAAATGTGTTGGTTATGGTACAGTCTTTAGTATTCTATGTAATAGTTTCATTCCAATTCAAAAAATATTCCATACGAGGCACACTCTACAAGGTCGCTCTCTAGAATAAGCCAGAATTCAACAAGGTATGTCATTTTTTCTATAAATCCTTTTCTAAGAGGTTCCAAGTAGTGACACATGGAGGAATTGAAAAAAAAACATTGAAGAACATTGTATATCTTTTTCATATCTTTATACATTACAGGTACAAAGTTATGATTACTTCAAGTTAGGGTTGTTAACTAATCCAAAACTAGGCATGTGAGACTAAAGAAACGTTTGATGCAAAATGTTAGTCTCTTGTTGTTGAAGTTAAGGAAGGTTTGCAGGAATGTGATCATATACACCAGGTCTATTATAGAGCTACAAATCATATTTGGATGATGAAATGGATGAGGGATTTTGGTTGAGGTACATGTTGAGTACATGGTTGAGACAAGTAGTTGATGAGTTGGCACATACATGAGGTGTATAGTTGATGATGTTGGTACATATTGATAAGTCATAGTTGATGAGTAGTTGACACATGATTGGTACATACTTGGTACATGGTTGGATGCACTTTTTTATGGTATAGGTTGATTACAGGTTATTTGGTACAGGTTGGTGCATGGTTGATGCACTTGTTTATGGTACAGGTTGATTACAGGTTGAGGTATAGGTTCATGCATGGTTGATGCATGGTTTAGATTTATTGGTATAGGTTTACAGTGGTATATCTCACAGTGATAGGTTGACAGTGGTTCCATCATTCTACTTTTAATTCAGGGTGGTAGGACGGGGCAAGGACAGGTGGTTGTAGCCACCTTCCGGTTGTAGCCAGAGAACATAGGGGGTTGTAGCCTCCTTCTTGTTGTAGCCAGAGAATTGAGGAGTTGGAGCTTCCCTCAGGTTGTAGCCTAATAAACTAGAGTGTTGGAGTCTCCTTCCAGTTGCAGCTGGAAAAAAAAGGAAGTTGGTGCTTCCAATGAATGTAATTCTTCAAGACATATAAGAAAAATCATTCTGTGGTTTTCTCCCGATTTAGGTTTCCACGTAAAACACTGGTATTTTGTGTATGTGTATGTTTGTTCATTTGTTCATTGCTTATTTACTCTTCATTTATTGGATGATAATGCTTCATTGATATAACACTTGGATTATATGGTTAAAAACGATTACATTTCTCTATTACTGATTCACCCCCCCTCTTAGTAATCCAACACTTCTTTCTGGGACTTCAGATACGCCAAAGCAACGAAAGAATTTTTATTTCTCAAACCAGGTATGTAATAGAAATGCTAAAAAGGTTTGGTATGGAAGAATGCAAATCGGTTATCACTCTCATGCAAACCAGTTGCAAGTTGAGCGAAGATGATAATTCGAAGTCTACAGATCAGAGGCAATACAGGTCAATGATTGGTAGCCTACTATATGTGACAACATCCAAACCAAATGTAATGCAGGAAGTTGGACAGGTGGCATGATTTCAAGAAGCACCAAAGGAATCACATGTATTATCATTGAAGAGGATTTTCAGATATCTCAAAGGAACAAAATAGTTTGGATTATGGTATCCAAAAGGAAAGGATCTATCACTTATTGCCTACACAAATGCAGATTGGGTAGGTTGTATTGATGATCGACGAAGCACCAGTGGAGAAACCTTATACTTTGGTGAGTGTTTAGTATCATGGCTAAGAAAGAAACAATCATCGATATCCTTATCTACAGCTGAGGTAGAGTACATTGCAACAACATCATGTTGTACACAGGTTCTTTGGATTAAACAAACTCTGACAGATATACAGGTTGAGTATGATGAGCCCATTCCAATCTATTGTGATAATACAAGCGCCATTAGTATCTCAAAGAATCCGGTGATGCACTCCAAGATGAAGCACATTCCAATCAAGTATCATTTTTTACGGGAATAGGTTGCAGAAACGAACATCAAAGTTGAGTCTATGGGCACAAAATAACAAGTGGCATACATCTTTACAAAACCACTTCCACAGGAAGCCTTTGAGTATCTTCGCCAGAGAGACTTGAAGTTATTTCTACTCCAAAATGAATGATTTTGAATTCTTATCTTATATGTCTTATATGTACATGAGGAAGCACCATAAGAAGACAATTCAGTCAGGGGGAGCAACCTCGGATGGAAAGATATCTTTTCCATTGATGACAAAGGAGGAGAGATTTATCAGATGCAGAGGACAGAGACATGGTTCCATGGGGAGCAGATTTATCAAATGCAGAGGACAAAGGCATGGTTCCAGGGGGAGTAGATTTATAATATGAAGATGATAGAGGCATGGTTCTAGGGGGAGCATGAGTGATATAGTTTCAGTATTGCATCAGAGTGTTTCCATCAATGCCAAAGGGGGAGATTGTTGATTAAGGTTGCTTGTCATTGATGTCAACCCTTGAAGAAAGCCCCTTAGCACAAAGGTTGGGTAATGGACCCAAGATTGTTTGATGTAAATATAACTCATTATTGTCTTTTCATGGTTGATACTAAGTAGAAATGGATGAACTCCAAAGTGGTCCCCTTATGGTGAAATCCCTCACGGGAAGATGATTTGTCGATTGAGTTATCCTAGAAGTATGGTTAGAGAACCCATTTTTATTTTTGAAATAATGAGATGAAGGTCAGTGAATTTGTCATTGAAACTATCCTATATGGATAGTTCTTTTCATGCCATTTCCGGTGGTATGTGGAACGTCACATAACTCCTCACGGTTTGAGAGTTATGGTCTTATGAAGTTGGAGGACCCTCTTATGTCATCTAGAAGCCCCAAAAGGTCAAAGTAGTCAAAGTGGTTTAAGAGATTTAAGAAGGTGAATAATAAAGTGAATTGATGAGTGTACTATAATTCAAAGTGAATACAAAATAAATTATTTAAATAATAAATTTAATGGAGAAATTAGAAGTGGGTTAACCCTAAAAGAAGGAAAGTGGGCAAAGTGGCCTAGAAGTTGTTTTTAAGGAAGCTACTTGGAGAGTATAAATAGGAGGCAAGGCTCTCTCATTTTAGACACACTTGAGAATATTGAATACCTATAGGTTTCTGAGGTAACCAAAGGATATCTAAGCTAAATTTCTGAGGGAAGGTGAAGAAAAGAAGGTTGGAATTCAAGGATAAATTATTTTGATGATGCTTTCTAAGGTATGTTATTTACAGGTCATCTCACCATTTTCGCAATAAACTTTTTTCTAGACTGGTTCATATCGTGAAATTTATATTCCATTGAGTAAACATATCCAAGTATCTATGTTAAAAAATTTAGTTTGTGGGTCTTTGTATTTTTGGAGTTACACTCTGTGGAAAATAGGGTTTGTGGGTAGTCCTAAAACTAGTCAAAAACAGGTGTTTCGGGTAAAAACGTCATAACTACTTCATAACAGATCCAAATTTAGTAAGACAAAAAATTTTGGTTATATTAATGTCTGCAGTATGATGTGTAAAAGTTTCAAATCAATTCAACAAATTTTCCATGTGGGGCACTCTCTACAAGGTCGCTCTCTAGAATAAGCCAAAATTCAGCAAGGTATGTCATTTTTGCTATAACTACTTTTTTAAGAGGCTCCAAGTAGTGAAACCTGGAGGAATTGCATAAAAAAAACTGAAGAACATTGTGTATCAGTTTTAGATATTCATTCATTACAGGTACAAAGTTATGATTATTTCAAGTTAGGGTTGTTAACTAATCCAAAACTAGTCATGTGAGACTAAAGAAAAGTTTGATGTAAATGCTAGTCTCTTGTTGTTTAAAGTTAAGGAAGGTTTGCAGGTATGTGATCATATACACTAGGTCTATTACAGAGTTATAAATCATATATGGATGATGATATTGATGAGGGATTTTGGTTGAGGTACAAGTTGGGTATATGGTTGAAACAAGTAGTTGACGAGTTGGCACATACATGAGTTGTATAGTTGACGATGTTGGTACATATCGATGAGTCATAGTTGATGAGTATTTGACATATGATTGGTACATACTTGGTACATGTTTGGTTTCACTTGTTTAGGGTACAGGTTGATTACAGATTGTTTGGTACAGGTTGGTGCATGGTTGATGCACTTGTTTATGGGACATGTTGGTGCATGGTTGATGCACTTGTTTATCGTATAGGTTTATTACAGGTTGAGGTACAGGTTGATGCATGGTTGATGCATGGTTCAGGTTTTTTGGTACAAGATTACAGCGGTATATCTCACAATGATAGTGTGACAGTGGTTCCATCATTCTACTTCTACTTCATGGCGGTTGGACGAGGAAAGGACAGGTGGTTGTAGCCGCCTTCCTATTGTAGTTGTAGAACATAGGGGGTTGTAGACTCATTTTGGTTGTAGCCATAGAATTGGGGAGTTGGAGCTTCCCTTAGGTTGTATCCTGAGAAACTAGGGGTTTGGAGCCTCCTTCTAGTTGCAGCTGAAAAACAAAGGAAGTTGGTGCTTCCAATGAATGTAATTCTTCAAGACATATAAGAAAAAGCATTTCATGGTTTTCTCCCGGTATGGGTTTCCACATAAAACACTGGTGTACTGTGTATGTGTGTGATTGTTCATTTCTTATTTCTCATTATTGGATAATAATTCTACATTGATATAACACTTGGATTATTTGAAGAAAAAGGATTATAATTACGCTATTACTTATTCACCTTCCCTCTTAGTAATCCAACAAAAAGAGTCAAGATAAAGATATGTGTAGATGCCATAAAAAGAGTTAAAGATAAAACATGATGGTGAGATGACAGAAATGTGTTGTCATCAATGCAAAATGGTGATGATATTTTGACAGGATAACAAATATAGACCATGATCCACAAGAAAATATGAAATTAATGAAAATTCTGGATGATAACTGAATTTGAATAAATCATATTGGACTATAAATTTTGGCGTGAAGAGGACTGAAACAGTTGGAAACGTCCTATAAAAGAAGAAGAGGGACAATGATAAAGGGTCATAGTCGTTTGAACATTTGAAGACAAAAGAGAGTTGAGTGAGTTGTAGACAAATCTGAATTGTAGAAATCCATGGTGCCACCAAAGATAAAAGAATCTACATCACAGATGAAAAAATCGTGCACTAAGAAGGCCTCAATATCTGTACAAGAAGAAGCCCCAAGATAAGAGGCATCAATTCCATTAAAATTTCCAAGAGCATATGTGTTGCCCAGGAAGCCAATAAAAAACCCAATTAGACTACCCAAGGAGTCGAAGTATGGCATCATTGCACCGATGATTCCACATGGTGTCAACATTCAGGGAGACATGTTAGGTGCAGTAGGAATTATTTGATTTTCAAACCATGATCTTGCAGACCTGAAGAAATTTCTAGATTTAGCACACAAAACTATATGTGCATATGACTCATCCCAGAATCACTCGCAATCACAGTCAATCCACAGGAGTGGGAAATAGGACTGCAATGAACATGAATATTGAACCTATTGAAGATTCCACAATTTTGCAGAAGCATGTGAGTCTTGGGGGCATGTTGGGACAAGAATTTTGGGGACTAGTTTTTGGAACTGCATGGGAGAATATTGCACAAACAAAGTGACATCAGCATGCACAAAAGGAGGAAAGACAGTTGGTGCACTTTCGGTATTGGTGCCAACAAAAGAAGGAATATCGTTGGAAATCGTTATATGTAAGGGTTTTGGGATAGAGAGGGAAAAAGAGAGAAGAGAGATAGAGGGATATGGAGATAGCTAATGAATAGGAGAATAGGAGAATGACAAGGGAATAATGTATGAGCACAGTGGGCATATTTTATAATGGATGTTTTGAATAATATAATAAGAAGTCATTCATCATGGTCATATCCCATCTTGGGTGAACGACATTAATCTTGATGTCTATGTGTTATGATGTGTTTGAGGTTTTGTTTATTGTGTGCATATGATATATGTTCTATTACTATTAATATGTTACATGTTATTATGTTTTTGTGCACATGATATAAGGAATCTTGAATAAATGCTAAGTATAATGGTTATAAGGACTGCCTCCCATCCCTTCATCATTGTGGAAATATGGTTCCTGTAGTTCCCATAGTTACCTTAGGTGATACTTCACCTACTTGCGAGTGATGCCAAAAGGGCCGATATTTGAGGGTTTTGTTGGTAAATTCATGTCAAACCTTGGGTCTTCCCACTACACTCCAACAAGGAGGTATTGTTGGGGAAAGGTATAACTAGGAAAGAGAAAGGTAATTAGATTTTAGAGATGTGTTGAATTGGTGTTCAGCGCCTCCTTCGGGACTCGCGACATGGTCTAACAGCCTCCCATGGATCCATTAACTCTAGTAGTGATGAGTTTATCAATCACCCGCGGGTTTTGGTCTAATGGAAGTCATACTGCCACTAAAATGGTATCAGAGTGAAAGGTTACGATTTCGAGTTTGCTCGATTGGTGTCGAGTATCTTAGTTGGTGCTGAGAGCCCTCAGTTGGTGCTGAGGGGGAGATTGTTGAATTGGTGTTCAGTGCCTCCTTTGGGAATCACGACATGGTGTAATAGCCTCACGTGGATCCATTAACTCTGGCGGTGATGATTTTATCAATCACCTGCGGGTTTTGGTCTAACGACAGTCGTACTGCCGCTAAACAATTGTTGAACAGGATAAGTCAACTAAGAGGGGGGGGTGAATAAGTTGTATAAAATTTCTTTCATTTTATAAGAAGATTACTTATTAATCAATAAATCATTCCTTTAACATTTAACTTGCAATAATACATTTAACCAATAAATATACAATCACATAAATGAAATAGTGATACAGTGATTTTTTATGAGGAAACCCAAAAGGGAAAAACCTCTTCTTATGAATGAAAGGAAAGCTCCAACTCCTCTTTACATTCTTATTTTATCTGAGCTACAACCCAGATGAGGTTGCTACCTCTGTTTCTTCAGCACCTACTGAATGGAAGCTACAACTCCTAGATGTACAAGCACCAACTTGTATAGGAGACTTTTACAGTCTCCCCTTGCTCCTCCCTACCACCTTGGAATCCTTCTCTGTCACTAAGAACCTGCAAACTAACTCTTTATCTTCTCTGGAAAAGGATTCATCATTCAAGTCATCTCTATTTATATAATCATATCAAAATCCATTATTCTCCCCTTGATCTCTGCTATCTCTTCATCATTTCTTCTCACTGTCCCTGTATGATTTTATTTTGGTTTTATATTCATTTACAGAAATGAATTTTACCTTAGAGCTACAGCTGTACCATTAATTCCATATGCACCAACATTCATCTCACCCAATTTCACTTATTTCTACCCTGTACATTCAGAGTGTACACTTGAACCCTCAGGCTTCGAATATTTAGTTACAATAACTGAATAACTACCTTACAGTGATTATTATTGGTCAAGGCATCAAGACGAACAATATCCACATGATCAGTTTAAACATTTAACCAGCACTGTTCGATGAACATACATCTGTTTTAATTTTTTAGCACGAAATAACCCTTGAGCACTTTAGCAAACCACTTGTGCTAACCCATATGTCCATTGGTTGTGACCACAAGTTAATCGAAATGCATTTCGCATTTTGGATTTCGGAAATTCGACAATCCTGTGTCGAAGAGTCTTGACACTTCAAGTTATGAAACCTCGAAATAGAGCTTAGCTTCATGCTAGCTCCTCCCTCTCACATGACCATCGGTGGTAACCACTACCTACACCAAAAAGGTATTTCGGCGTTTCACATTTCGGTGTTTCGGCATTTTGCATTTCGGCATTTTGGCATTTATGTGATGAAGTGTTTCGACACTCCAAGTCACGAACCCTGAAATGATATGACGGCTTCACATTTGATCTGGTGGACATAGATCAAACGATTCTCGTTAACTTCTTGAGGATATATCAATGGTCATATACAAATCTTATATTACTCCTCCAATGCTTAATCCAACAGATATGAATTAATCATTCATCGAGATGGATGGTTGTCGTGGTTTCGGTATTTCAGCATTCATGACTTTGTGATGTTGAAGTTTTTTCTTACCATGCAAAAATCCTGAAATAGAAACTCCTAGAATCTCGAAATAGAAACTCTCGGAATCATGTGACGTGTGTCCCTTTCAGTATTTCGGCATTCGAGACTTTGTGATGTTGGAGTTTTTTCTTACCATGCAAAAATCCCAAAATAGAAACTCTCGGAATCCTGAAATAGAAACTCTCAGAGTGACGATCTCCAAAATTCAAGTTGTGCATGTGCAAACTACCAACAAACTCCCCCTTTGGCATTTTAAATTTTGACATTAATGAAAAAAACAAGTCCTGTGCAAACTGTGCAAGCTGCAATTCCTACCAACAAACTCCTCCTTTGGCATTGATGGAAAACTTTAAATCTCTTCTCCCCCTTTTGACATCTATGGCAAAGGAAACAACCATACTCCCCCTAAGCAAAGAAAACCACTTACAAAGATGTATCATTTTAGTAGAAACTCCCCTTATCAATAATAGTTAATAAACCTGTGCAGTCTGATTTTATAATGAAGCCCTTGCAATCTTTGAGAATGAAATGAAATTATAGAGGGTAAACCCCCAACTGATCCCTGAGACTTTCAAATTGCATTTTAGGTAAGGGTTTAGTAAATACATCTACAATCTAATCCTTTGTGCCAACATATTCCACTTTAATAACATTAGACATAACCTTCTCTCTTAGAAAATGAAATTTAATGGGAATGTGCTTTGTTTTGGAATGCATAACAGGATTTTTAGAAATACTAATTGCACTGGTATTATCACAGAAGATAGGTATAGGTTCATTATAATAAATATGTATATCTTCCAGCATCTATTTCATCTATAAAACCTAAGTGCAACAAGTTGCAGCTGCAATGTATTCTGCTTCACCAGTAGACAGAGACACTGCTGATTGTTTTTTACTTGACCAACTTACAAGACATCCTCAAAGAAAAAATGTTGCTCCAATAGTACTCTTCATGTCATCAACACAACCTGCCCAATCAGCATCAGTGAAAGCATATAAATCAAGATGATTACCTATAGGATACCATAAACCATACTCTGTTGTCCCCTTAAGATATCTGAAAATTCTTTTGACTGCAAGTAGATGAGAAGTTTTTGGTGAAGCCTAAAACCTGCCAACTTGACAAACTGCATGCATAATATTAGGTCTTGTAGTTGTAGCATAAAAAATACTACCAATCATAGAACTGTATACTGTCTGATCAACATCTTTAGTATCATCAAACTTACTTAATTTACAACCAGTAACCATGGGAGTGCCAACTGGTTTAGAATCTTCCATCTAAAATTTCTTAAGCATTTCATTGATATACTTAGTTTGAGAAATGGAAATACCTTTATCAGATTGAGTAATTTGCAAGCCTAAGAAAAAATTCATTTCTCCTAGCATGGACATCTCAAACTCTTTCTGCATACTTTCAGCAAATTGTTTACTGAGCCTATTATCATCACTACCAAAAATGATATCATCTACATATATCTCAACAATGATCAGGCTATCATTTTCTTCTTTAATATATAGATTACTATCAGTGTTACCTTTCCTGAATCCTTGCTACCTCAAGTAATTGTCAAGTCTGGAATACCAAGCCCTTGGTGCTTGCTTCAGGCCATACAATGCCTCTTTCAACCTGTAAACATATTGTTCTACTTCTTGTACCTGAAAACCATCTGGTTGTTCCATATATACTTCTTCCTCTAAATCACCATTCAAAAATGTAGAATTTACATCCATTTGGTAAACTTTAATGTGTTTAGAAATGGAATAAGCTAGAATCAGTATAATGGATTCCATTCTTGCAATAGGAGCAAAAGTTTCTCCAAAATCTATTCCTTCTACTTGTGCATACCCTTTACAAACCAATCTAGCCTTGTTTCTAGTTATTTTACCTGCTTCATCCATCTTATTTCTGAAAACCCATTTA
>ML780909.1:740711-755130 GCA_009831015.1 Picea engelmannii
TCATCTTGTACTTGAACATTTAAGTGGGGTAAAAGGAGGTTTCCCCCTCGAAGAGGCTTATTATCTGAAATTATCTCTTTTTCAAGGCGTCGAGTACTTTTTCTAAGGTTTTTCTATGCTATATTGATATTTGGTTCTTAACAGAAATTTTTTTATGCTATAATGTGTTTGTGTAATCTACTTATTTTGTTGCTAGTTTTATTTTGATTGCTTGAAATTTCTAATCATCTTAATGGTCCCCTTACTATTTGTGGGAACTACTAATAATCACCTACAAATATTTATGGGTTGTGTAAAGTATACTCACAACACATTTTAACATATTGATTCCTCTCTAATTGAATCATTTACTTAATTCCTTGGAGTTGGCTCAGTGTATCTCGATTTATACTTACTTGGGAATTTTTCCCTCTACCCAAAAAACAAAATCAACATTCTCATGCTTGTTTGGTGTTTGTTCTTTTCCCATAGTCCAAACACAACATTTTTTATTTCTCTAGGAATTTTTTCTTTACCCACAAACCTTACGAAACGTTTTTATTGTTGCCTAAGCATTTTTTCTTTGCCCATGAGCCATGCTCAGTATTTTCTTCATTGATAGGCAACTCAATCTATTTGTATGAGTATTGCCTTCATTGTTGGGTTGTGTAAAAGAGTCTTTCGTCAATTGGTGTGAGGTTCCATGGATAATTTTGAGTTTTGTTTTGATGTTATAATCAAATATGCCACCTTTCACATGTAATTTTCTCAGTTTGAAATATGTGGAAGCATTTCATTTATAAAGGCTAAATAAACTACCATAACACTAGATTATACATATGGGGAAGAATTGGGTTTTAGCTACAATAATCATTTGTATCATCTTTTCTTTGTAGAGAGAAGAAACTACCACCTAAATCCATCCAGACATCCAAAAAGATCACACCCTCATTATTAGAACCAAGAAAGAATAAGTCTAGTATTTTTTAGCTTAACACCAGTAACCTAAGATCAAAAGCTAGTTGAAACAAAGACACTAACATGCAAAAGGATTACACTCATATTCATGATTGTAATTGCAATTTTTTTCCATTGTATGAAATAAAAATAGAATGCATTGAACTCTAATTAGAGCATTGAACCAAAACTAGACCAAGAACAAAATTCATTTTGCAAATAATCTATGTTGACAAAATGGACAGGCCATAGTCCTACCATTTATGGATCCGATTTTATAAGAGTAGGTTCATCAGAGACATTGAATTAGTTATCTTGAGAAAATACTTGAATAGGCAGAAGTTGTAATAGTTAAGAGACTTCAATAAGCAAATCCAATAGGAAAATTGATATTGGAGGAAAAGGGCAGATGAGCTAGAAAAGAAGTTTAACAAGCACTTGGAATCCTTCACCACCATGAGGGAAGAATTAGATAGTAGTAGATTTCATCTATTGTAGTTAGGGAAGAAATTCACTGAGTTGGATAATTGACAAGAGGAGAGGTTCATTGAATTCACAGCTCAACTATCCAAGGAATTCACAATGAAGGAAGAGCCCTTGAAGAAGCTACAAGTAGTTGTCCAAGAGACTAAGAAATCCCTTTCCATTACCATTGTCGAAACCAACACCATGACCACATCAAGCATGGTAAATTCACCTTTTCATAACCTTCATCAAGAGACCTTTGGTGACAAACACACTAGAGGCATTGGTTTCAAGTTCATGAGGAAAATGAGCTATGATGGCCAAGGGATAAGAAATGAATGCCAAGGAAATATGATCCCTATTGTAGCTCAATAAAGGCCAAATCATGAAGGTCTAGGATTTTGTGGACAAGAAGCTAGCACAATTTCATCTCAAACCACCTTTTTTAAGGAAAAAGGAATAGGAAACTAATCCATTCCCATGGAGGAAAAGGAACCTAGAAAAGGAGTGTACAACAATCCATTCATATATGCTTGTAGAGGCTTGGGACATGGCAACAAAGATATGATTTTTTCATCCATATTTGCTCCAAATCTTGGGGTACCATGCAACCAAACTAGTAAGCATCATCATGAAAATAAAAGGTATGACATATTTTATTTATGTTGCAATAAAATGGCTTATTAGGCAAGGTATTGTTGGAACTCCAGAAGGCCAAGAAGTGCATGCAAGAACTATTATTTCTAGTGTTGTAGATTACCTAGACATTGGGAGGCAAAATGTAGGAGGATTCACTCAAAACTCCATCCCAAGAATTGAAAATCCAAGAATATATCTTGGATAGTCAAGGTCAAGGCGAAAGAGGAGTTTCTTTCCATAGAAACTCAAGGAGCAATTGTTTTCCAACGACCTATTGCAACAACAAATTTCATCTCCATCCATGAGATGGGAAACAAGGTTATGCCAAAGTCAGCCCCTACTCAGCTCTTATATTCCATCCTACAGTGGAGGCACCCTTTCTTTGACATTTTCCTAAGTCTTCTTGATAATTGAAGTAGAACATTGAAAGGATTTGAAGCTTTTAGGGATCAAAATATTGCAAATGGGGAGGTATGATCCAAACTATATCCTTTCCTAAAATGTTTTATTAAGTTGAAATAAATTGTAATTGTTTTTTTAATTTTATTTTGTCTCTTCAGAAAAATGGGAAGGGAGAATGAACCAGTGTGATGGTTGGCCTTCCAAAGGAAACCCATTAAAAATGAAGGTTGTATTAAAGAAGGTTCAACGAGGGAGATGCAAGAAAAACTTGGGAAGTTTGAAGAGAAAATATGAGATCTTGAGGAGTGAAGTCGGGTTGAGTATTGGAGGATGAAGGATCCAAGGATACTATCCATGATGAGTGAGGGTGTCTCTAAAACATTCCCATATTAAAATTGTTTTCATCGAGTAATAATCATGATATTTTTCATCATGCATAGCTCACCCTTTTAAGGAATTTCCCAAGAAAAATAAATCTTTGCTTTTATACTATGTGGTTGTGTAATCTTCATATTATGGTTCTAGTTTGAGATTGATTGCTTGAAAATTCCAATCCTCTTAATGGTCCCCTTACTATTTGTGGGCATGACTAATAATCACCTACAAGTATTTTTGGGTTGTGTAATTCATACCCACAACTTATTTTCACAATTTGATTCCTCTCTAACTAAATATTTTCCTTAATTCCTTGGAGCTATCTTAGTGTATTTCGATTTATACTTACTTGGGCATTTTTCCCTCTAGACATAGACCAGACTCAACATTCTAATGCTTGTTGGGAGTTTTTTTTCTACCCATAATCCAAACACAACATTTTTTATTTCTCTAGGCATTTTTTCTTTTCCCACAAACCTTACAAAACATTTTTATTATTGCATGGGCATTTGTTCTTTGATCATGAGCCCCACTCATTGTTTTCTTCATTGATGAGCAATTCAATCCATTTTTTTTAGAATTTCTTTCATTGCTGGGATATGTAAAAGAGTCTTTGTTCATATGGTGTGAGTTTATATCAATAGCTTTGGGTTAATTTTTGATATCATAACTAGGTATGCCCCCTTTCAAATGTAATTCACTCAGTTGAAAATCTATGGAATCATTTTTCATTTATAAAGGCTAAGTCCACCACTAGAAAACTATATTATACATATGGGAATCATTGGGTTTTAGATACAACAATTATTTGTATCATCATTTCTTTGTAGAAAGAAGAGATTGAAACGTACAATCATCCAATCATCTAAACAAAGCATGCCCTCTCTGTTTAGAATAGAACAAGAAGAATTCTAAATTTTTTTAGCTTGAAAGTAGTATCCCAAAGTCAAAAGCTAGTTGAGACAAAGCCACTAATACCCAAACGTCTTACACTCATATTTGTGAATATAATTGCAATGTTTGTTCCAGTGCAAGCAATAAAAATGGAATTCATTGAAATTTGTGCAAAACATTGAACCAAAATTGGATTGATAAGCAAGTTAATTCAACAATAGGCATACATGTTGATGAAATATATAGGTCATTGGCCTACCATTTACAGATTAGATGGTATCATAGAAGGTTCATCAGAGACCTTGAAGTAGATACCATGGGAAAATCCTTGAAGAGGGAGAGGTTGGAAGAGTTTAGAGACTTTAATATGAAAATCTAAGAGAAAATTCAATATTTTAGGTAAAGAGAAGATGATCTAGAAAATTATCTCGCCAAGTTCAAGGACTACTTCATCACCATGAGGGAATAATTAGATAGGAGAATATTGAAGCTCTTGCAATTGGGGGAGAAATTCAGTGAGATAAATAATTGGCAAGAGGAGAAGTTCACCAAAGGCGCTTCCCAACTACCAAGACTTGGTAGTGAAGGAAGAGGCATTGAAGGGGATACAAGTGGCTACCCAAGAGACCAATAAATCCCCTTCCATTGCCACTGCCAAATCTACCACAATGACCACATCAAGCATGGTAAACACACCTTTTAAGACCCTTAATCAAGAGACCTGTGGTGACTTTGAGAAGCACAATAGAGGAATTGGTCCCGAGATCATGAGGAAAATGGATTAAGATATCCAAGCCATTTTGATCCCCATTGTATCTCAACAAAGTCCAAAGAATGAAAGCCTAGGATTTGGTAGAAAAGAAACTATAAAATTTTCAACTTAAACCACCTTTGTTGAGGAAAAGGGAACCTGAAAAGAATCCATTCCCATGGAGGAAAAGGAAATTGAGAAAAGAGTGTGTAGAAAACCACTCAAGTTTACTTGTAGAGTCTTTGAAGAGAGAAACAAAGAGATGATTTTTCCATCTATATTTTCTCCAAATCTTGGGGACCAAGCAACTAGGATGGCCAAAATCATCATGAATGTAAAAAGGTATGACATAGTTTGTTTATATTGCAAGAAAGGGGGTCATTAGGATAGCAATTGTTGGCACTCTAGAAGGATAAGAAACCCATGAAGGAACTATTTCCATTATTATACATTGACTAGACATTGGAAGGTGAAATTTTGGAGGATTCACCTGGATCTCCATCACAAGAATTGAAAAACCAAGAAAAAGGATTGGAGAGTCAAGGTCAAGGGGAAAGAGGATTTTCTTGCACTTGTATCCCAAGGAGAAGAAGTTTTCCAAAAACCTATTACAACAACAAATGTCATATCCATCCATGATATGGATAGCAAGGTTATTCCAAATGCAACTCAACTCTTATTTTCCATCCTACAATAGTGGCACCCTTTCTTGGATATTTGTCGGAGTTTGCTTGATGATCATAGTATAAAATTGAATTTTAATATTTTGGGGACTAAAATCCTATAAATGGGGAGGTGTTATTTGAACAGGATCCTTGCCTAAAATATTTTGTAAATTTGTAATAATATTGTAATTGTTTTTTAATTTTATTGTGTCTTTTTGGAAAAATGGGAAGGTGAAATGAAATAGTATGATGGTTGGCCTTACAAATCCAACCCATTAAAAATGAAGGTTGTGGTGAATAAGGATAAATAGGGAAAATTCATGCAACAATTTGGAAGTTTGAAGAGAATAGATTAGTTCTCAAAGAGTGTAGCATGCTTGAATATTGGAGGATGAAGGAGATAAGGAGCTTGCCCATGATGAGAAAAGGTGTCTATGAGCCATGCCAATTTGCAATTTTTTTTAGTGAGTAACAATGCATGATATTTTTGTAAACTCACCCTTTATCAGCAATTTCTCAATAAAAAAAAATCTTTGTCATTTATACTATGTGGTTGTAATGTACACAGATCCCAAGTGGGTCACGTCACTACTAAAATGACACAATAAAAAATTTAAATACCAATTTTAAATGGGGAAAATAACACACAGCATGAAATTCAAGCTCATTCAGCTATACATACAAATAAAAATGTAAATATAACTACTCTTACTATGCACAACAACAACTAAATACATACAACATCATTCAACCATAAAATAGAGATATGAATGCATCTTTCTTCTTATAGTAAGAAACATTAAGAATACTTATCTTATGAAAATGTACAACCCACTGCAAAGAATGGACGTTCCTCCCAACTATAGACTTATTGTTCTAGTTCTCAACAACAAGTCACCACCGAGATGGAACTATGAATCCACAAGAGACGGTGGCCCCTAAGGCTGGCTAATGTCCCCCTCTCAATAGTTGATTCCCACAATTAATTATAGTCTACCAGCTCTCTTCCCCTCAACCTACAAAACCCAAGGGATGGAATCCCCTTCATTGCTCATAGCCCCTTAGGGATTTCCACTCCCCTCTAGGGCTTCCAACACAGGTTCGATAGGAAAAATACTTGTTGGGACCTCAAGAATTCTACATCTAAAACACAAATTCACCCAACAGCAAAAATGTGTGCTTCTCTTGATGAATTTCAAACAACACGTTACTCCCAGGCACACAACCTCTTTCTCCATGAAATTTCAACTCCAAACAACTACAAAAATTTCCCACAACAACTTCCTTCAAGCTTCATAACTCAGAACTCCTTTGTTGGCCAAAAAAATCCATGTAAAAATTTATCTATATGCAAAAATGTGAATCTATAATTCTAGTCTCCTCCCCATATGAATTTCCCCTCTTTCTCTTGCTTTCTTAACTTACACTCTTCCCGAAGATGATTGTACTCAACCCCCATGCTATCAATAACTATGGGAAGTGACTCTCACATGAACCCTCTTACATGAATTCAATTATTGGCTTCTAGAAAACTCAACGGATAAGGGAAGGTTCATGGTAATAATAATTTAGAAAGAATGGTTTGGGTTTAATAAACATGGGTAAACTCTCTCCCCCCTATATCCCTTCCCTTATTGGTTGTGGAGCCTGATTATATTCTTGATTTAGAGGTCTTTATTTTCAGTCGTGTTTATACCCCATGAACACTGTAAACCCCAGAAGATTGTACACCCATCCACATGGGGGGGTTGCAGGGTGGGATTTCCCCCCGTGTAGGCTCTGGGGGTAAGAAGGGCCCCAAAAAGGATTGGAAAACCAAGAAAAAGGATTCGAGAGTCAATGTCAAGGGGAAAGAGGATTTTCTTGCACTTGTATCCCAAGGAGAAGAAATTTTCAACAACCTATTGCAACAACAAATGTCATTTCCATCCATGATATGGATAGCAAGGTTATTCCAAGTGCAACCCCTACTCAACTCTTATTTTCCATCCTACAACAGTGGCACCCTTTCTTGGATATTTTTCGGAGTTTGCTTGATGATCATAGTATAAAAATGAAGTTTAATATTTTGGGTACCAAAATCCTATAAATGGGGAGGTGTGATTCGAACGGGATCCTTGCCTAAAATATTTTGTAAATTTGTAATAATATTGTAATTGTTTTTTAATTTTATTGTGTCTTTTTGGAAAAATGGGTAGGCGAAATGAAATAGTATGATGGTTGGCCTTACAAATCCAACCCATTAAAAATGAAGGTTGTGGTGAATAAGGATAAATAGGGAAAATGCATGCAACAATTTGGAAGTTTGAAGAGCATAGATTAGTTCTCAAAGAGTGTATCATGCATGGATATTGGAGGACGAGGGAGATAAGGAGCTTGCCCATGATGAGAAAAGGTGTCTATGAGCCATGCCCATTTGCATTTGTTTTTAGTAAGTAACAATGCATGATATTTTTTCAAACTCACCCTTTTTCAGGATTTTCTCAATAAAAACAAATCTTTGTTGTTTATACTATGTGGTTGTAATGTACCCAGACCCTAGGTGGGTCACGTCACTACTAAAATGACAAAATAAAAATTAAATACCAATTTTAAATGGGGAAAATAACACACAACATGACATTCAAGCTCATTTATCTATACATACAAATAAAAATGCAAATATAACTATGCTTACTATGCACAACAACAACTAAATACATACAACATCACTCAACCATAAAATAGAGATATGAATGCATATTTTTGCTTATACTAAGAAACATTAACCAAATATAACTTAGAGTAAAATGCACAACAAATATATCAACATTTAACACAAATCAACACAATAGATAAGAATACTTATCTTATGAAAATGTGCAACCTGTTGCAAAGAATGGAGGTTCCTCCCAACCATAGAATTTTTGTTCTAGTTCTCAACAACAGGTCACCACCAAGATGGAACTATGAATCCACAAGAGATGGTGGTCCCTAAGGCTGGCTAATGTCCCCCTCTCAACATTTTATTCCCACAATTAATTATAGTCCACCAGCTCTCTTCCCCTCAACCTACATAACCCAAGGGATGGAATCCCCCTTCATTGCTCGTAGCCCCTTAGGGCTTTCCACTCCCTTGCAGGGCCTCCAACACAGGTTCTCTAGGAAAAATACTTGTTGGGACCTCAGGAATTTTACATCTAAAACACAAATTCACCCAATGGAAAAAATGTGTGCTTCTCTTGATGAATTTCAAACAACACATTACTCTCAGGAACACACCCTCTTTCTCCATGAAATTTTAGCTCCAAACAACTCCCAAACTTGCCCACAACAAATTCCTTCAAGCTTCATAACTCAGAACTCCTTTGTTGGCCAAAAATCTCCATGTAAAAATTTACCTCTATGAAAAAATGTGAATCTGGAATTCTAGTATCCTCCCCATATGAATTTCCCCTCTTTCTCTTTCTTTCTTAACTTACACTCTTCCCCAAGATGATTGTACTCAACCCCCATGCTCTCAATAACTATGGGAAGTGACTCTCACATGAACCCTCTTACATTAATTCAATTATTGGCTTCTAGAACACTCAATGGATAAGGGAAGGTTCATGGTAAGAATAATTTAGAAAGAATGGTTTGGGTTTAATAAACATGGGTAAACTCTCATCCCCCTGGATCCCTTCCCTTGTTGGTTGTGGAGCCTGATTATCTTCCTAATTTAGAGGTCTTTGTTTTCATCCGTAATTATACCCCATGAAGACTATAAACCCCAGAAGTTTGTAAACCCCTCCACGTGGGGGGGTTGCAGGGGGTGATTTCCCCCCGTGTAGGGTCTGGGGGTAAGCAGGCCCCCGAAGGAAAAATTTCCTTGTAAATGTATATTGTAATTTCATAGTAAATCTAGACTGTTCATTATAAGGTCGCAAATCTGATGGTAGAAGTTATGTTAGGGTTTTTTTCCGTAGAAGAAAACCCTCTTTTATGAGGGAATTGTATTTCATCTATGTATCATTGTGAATATTGTATTCTAAGATAGGATATTACAAGAGAAAAAAGAGGAAGTTACAATGAGTGTGTTGTAGGTTGTATCCCTTCATTTGTTGGATAATAATAAAGGAAGGAGGAAATTTCTTTGGTGGATGTATCCCACACTGGGTGAACCATGTATATCTGTGTCTCTATTGTACTATGTATCTTATGTGTTTTATTTATGCATTTCTATCATATACCCACTATAACGTAATAAAATTTTCGTTCTTCCTCAAGGAACAGAATCCCCGAAGTCCTACGGGGGTCTAGTGTAGGCTAGTTCTTCCCTGTTCACCTCCCTGTGATCGTGGGTTAAGACCACAAGCCAAACAAACCAGGAACCTTTTCGTGTTTCGCAACTCAGCGATACCATTGAGTTCAATCTTGAAGGTAGAATGGTGAGGGGGCTTCGAAATGAAACCCTGGCCATAGATCTAGGCGCACAGATTTTGGCTGTCCAGATCTACCCGCCGCTTAATCGACAAAGCACTAGCTCCCTTTATTTAGTCCTTAGTTATATAGGACCACATACATGCCTAAATGCATGTGCCTTTCACAAATCGCAACCTCGTGAGTCATGAGTCAGAGACCCTCAAATTTTCTTCACAAATCACCGATACTCGAGATCATGAAATGGGTATAGCTCCCTTCTATTAGCATCCCCTGCGCATGACCGCCGGCTAGGCTAAACTCTAGCTCCTCTCACTATTCGCTGCTTCATGAGTTAAACGGTTGAACTCTCGTTCCTCCCTTATGTGATCCTCTGAGACTTGAAAGTCAGCGAAGGTTGACCTTCCCTTTGCACTGCTCGCAACTCGCCCCTTCGCGAGTTGTAGCATCGAATCTTGGCACCCTCCCTTCACGAACCCTCAAGAAGCAATATTTAATTTTCCGTCTCGCGTTATCGCTACTCACGACTTCGTAAGTCCAAGTGTTGATCTCTCATTCCCTTCTCCCACGAATCCCCGAGACACGAGAAGTCAATGGAGCATTGACTCCCTTCTCTAGGCAATGCATGTCCACCCGTCAATCACGTGGGCCCCACCTTGAAGTTTTTCCATGTGTTCTCTCGTGCTCAGCTCTCGGCACTTCACTACTCATGACTTGGAGCACCCAACCTTTGGGGTCTTACCTTGCGAACCTCCGAGTTCACGAGATCCTTGGATCTCTGCCACCTATCCTCCTCGGATGGACGGTACTGATCCTCTCGTGGCTTCGCCACTCGCGACTTGGAGCATCCAACCTTTGGGCTCTTACCTTGCGAACCTCCGAGTTTGCGAGATCCCTGGATCTCTGCCACCTGTCCTCCTCAGATGGACGGCTCATATTATTTTTCCCCTATTCACGAGGGCTTAACCCTCATCTATCTCCCTATAGATCTAATGGTTGTCGGGTTTTCTAGCTAAGATCTGATGGTTCAGATCGGTCCCAATGCCACGCCCTTTCCCACCGCTCCTTGGACGTGGAAAAACCAATGGTCCAGATTTTCTCATGGACCCTGGGGATCTACGATTCTGATTTCCTCGCTACTCACGAAGATAGAGAAAAAAAGGTTAAGGCAATTTAATGCCCTCATTTATTCCTTCGATTTAATAGTAGTGAATGACTGCAGATACCCCGACAAGATCTCATATGTTGATCAATACTTATCCCTACGCTGCTACTTCAGGATGTTAAGAGGGTCATTCCTCTTCGTATAGGGTTGTTAAGACTTGCACATTCAAGTCCTCTTTCCAGGTTCTTGGTAAACCTTTCCAAGGAGGGAGTCTCTGTGAAGAGATCTATTCTGGGGCATTCCTGGAGACTGATAAGGGGAAACAAATTCTTGAGAATGGACTGGAAGTCTGACTTGGTTTGACTTATGCATAATTAAATTCATTTATCAACATAAGAAATGTATATATCTACCATTTCTTATCCAAACACTGCACAAACATTCTTATATTGTATTCAATCGCACTTTCACAGTTTATGAGCATATATGTCAGCATATGAATTTCAAGATGCAATATGTAAAGCACTTATCATAAAATAACACCAGAAGTGAGTACAACTGCTGAGGGGTGCTTGTTTCCACCCAACCATAGGCTCAGCGAATCCCAGCGGATTTACCACTAGCCACCCATGAGCTGATACCACGATGCTATGAGATTGTGTCTCTGTCCGCCAGTAACCAGGAGCGAAGGTTGTAATCCTTCCTCTCTGCTATCACTCACTTTGCGTAATGCCAGAGTTCTCCCCTCACGTCTGCCCTCGCAATCGCTTCTACCCCATGCCTTATCCTCTTGCGAGGTTTTGTGTGGCGCGATTACCCTCGTGTTGATCAGGCCTGACGGCTCTATGGATGGGAGGCACCTCCCATCCCTCATTAAACCATCTACCTATCAGCCTGCGAGACATTTAATTCAAGGCCAGCGAGCCTCTTTTGGTTCTATGGGCCAGTGGAGTCCAAATAAGGTATTAATTCTTGGTCGAAGTTAACGCTACCTTTCCAGGTGCCTTCCACCGCCATCGTGGTCTCCTTTTTTTTTTCTACACATCCCCTCTCATCAGTCCTGCAATAAAATTCATAATGTTATTCACATTTATTGACCTTTTCCTCAAGGTCCATTTACATCACATATTCACATTTATGAGTTTGCCATAGTTCTTGGCCAGTCCAGTTATTTTTACAAACTGGGGGAAACAGGGTGTTACAATTCCCTCCCCCTTAAAAAGGAACATAGTCCTCGATGTTCTTATCTACTAACATGAATTGCATGTACATAAGTAAAAAAAATCGGATATGCATGTCTCATGGCATCCTCCATTTCCCATGTAGCCTCATCTGGGCCAAAATGTTTCCACTGCACCTTGACCTGTGCAATGGTTCGGTTCCGGAGTGGGGTTTCCTTTCTGTCCAGTATGCATTGGGGTTCTGGTAGAAATTCTCCCTCCGGTTCCACATGGATCACAGACCAGTCAATTATATGATTAGCATCATGTACATATTTATTCAATAATGAAACATGAAAAACATTATGTGCTTTTACTATGGGAGGAAGTGCTAGTAGATAGGCTACAGGTCCCACTTTATCTAGAACCTCAAAGGGTCCACAAAAATGGGGTGCCAACTTGGCACAAGCTCCCATTTTCAAGGAAATCCTTCTAGGCTTGATTCTGAGATATACATGGTCTCCCATTTTGAACTCTCTTGGAGTTCTCTTTTGATCAACATAACTTTTCTGTCGGTTCTGAGCAACCTTCAGATTTTGTTTTATCTGAGTCACTTGCTGTTCCATTTCTCTCATCATGTCTGGTCCAAAAGAAATCCTATTTACAGGATTACTCCAGCTGATTGGAGTATTACACAGCCTACCATAGAGGACCTCGAAGGGACTCATCTTTAAGGATGCTTGGTAGCCATTGTTGTAGGCGAATTCTACCAATGGCAGGTAGTCTTCCCATTTCTTGGGTTGATGCATTACATGCATCCTTAACATATCCTCTAACACTTGATTCACTCTTTCTGTATGTCCATCGGTTTGAGGGTGATAGGCGGTGCTAAACAACAATTTGGTCTCCAAACCAGCCATTAGTGATTTCCATAAATTGGAAGTAAATTTTGTGTCTCTGTCAGACGCTATCTCTTTCGGCATACCATGTAGTCTGAATACCTCTTTCATGAATACCTGGGCGATATCTATCACCTTGCAGGTCGATTTGACGGGGATGAAATGAGCAGACTTGCTCAGTTTATCCACCACCACCATAATGGCATCATTTTGTTTGGTTGAAGTTGGTAATCCAGTGATAAAATCCATGGAGATAGATTCCCATTTCCATTCTGGGATGGGTAAAGGGTGTAATAGTCCTGTTGGGTGTCGATGTTCTGCCTTAACCTATTGGCACTCTATGCATTGGGCCAAATATTTAGCTATGTCTTTCTTCAATCTAGGCCAATAAAATTGTTTTTGGGTGGCAGTGAACATTTTCCGGTATCCTAGGTGACCAGTGTAGGGTCTTTTATGTAGTTCATCCATGATGAACCTCTTCAATTCGTCACAATTTGGAATGTACATTCTATCTTTGTAGGTGAGAAGACCTCCTTCAGTCATCTGGTAGCCTTCATACTTTACTTCAGAGGGTTCTTGTTGTAGGTACAGGGTCACAGTTTGAACGAAGGGATCTGTTTCTTGTGCCTTTCTGACTCTGTTCTTGACATCTGTCTCGCAGGTACTCACCGCTGCCAGGTGAATTGTTTTCATGCTTCTACTGAGGGCATCGGCCACCCTATTTTGCTTCCCTTTGATGTGTTTGATTTCAAAATCAAATTCGCTAAGGAGAGCCATCCATCTATCTTGTCTAGCATTGAGCTTTGGTTGGTCAAACAAATATCGCAATCCACAGTGATCCGTCATAAGTACAAATTTTCTTCCCAATAGGTAATGCCTCCACATTTTTAAGGCGTGCACTATGGCAGCCAGTTCTAGATCATGAGTCACATAGATGACCTCATGTTCATTCAATTTTCGGGATTCATAGCAGATCACCTTTCCTTCCTGCATAAGGACTCCTCTGAGCCCTTCCTTACAGGCATCTGTGCACATAAGGAAGTCATCTTCTGGGTCAGCAATTTTCAACATGGGTGCATGGGTTAGTAGATGTTTCAAGGTTTGAAATATTTCTTCACATTCCTGTGTCCACAGGAATTTTGTCCCCTTCTTCTGGAGGGCAGTGATTGGACAACCAATCTTGGAGAATCCTTTTATAAATATCCTATAGTATCCTGCCAATCACATAAAGGATCTGATGTCTGAGACATCTTTTGGGGTAGGCCATTCCATGATAGACCTGATCCTGTTAGGATCTACTGCTACCCCTTCCTCAGACAGAACATGTCCCAAGTAATGTATTTGCTTCTGAAGAAGTCACATTTGTTGAATTTAGCATAGAGCTGATGCTCTCTTAGCACTTGCAGCACAAGTCTAAGATGATCTTCATGTTCTTCTCTATTCTTAGAGTAGATTAATATGTCATCAATAAAAACTAGTACAAATTTATCTAAAAATTTACTAAGTACATTGTTCATCAAGCACATGAAAGTGGCAGGGGCATTGGTTAACCCAAATGGTACTACCACAAACTCATAGTGACCGTACCGTGTCCGGAAAGCGGTTTTATGGATGTCTTCACCCTTGATTCAGACTTGATGGTATCCCGACCTCAAGTCAATCTTTGAGAAAATAGACGCTCCTCCCAACTGATCGAATAGATCATCGATCCTGGGCAAGGGGTATTT
>ML780909.1:755180-796748 GCA_009831015.1 Picea engelmannii
TCCCCATGGGGACACGCTGGGTCGAATATAACCCTTATCCATCATTTCTTTCAATTGCAATTTGAGTTCCACTAACTCAGGTGTGCTCATTCGATAGGGTGTCCTAGACACCGACACCGCTCCTGGTGCGAGCTCTATCGAGAGGTCAATGTCTCTTCTCAGAGGTAGACCTGGTACCTCTTCCAGAAACACATCTCTGTATTCTCTCAGGATAGGGTGATCGTCAGGGTTTGGTTTAGCACCTTCGATTGTTTTCAACACCTGTATTACATACAGGGGACATCCTTTTCAGCAATACTTTCTCATTTGCAGGGCTGATATTTGTCTCACCGAGACCAGTTTTTGAATCCCTTGGAGGGTTATCCTCTTTCCTTCTTTGCTCACCCATTCTAAGGTTTTATGGTAATAGTCCAGTTTGGCTTTATGGGCGGCCAACCAGTCCATACCAATCAACAGGTCATATGATCCTAGGGGTAATACGTTAAGGGTTGCTTGGGTGGGGAATTCACCCAACATTAACTGGCAGGCTGGTATGACCTCTACCACCTTTCTTTTGGTGCCAGTGGCTAACTGTACCAACCATGGCTTGGTTTTCTTCTGTGGATGTAGCTTACACTTATCAACAACTCTAGGGGCTATATAACTCAAATTTGAACCAGGGTCAATCAAAACAGACACTAGATGGTTGAAAATCATACCTTCTATTTCCACCACTGAAGTTTGGTGGTCAGCTTGGTTATTATCCAAGGCTGCATAAATCTGCGGCATACTCCTTGCCACATCATTGACTGTGGTAGCTTCCTGAAGGTTATAAACTTTCTGACTGTTCTGTTGTCGGTGTGGACAGTCTCTCAAGAGATGCTCTTCTCCGCAACCCCAGCATTTCAGAGGTTCTTTCTTTGGGTTATTAGTTTTCACTGGTATAGGTCCAGAAGTTTTGTTTCCCTCCACCGAGGGAAAATTCTGTTGGAGTACACTCCGGGATGGATAGCTCATTCTGGGGTTCTTCTTGTAGTTTTTAACTCCTGAGGATTTAATCCCCTTTCTCTGAAATCTCGAACCACTCTTCTGTTTCCAGTCTCCATAAGACTCTGCTCGATGTCCATATTGTTCATGAGAATATGTTTCTTTTCTAATAGTGTCATCTAAGGTCTTTGGCTCGTCAAATTCAATTTGGTTCTGGTATTCCTTGGGTATCCCACTGATGAAGCGTTGCGCTTTCGCCTTCTCCACTTTGATGTAGGGTACATATCTCAATAAGTCGAGGAATTTGTTGACATATTCCTCTATAGTGAGTTGTCCCAGTTTGAGTTCATAAAACTCTTTAGCCTTCTCATCGAAATATCTTTTCGACAAATACTTCTTCTGGAAGTACTTCTCAAACCGTTTCCAAGACAGGTCCTCCTTGCGAACCCCTTTTATATTCTTAAGGTCTTCCCACCAGATGGAATCTTTTCCGTTCAGATTGAAAGTGGCCACTCGAGCCTTTAAATTTTCTGAAAAATCATGGACTCTGAAATATTTCTTCAGTCCAAGTAGCCAGGCCTCGACTTCCTCTCCCTTCTTTATCTCACCGTCGAAGGAGGGAGGCTTGGCCTTTATGAATTCCTCAAATTTATGACTCTTGGAAGTCTTTTGCTTCTTTTGTTTTCTTCGAGAATAGGAACTGGTCCTGCTACTGGAAGAGCCTTCTGAATCACTAGCTTCCTTCTCAGTGGAATCGTTCGGAAAGGGTCCTTTACCTCTGGGGTGGACCTTTCTTGAGGTGCTCCTCTAATTATGGCCACTGATACGACCATGTTTCTACACTTCGGGTTCATGTTGCATTTGTCGTTGTAGGTCAGATAAGCTCTGCAGTAACACTGCATTAATTTCAGTTTGCTTTTCTTGTTCTTTCATCATCCTTTCATTGTCGGCCTTGCAGCTTTGCAGTTCGACCATGAGACTCCTCACAGTCTCGTCTAGGTCTAGAGGGGTTCCTATTGCTCTTCTTTCGTCAGATTCTTCGTCTCTGTTGTGGGAGCCTTCTCCCACCTCTTGGTGAGTCACCATACTCTGCATCTGTAGATTCCCGCGGTTGATCGTCCGCTTGAGTGAAAAGACAAACGTTGGTTATTAGTCAAGAGTTAAATACATTTTTATAATTTGCACATAATTTATAACTCTTTCACATGCATACATAATCAGGTTCTCATTTTCCAAGTTTTTAATCTTGGACAAGAGAGTTAAGTTAGGGGGTTACTCCTCGTAGGAGTTCTTCGAACGGAGCTTATGCACAACTCGTTCATGAGCCCAATCAGGCCGAGTGTTGTAACCATGCTCTGATAACAATTTGTCATATACCCACTACAACGTAATAAAATTTTCATTCTTCCTCAAGGAACAAAATCCCCGAAGTCCTACAGGGGTCTAGTGTAGGCTAGTTCTTCCCTGTTCACCTCCCTGTGATCGTGGATTAGGACCACAGGCCAAACAAACCAGGCGCCTTTTCATGTTTCGCGACTTAGCGATACCATTGAGTTCAATCTTGAAGGTAGAATGGCGAGGGGGCTTCAGAATGAAACCCTGGCCGTAGATCTGGGCACGCTGATTTTGGCTGTCCAGATCTACCTGTCGCTTAATCGACAAAGCGCTAGCTCCCTTTCTTTAGTCCTTAGTTCGATAGGACCACATATGCGCCTAAATGCAGGAACCTTTCACAACTCGTGACCTCATGAGTCGTGAGTCAGAGTCCCTCGAATTTTCTTCACAAATCACTGATACCCGAGATCACGAAATGGGTATAGCTCCCTTCTGTCAGTGTCCCCTACGCATGACCACCAGCTAGGCTAAACTCTAGCTCCTCTCACTATTCGTCGCTTCGTTTGTTCAATGGTTGAACTCTCGTTCCTTCCTTATGCGATCCTCCGAGACTTGAAAGTCAGTGAAGGTTGACCTTCCCTTCGCACTTCTTGCAACTCTCCCCTTCGCGAGTTGTAGCATCGAATCTTGGCACCCTCCCTTCACGAACCCTCGAGAAGAGATATTTAATTTTCCCTCTCGCGTTCTCGCTACTCGCGAATTCGTAAGTCCAAGTGTTGATCTCTCATTCCCTTCTCCCGTGAATCTCCGAGACATGAGAAGTCAATGGAGCATTGACTCCCTTCTCTAGGCGATGCGTGTCCACCCGTCAATCACGCGGGCCCCACCTTGAAGTTTTTCCATGTGTTCTCTCGTGCTCGGCTCTCGGCACTTCGCTACTTGTGACTTGGAGCACCCAACCTTTGGTCTCTTACCTTGCGAACCTCCGAGTTCATGAGATCCCTGGATCTATGCCACCTGTCCTCCTCGGATGGACGATCCTGATCCTCTCGTGGCTTTGCCACTCGTGACTTGGAGCATCCAACCTTTGGGCTCTTACCTTGCAAACCTCCGAGTTCACGAGATCCCTGGATCTCTGCCACCTATCCTCCTTGGATGGACGGCTCAGATTCTTTTGCCCCTATTCACGAGGGCTTAACCCTCATCTATCTCCCTATAGATCTAACGACTGTCGAGTTTTCTAGCTAAGATCTGACAGTTCAGATCGGTCTCGATGCCACGCCCTTTCCCACCGCTCCTTGGACGTGGAAAAACCAATGGTCCAGATGTTCTCATGGACCCTGGGGGTCTACGATTCTGATTTCCTCACTACTCACGAAGATAGAGGAAAAAGGGTTAAGGAAATTTAATGCCCTCGTTTATTCCTTCGATTTAACAGTCGTGAATGACCGCAGATCCCATGACAGGATCTCATCTGTTGATCAATACTTATCCCTATGTTGCTACTTCGGGATGTTAAGAGGGTCATTCCTCTTCGTACAGGGTTGTTAAGACTTGCACATTCAAGTCCTCTTTCCAGGTTCTTGGTAAACCTTTCCAAGGAGGGAGTCTCTATGAAGAGATCTATTCCGGGGCATTCCTGGAGACCGATAAGGGGAAACAAATTCCTGAGAACGGACTGGAATTCTGACTTGGTTTGACTTATGCATAATTAAATTCATTTATCAACATAAGCAATGCATATATCTACCATTTCTTATTCAAACACTGCATAGACATTCTTATACTGTATTCAATCGCACTTTCACAGTTTATGAGCATATATGTCAGCATATGAATTTCAAGATGCAATATGTAAAAAACTTATCAGAAAATAACACCAGAAGTGAGTACAACTGCTGAGAGGGGTGCTTGTTTCCACCCAACCGTAGGCTCAGCGACTCCCAACGGATTTACCACTAGCCACCCCCGAGCTAAGACCATGATGTTGTGAGACTACGTCCCTGTCCTCTAGTGACCAGGAGCGAAGGTTGCAATCATTCCTCTCTGCTATCACTCACTCTGCGTAATGCCAGAGTTCTCCCCTCGCGTCTACCCTCACAATCGCTTCTACCCCATGCCTTATCCTCTTGCAAGGTTGTGTGTGGTGCGATTACCCTCGCGCTGATCAGGCCTGACGACTCTATGGATGGGAGGCACCTCCCATCCCTCATTAAACCATCTACCTATCAGCCTGCGAGACATTTAATTCAGGGCCAGCGAGCCACTTTTGGTTCTCCGGGCCAGTGGAGTCCAAATACGGTATTAATTCTCGGTGGAAGTTAACGCCACCTTTCCAGGTGCCTTCCACTGCCATCATGGTCTTTTTTTTTCTGCACATCCCCTCTCAGCAGTCCTGCAATAAAATTCATAATGTTATTCACATTTATTGACCTTTTCCTCAAGGTCCATTTACATCACATATTCACATTTATGAGTTTTCCATAGTTCTTGGCCAGTCTAGTTATTTTTACAAACTGGGGGAAACAGGGTGTTACAATTTCTCTTATTTTATTGCTTAACAATCCTGTTTTTCTAACATCCCTCTCTTGTGGAAACTTAGCCCCCAAATCTATGTATGTGTGAGTCTAAAATTGGCGATACATTTTATTCATTATATTCAATTTATATCATTTAAATATTACAGCGCTTGGCCCTCGTCCATACATCACATTTACAATATACATCGCTAGTTTGGGGTTTGAAAATTGGGATGTTACATTCCCCTCTCTCTATAAACTGCATTGTCCTCAAAATACATAACCATACAATTTACACATTGACATATATAAAAATGTTACATTAATGTCCTTGATAATTCCACAACTTGATGACACATGCAACAATTCCAACCATCAACTCTCTTTTCCCCTCAACCCACACATTGGTTGGGTAGGAAATATCATATGTGTGGCTCCAGGAACTCTAGCTGCTAAAAATGGAGTCTTCATTTGCTTATGTAAAAATGTACATTTTATTTTCAAAATTTGTAAAACATTGTGGGTATGCTTCCTGCATGGCTTCCTCATGCCCCCATGTAGCATCTTGAGGATTGTAGTAGGTCCATTGAACCTTTACCAAATTACCAAGTCGATTATTGCTTTCATGAGAACTTTGACTTTCTGGTCCAGGATGCACACTGGTTCCACCCAGAAATCCCCTTTGTGCTCTGCTTGGATTGCATTCCAATCAATCACATGATTAAGATCAGGTACATATGTTTTTAATAAATACACATGGAACATGTTATGAATTCTCATGGATGTAGGTAATGCTAGCATGTATGCAACTAACCCTATCTTTTCTAAGACCTTGAAAGGCCCACAATATCTCGCTACCAACTTTGGGAACTTCCAAATTTCAGTGAGCTTCTCTTGGCTTTAACTTTTAAAAACACATGCTCTCCCACTTTGAATTCTCTATGTGTTCTTATTTTATCAGCATATATCTTCTTCCTATTTTGTGAAACTTTCAAATTCTACCTTATATTTACCATATTTTATTCCATTTGCCTTAACGATTTTGGCCAAATCACGACTTTGTTTGTTGGGTTATCCCAAGGCATTGGTATGTTGTATTTTCTACCATACATGGCTTCAAACAAGTTCATCTTCAACTATACTTGATACACATTATTTTAATCAAAATCAACTAAATGGATATAGCGTTCCCACCTAGAAGGCTTGTCCATTGCATACATTCTCAACATATCTTCAATTATCTGATTAATACCTTATGTATTCCCATCTAACTTTGAGTGATATTTTGTACTGAAATTCAAATTGGTCCCAAATCCTTGAAAAAACCCCTTCCAAAAATTGGAACTGAACTTGGGATCTCGGTCTAACACTATTTCCTTAGACACACCATGTAGCCTAGAAATATCTTTCATGTAAATTTCTACATTAATGGCTATCTTATGAGTTACTTTTACAAGAATAAAATGTCCATCCTTTGTAATTTTTTCCACCACTACCATGATGGAATCATGTTTCCTTGTTTTCCTAGGTAATTTGGTTATGAAACCAATAGTAACAACTTCCCATTTCTATTTTGGAATGGGAAATGGCTGCAACAATCCCGCTAGATGTCTGTGCTCATCCTTTACCTTTTGACATTCCATGCATCTTGACAAATAATTAGTGACAACTCTCTTCATACCAGGCCAAAAATATTGGCCTCTTATATCTGTAATAGTTTTTTGGTATCATGGATGTCCAACGTATGGCACATTGTGCATCTACTTCAAAATAAAATTTCTCAATTGTTGAGAATTGGGAACATATATTATGTTATGGAATAAGAGGATTCCATTCTATCTTGTAATCCTTATATTTCTATTGCACATCATTATGTTGTAAGCTCTCTTTAACTTTCACATAATGTTGGTCTAATGTTACAAACTCTAGAATTCTATATTTTAAATATGTCTTGTACATACTAATAGGTGTAGCATGCATTTTATGCACCTTTATGTTGAGTGCATTAGCCACTTTGTTCTCTTTTCCTTTTATGTATTTGATGTCAACTTCATATTCACTCAGAAATTACATCCATCCATTTTGTCTAGCATTTAGTGTTGGCTGTTCAAACAAATATTTTAGACCACTATGGTCTTTCCTTGATTCAATGTTTCTTCCCACAATGTAATGCCTTCACATCCTCAAGGCATGTACTATGGCTTCCAACTCTAATTCATGTGTAGCATAGTTTATTTCATGCTCCTTCAATTTTATAGACTCATAAAAAAATACATGTCCATTTTTTGTAAGGACTACATCGATCCTTTCCTTGCATGCATCTATGCACACAACAAAATTCTCATCTTGATCTATAACTATTAAAATAGGTACACTAGTTAATAAATCGTTTAAGCATTGAAAATTTTCTTCATGCGTAGCACTCCATTCAAATTTTACTCCTTTTTTTGCAAAGATGTTATTGGGTGTGCAATATTGGATAATCCTGCAATAAATCTTGTGTAATAACCAGATAGACCATTAAATGATATAACCTATGAAATGTTTGTTGGTGTTGGCCAACTTTTGATTTCTCCAATATTTTCCAGATCTGTTTCTATGCCATATTATAAAACAATGTGACCCAAATAATGGATCAGTTTTTAATAAAAAGTGCATTTACTAAATTTGGCATACAATTGGTGTTCTCTCAACACTTGCAACACCATCCTCAAATGTTTCTCATGCTCCTCCTTTGTCTTGGAATAGATGAGAATAGAATCCAAGAATACAATTACAAACTTGTCCAAGAAATCTCTGAACACCCAATTCATCCCAATTCATCAGACACATAAATGTAGCTAGTGCATTTGTCAACCTAAAAGGCACCACTACAAATTCATAATGTCCATACCTTGTCCTAAAGGTTGTTTTGTTAGTCTCTTCTTGTCTGATTCTCACTTGATGATAGACTGACCTCAATTCAATCTTGGAAAATATCTTGGCTCCTTTCAAATGATCAAAAATATTATCAATCCTTGGAAAAGGATATTTATTCTTGACTATAACCATGTTCATCTATTGGAAATCAATACATAACCTTAGTGTTCCATCTTTTTTCTTGACAAAAATAAATGGGGCACCCCAAGGAGAAACACTTGGGCATATGTACCCCTTCTTCAACAACTCTTCTAGCTCCATTTGCAATTCTTTTAGCTCTAATGTGTTCATTCTATAAGGATTTTTGGATAATGGGGCAACGCCAGGAATTAAGTCAATAGAGAAGTTTATATCCCTCTTTGGTGGAAATCCTGGAAACTCCCCAAACACATCCTTATATTCTTTCAAGATTAGATAATCTTAAAGACTTGGATCCTTATCCTTCATTGGCTCTTCCATATGGGCTTCATATATCTAGCACCCTTTTCTAAATCTTCTTTTCAATTGCAATGCTGAAATATCTCAGACAAATATAGGCCTTGGAATACCTTGCACTGTCCTTGAATTCCTTTCTTCATCAAGACATGTGAAAACCTTGTTATAACAATATAGAATAGCACAATGTTTTTTTATCCAATCCATACCAATCAAGCAGTCATAAGACCCAAGTGGTATGATGTTCAAATATGCCTTAGTATTAGTTCCATTCATTTTTATAGGGAATTCTTTAACAATCTCATTAATTATTCTCTTGGTTCCAATATCTAGTTGAACTAACCAATATTTTTCATGCTTACATTTCTTCAATTTAAATATTTCAACTAGATTTGGATCTATAGAGATATGAATACCTCCATAATCAATCAAAATAGTTATGGGATGATTACCAATCTTACCTTCCACTTCAATCATGTTGGATTGATAGTCTACTTGCCTATTTTCCAAGGTTGCATAGATCTTTGGCATGGTTCTACCCACATACTTTATTGTCTCTTATTTATTGATGTTATGCGTAGTCTTCATTTTATCTCCCCGGTGAGGACAATATTTATACATGTGATCTCTTTCACATCCCCAACACTTTATGGGATACTATTTTGGCCTCTTTCCCAAGGAATCTGTCATTTTCTGATCACCTTGAGATGAATTCCTTTTTTGATATGCTTGATATCTATTCCTAATGAAAGGTGGATTGAATCTTTTCTTCCTTTGATCCATATTTCTTGTAGTCCTATCATCCCATGCCTTTTGGAAATATGGCCTTCCTTTGTTATGATCATACAAATACTTATCATTTCTTATGCATTCTTCTAAATTCCTAGGCTCATCAAACAAAATTTAATTCTTGTAGAAGGATGGTAGTCCACTCAGGAACCTATGAATTTTGACCTTCTCATACCTGATGAAGCTCACATACTTGAGAAGTTCTAATAACATTCTCTCATATTCATCCATATTGATGTTCCCAAGTTTGAGTTCAAATAAATCTTGCATCTTCTTGTCATAATTTTTCTTTGACAAGTGTTGTTGCTAAAAATATTTCTTAAACTGCTTCAAATAAATTATTTTCTCATCAAGGTGCTTAACCTGCTTCAGCCAATCCCACCACATAGATTCATTTCCTTGAAGGCAGTATACTACAATTATATATTCTCCATTTGATGTGTAATCATGTAACTGGAAATATTTCCTCATTCCCAGCAACCATGCTTCTGCATATTCTCCTTTCTTGTTCTCTCCATCAAATGATGGTGGCTTGATTTTCCTCTTCTCCTCTAATTTATAATGGAATAAATACTTGGGCTGCTCTCCAACCTTGAATGTGCATATGTTATTCTAGTTGAATGCCTTGGGGAATGATGATGTTGATTCCTTCTAGCACTCCTTGACTGTCTAAATCCTTCATGATCATCCCTCCTTATATCATGAGATATAGATACTTCCACTTGCCTTGCAATAGCTTCTTTCGTTGTGCCTGGATCTTTGTTGACTTGCTTCTATAGAATATTCCATCTTTGTAGTATCTCCTCCTAATCTTTCATGATATTTTCATTATCATCCCTATAGCTCTGCACTTCTCTTTGTAAGCTTCTCATAATTACTTCCTCCTTCCCGTATCTTCTTCCATTAGACTCTATCTCAAAATTTCCCTTATTGACATGCAGACGTATAATATATTCCTCATTGCTATAAGACCCTTGAGAATTCTCCATATCTCTAGTTCTCATATAGTAACTAAAGTTTGTTTTCATGTATCTCTAATTCTACAAGAATGTGCATGCAATAGTTGTTGTTAGAATTATGCATATTCAAAAATATTTATTGATTAGATTAAATGTTATTCTTCACATCAATTTATGAATAAAACAATGCACCAAGTCAAAATATTATTCCTTCAACACATTCTTCCTTGAAATATCTCTCCAATGGTTGTGCCCATTCCTCATTCTGAGTTATGAGAAAACTATTACAACATTCACAAGTTGTAATTTTCAACTCACTTACTGTTATAGAAATATCTTTACTACTTTTTGAGTAATTGTAGTGCCCAATTCAAAATTTTGGGTGACATATGTCTTCTCCTCTTCAATACCTTTCCAACTATTATTCGTTTGCTCAAATATGAGCTCTGAGATGAAAGTTATGGTACAGAGAAGTTTTGACTGTTTTCCCCAATTTATCCCAATTTATCCCTATATGCTACAAGTGTCTTATTTATTTTCCTATACATTTTCACATATGTAGATCCCAAATATTACCCCATGGATGTATTCTATGGTTCATAATATTTCCATAGACGACTCTTGTGCCTCAAATAGATTTTTGAGTAAGGAGTTATTCCCTATGGAAGTAAATAGGTGTCGAAATTTTACCTTAACTATTTCAGTTGTAACTTTCTCATATGAGCTCTATTTTGTGCCCGAAATAGCTCATTGGATAGCTCTCTTCGAGTTCTTTTACTTAAGATACAAAGACAAAATTTAACTTGGTACACTCTATTCTCGTGGATTTTGATTGCCTAAAAACATTGTTTAGGGCCTCAAAATTGCCCTGCAAGTTCATCACCTTCATAAACCCGAAAAACTCATAAAACATTGATTGTTTTATTGTTGTAATTGTCATTTAATATACACCGTCGATCTCAAAATTGGGTGATATATTATTCATTAATATAAACTCTATCAGTTATCGGTGATTGACACTTTCCTTTGGACGCGTGAAACTCTTTGCCCACACTATTTACCTAACCGTCGGCCATCGAACCTTTTCCTTGACAACTGATTGCAATATATCGCTAAACTAGATGACCTGACCATTAGCCATTGGTCATCAATAATTTATTTTGGAAGATAAAACTCCTTACCAATTTGGTTGACTCAACCATCGGTCATTTTCCATCAACCATTGTTTTTGGATGATGAAAACACTTCCTCAATTCAACTGACCTGACCATCGACCATTTCTTTGTTGATGTGGCCATTGCTAATGTGGCATGAGTACATGTAGATGTTTACATGGAATGACATGTAGACTTAACATGGAACTCTGGTTGACGTTGCATAACACATGGATGTTGATGTAGTATGACAAGTCATCACCCTCTTTCTTCATCGACCATCAACAAGAGTTTTTGGATGAATCGATGCCTCATCGAATTGGTCAACCCCCTACCATCAACCATCATCCATCGATGTTTTCTCTTTATTGATTGAAACACTTTGATAAATCAGTCGACCCAACCATCGGTCATTGGAAATTTACGTTGGTAACCAAATAACTTATCCAATTCGGTTGACCCCTGACCATCATCTGTCGACAATATTCCTTAGCCAAATCCAACACTTAGAAATTTCATCCAAATCCCCGTTGATTTGGACCATTGATCTCCCATAAAAAGAAGATCTCATCCATTGATATATCAAAATTTACTCAATGATCCTAATGCTTGATCATCAGCCATCAAATATTTCTTTTATCTAAACCAAACTCTTCGCCAAACTCATTGATCCAGCCATCAATGGTTAGCGATGTTGACCAAAAATTGGTCATCTATATTTTCTCTCTCCTGGAATAATAAAAAAATGATATTAAAAGAAGAACACATTTGAACTATAATGAGTTCATTGTGTATCCCTTAGTATCAAATTCACCACACATTTTTTGGATTCAAAATCCAATTTCGTATGCTCAACATATCTAGGTTTACATTCAAATGCCCAATGAGTGTTTATTCATTTGAAATGGCCGAATCCAATTTTCTTGGAATCACAATCTCTCATAATTATGTTCATTTTATTGGAATATCTTGGAACCATATACATTTTCTTGTATTATTTTGTGGAATGCACCACCATATATCTTATGGATATACCACATAAAACCTTGGGAATATTCTATTTTTCCCTACACTCTCACTTCAGTCACTCCCCTTACCCACTCCTTAATTCAATACTTAATTTTTTATTTTATTTACATGGTGTGTTGGCGGAATCACATTCCCTACCCTCTCACATTATTCACCCCCGCCAACCTCCGAAATCCCCAACCCAACATCCCACTCATGTTCCCTTTACCCCCTCACTTCACTATCCCTATACTATGGTGGGTTCACAAATGTGCCATACTCCCATACCCCCTCACTTCCCTCACCCTCTCCCTACAAACTACCCCACCCTCTAACTTCCTCTACCCACAAATTACCCCCTTCCCTAACTTCCCACTCCTTCCCCTTTCTCATTTACTCTTCTCATACTTAATTCATTTCCCATTTACATTATTTCCTGATATTTTATTACAAACTACTTATTCCATGACATATGGAATCCCATGAGTGCGTGACATGGAAATTTTATTAACCAATGAAATACATCAACATGGCAGTGTATTATTGGTGCCACATGGCAGTTCATGGAGGAAGACATGTGGTAGATTCTTATTGGAGACATGTGGCAATTAATCAACATGTGACATGTCGAAGCCAATCAACATGTGACATGTGGAAGCCAATTAACTTGTGACATGTGGCATCTAATGGAGACTTATCAAGTGATGACATGTGGCGATATGTGGATAGTTGAACCATATGTTGACTGGGTATGGTTGGAGTGTAATTTTGGTCAAAATATGATTTTTAAATAAATTTTCTAAGGGGAGGTTGAATCTTTCTAAGGCTCCATAATATTCTCATGTTTCACATGTAAAGTGTATTAAACTTTACATTATACACACTCAAGTATGTTTTATTCCCATGCATGTGGGATAACCATTTTGCAAATAAATCAAAGAACTTACAAACAAAAAATGAAGTTGATCATGGGCCCACATTTGTCCAGAAACTTAATCAATGGTGGTTGAGTCGCAATCTTGCAGAGGCCATAACTTGAACTTCGAGCAAAGAAAGAGTGCAAATTGTATATTGTTGAAAATGTATTTAGACAAATAAGATGTTGGTATAGGTTACAAGGGTTAAAATTGGCCACATTTTTCTTGGAAATTAAAAGAACAATCAACTTGTTTTCTAAAGAGCCTATTTGACAACTAAAATTCACAAGGTTGTACCTTGAGATCCGAGAGTCAGATTTGGGAAAAATTTATATTGTTGGAAAGATAAGATAATGAATATTACATATTAAGTGATATCCATGGATGAGAAGTTTATTATCACTTCTATAAATTTAAAACAGAATCCTCTTTTTCTTCTTCTATACCATTTCTCATAGATTTATGCTTGAATCTCTTAATTGGGCACAATGTTGAGTTCTTGAGTGTTATTATTGTATTCTTCGAAAGAATTTTCTTATATGATCATGGAGTATTTACAAAAATATATATGATTGTCATATATTTTTTAATGAAGAAGATGTTTCATGAATAAAACTCTTTAAAGAATTACTTCAGGGTTGAATTCAAATATATCTTGTAAAGTTGAGTCTTAAGTATGAGATATTTGAAATTGATCTATCAAATTATCCTTTGATCTTAAAAGTAATAATCTGTTAAATTTTTTTGATATGATCAAATCATTCTCTCATATTTCTCGTGAAGAATATATGGATGCATTTGTATATGATTAAGAAGATTGTGTATTTGATGTTGATCACAAATAAATTATGATGTTGAAGCCTTCCTTCAATATTTTATTTGTTAAAAGACTTATTGGTGTGCATGAAGATCAGATCAGGTTATTGTTAGGGACCTAATCTACCTAACCCCTCAAGTGGGTAGAATAATATATTTCCATGTAATAAAGGTAAATATTAATAAGGCCTAGAAATAAGGAGGAATAAGTCAATTGTAAGAAGACCTAATAGAAGCTTATGCTTATAGAACGATATTCCTCTAGATTGTTCTTTTGGATAGATAGATTTAGTATAAATAAGAGTAGAGGGTGTTAGCACTGAAAGTCACACTTTGACTGCTAAAGTGTAAGCACGGAACCCATCAAAATATAAAAGATAATTTTTGGTTTGAATAGGTGGATCAGCAAGATGAGAAAAAAAGGGAGAGTCCAACAAACTACAGATCAGTAGGCTACACCATTGGGCAATGGAGTCACACAAACACCCTGAAGTTAGAAGGAAATTGAAAAGCATATCATAAAATGGATTATAAGATGGCATATGGAAGAAAGGATAAGTTAACATAAAATAGATCATCCATTAAACAAATATCCTCTCTATAAAATGGATTAGAAAGCTACTTGAATAAACACAATGAGTTATAGGCAATCACAACAAACCCTTTGCTCCTCAATGGTCTATAAATCAAATAAATCCATTGATCCTCAAAAGATAAAATTCATTCAAGAAAGATAGAAATGAATATGAATAACAAAGAGAACACAATCTGATATAACAAATCTGATTAATCGTCAATGTCAATAATATTTGCATGATAAAAATTCCCTCAGGCTTACAAATGAACACACACAAGGAAACTACCTGCTCCTACTCTCTCTAGCCTCTCTTGGATCATGAATCCAACCCTTATCTACTCTTGTACCATGAAATATATATAGCTATAGGTCCTTTCTAGCTCACCATTATGAACTCCAACCCCTTTCCCAAAATATAAACAGTTACAAACAGAAAATGGCATGTTTTCACTGATTTCCTGCTTTTCAAGAGGTGAAATTCTGAAACATAGGCTTCAAAACGCCATTTGTAATTCTCAAACTGTAACAGCTTTGTAAAACCTGAGAATGGTTTTCATAGATAATCTCTTTATAAATAAAAACACTCTTGGTTTCTTTAAATTCATCTCCATCTCGTTGGAATGTGTGTCGCAAAAACATGTCTCAAATAGGAAATCATGAAAACTGAAAAAGAGGGCTCAAATATTCCTTCGAATCTCCCAATCCTTGACACCTGTGTGAAAAATGAACAAGTTTAATTTTCTTTGGTCTGTTCTTGACAATAACCTCCATTTAATTTTGAAAATTCATCCTGGTTCACCCGCAAATCGTCCTGGAAGTCAATTAGTCAAAATTACTAGTTCGCAGTGTCAGCGTTGTGAAATTTCCTATAGAAACTTGTTTTAATTTTTTTTTAAAGCTTCAACACTTCAAGAATTATGTAAGGAGTCAATACATGTTGCAAAACTTCATTATATTTATATATAGTCTTTTTAAGGCTGAATTTGAATGGATGCAACAGATGAAAGTTTTAGCAGTCCTAGAACAGAGTGTTTGTAGCACATTTCGCAGCGCACTGGTGTTTTAATTGTTTCCTCAAATGCCAAACTGCATCAGGGTGAAATTTGGTCAAAAATTCAACAAGGATATAATCTTCATCCACAAAAATTTTTAGAGAACTCCACATCACCGTTTTGGATTTATGATCAAATATGTAAAAGACATTGCTACAAGAAATAAGTTCAGAGCGAATTTCACAGTGCATGTCTCAGTTCGCAGCACCTGTGTCAGTTCATAGCATCAAAGGAAAATCAAGTAGCCAAACCCTATATTGACCTTCTAAAAAGACACAATTTCTCATGGATTTCCTGATGACCTTGATTTTGTTGCTAGTAATTTTGAATTTGCACCAGGATGCCTACAACCCTCTTCTTCCACCAGTTCACAACACCAGATCAAATATAGCTTGCACACTTGAATGGATTTATAGTGACAAAGGGGAGACTTTGAGTACAACCTGGATGTATGACATGTCAAGGAAATGATATAAAAAACCGAAGGTATGACTCATGGGGCTTATTACCTGTCATGATAACAATCACATAGCTCAAACTTTAGACCAAGGCTATACATAGCCTTATTAATTTTGAAACCAAATATAACTTTATGATTACAACCTAAGGACTCAACAACTATGTCCTATAAACCTTATGACTCAAAAAAAAAAAACAAGGTGAACTTTTTTACCCATACAATATTATGTGTTAACATCTGGCTCCACAGGGGATGGCATGCTCCCTGTGAGCTACCAAGAACATGCAGTTCCATTTGCCTTATCCATTGGGATATAGAGTCATCTGTGAAACTAACCTCTGAAACACTGCCAAAATATTCCACTTATTTAAGAAAACTGACTTATAAACCTGCTACAAACTGAAGGAAATCAAATGCTCAAGAAGTGAGCTTATTTCCTACACTACCCTACCTCTAACCAAATATCCAATTTGATCAGGTAAAGGAAGACTTCCACAAAAACCATTAAAATAATTTTTAGATTGAAATGATCTTGTCTCTACTACTGATTAATGAACAATAACAAGAACATAATAACAACAATATAGACTCTTTCAAAAATCCATACTCACCCACGAATATTGGTGAAATAATGAAATCTGGAACCTTTAAAGAATATAAAAAGTATGACTCCAATAGATCTGCAATTGGATCCTCAAATCCATGATCTGAAATGTGTTGATTTAGAAAATACAAATTCTCATGCATACATTCTCCTTTGCTTGAAAATAGATAACCTTCTTGTCCTTTCAAGATCAACTCTTGATCATCTTTCTTCTTTAGAATAATGATCATAAGATAATTGTACAGCAGAATTTAAAGCATACTGATAATGATCAGCTAAGAATATGTAATTATCTATACAATCATTTGTTACTATATGCTCAAAATGTTTTGGAAACTGATTATAAGCATAATGTACATCTCGATCCATAGAAAAATCTGAAAACTTTGAAGAAACTGTCAAATGTTGTCCCAAATCATATTCATACTTACATTCTTGTTGCTCCAAATCTGAAATATACTCACACTCTTCTTGTTCATGTGGGTGAAAATTTTCAAGATATACCTGATCTTGAATCCTCTTTAAAGCATGGATGTTCTCCTCGACTTCCTCTACATCTTCAAACAAACTTCTTAAATATGAAGATTTTCTTTCTCTCATGAGAAGGAAAATCTCTGAATGTTGAGCCATTGCATAGTACACCATGGCAGCATCCTCGAAACATTGAATATTCAATCGCATGTTATAATAAACACTACAAAACCTCTTGTTGAAGACGGCCATATCTTCTTCTTCCCCTCTCCTCAAAGTATAAAAATCAGTGAGGTATTGATCCAGGGACTTGTTCTCACCCAATACTTTAAAAAGATGTTGCATAGCTCGATCCAAGAACCAACAGAATTAGCTACCAAACCTTTAAACCACATAGCAGGATCTCCAAACAAGGATTTGGAGAACAACCTCATGGTAACATCTTCATGTACTATCTCAAACTGATCAACAAAGTTCTTAAAGGCTCCCAAATGCCTCTCAATTGTAACATGATACCCTCCAAAAAAATGGGGAAGATACTTGAAAAATTCAAGAGGGTAAGGATGAAGATAAGATGGCAACCTTAAAGGTTTAAACATTGTGTCTCTAATTCTAGTTTGGACAGCAGTGGGCTGAAAATGAGATTTAACAAATTGAAACCAAGGCTCAACAGTAATAGCAGAAGGTAATAAGATCAGAGCAGGTGGTGAATCAATTGTATCACTCACATGGTTACAAGGTTGATCATGTTCCCGAAGGATTTGAATATAAAAATTGTTCTCATGTGTTTCAGATGAAGGACTAGGGTTAACATCAACTATGTAAGAAGAATGCAGATCTTCTTCTTTAAAAGAGGGATATATAGTAGTGGGTTTATGGTCATCAGAATAAATGAAGCAAGGGATGATTCTCCTGACATATGAAGGAAAGGAAAAGAAGGAATTGATAAAAAATAATATGAGCTCTTGAAGGAAACTAACATCTTGATACCTGGACTTTCGGTGTCTTCCTCCCATTTTATGTTTGAGCTTGTTCCTCGGTGGAGTTATGTAATGGATTTGAATCACCCACAAGTTCTTCAAATGTGTGGATTCGGCATGGTGTAAAAAATGCAGTCTTTTCTCTCACCAATCCTTTCTCACCATCAAGAATTGGTGGTAATCTATGTCGTACAACCCACGAAAGCTCTTCAACTTCATCCCCGGCAATGGCGCCAGGAATGTTAGCATTGAAACTCACACTCTAACTGCTAAAGTGTAAGCTCAACACCCAATAGAATGTAAAAGATAAGTTCTTTTTTTGAATAGGTGGATCAACAAGATGAGAAATAAAGGGAGAGGGCAGCAAACTACAGATCAGTGGGCTACACCATTGGGCAATGGAGTCACACAAACACACTGAAGTTAGAAGGCAATTGAAAAGTATATCAGAAAAATGGATTATAATATGGAATGTGGAAGAAATAATAAGTTAACATAAAGTAGATCATCCATTAAACAAATATACTCTCTACAAAAAGGATTAGGAAGCTACTTGAATAAACACAATGAGTTATAGGCCAACACAGCAAACCCTTTGTTACTCAATAAATCAAATACATCCATTGATCCTCAAAAGATATAATTCATTCAAGAAAGATAGAAATGAAGATGGATAACAAAGAGAACACAATATGATATAACAAATCTCATGAATATTCAATGTCAAGAATATTTACATGATAAAAATGCCTCGGGCTTACATATGAACACACATAGGGAAATTGCCTGCTCCTACTCTCTCTAGCCTCTCTTGGCTCGTGAATCCAACCCTTATTTACTCTTGTACCATGAAATATATATCACTATAGGTCCTTTATAACTCACCATTTCGAACTCCAACCCCTTTCCCAAAATAAAAAAAGTTACAAACAGAAAATGACACGTTTTAACTGATTTCCTACTTTTCAAGAGGCGAAATTCTGAAAAATAAGCTTCAAAACTCCACGTGTAATTCTCAAACCGTAATAGTTGTGTAAAAACATAGAACGGTTTTTGTATATAATATTTTTATAAATATATACCTCTCTCAGTGTCTTGAAATTCATCTCGATCTCATCGGAATACGTGTCACAAAAACATGTCTCAAACAAGAAATCATGAAAACGGAAAAATAGGGCTCAAATATTCCTTCGAATCTCCCAATCCTTAACACCTGTGTGAAAAATGAATAATTTTAATGTTCTTGGGTCGATTCTTGACAATAACCTCCTTTTAATTTTGAAAATTCATCCTGGTTCACCCAGAAATCGTCCTGGAAGTCAACTGGTGAAAATTACTAGTGCGTAGTGCCCGCACTACGAACTTTCCTATTGTAGCCTATTTTAATTTTTTTTTAAAGCTTCAACACTTCAAGAATTATGTTAGGATTCAAGAAATGTTAAAAAATTCCATTATATTGACATGTAATCATTTTAAGGCTGAATTTGAAAGGATGAAAAAGATGAAAGTTTCAATAGTCCTAGAACAGAGTGTTTGCAGCACATTTCGCAGGGCACTGGTGTTTTAATGGTTTCTCTCAAATTCCAAACTGGGTCAGGCTGAAATTTGGTCAGAAAGTCAACAAGAATATCATATTCCTCCACAAAACATTTTAGAGAAACCCACATCACCTTTTTGGATTTATGATCAAATCTTTAGAAGTCATTGCTACAGGAAATGAGTTTGCAATGAATTTTTTAGAGCCTATCTTAGTTCGCAGCACCTATGCCAGTTCGTAGTGCCAAAGGAAAATCAAGTAGAAAAACCCTTTATTGAACTTATAACAAGACACAAATTCTCATGGAGTACTTGATGACCCTGAGTTTGATGCTAGTAATTTTGAATTTGCACCAGGATGCCTACAACCTGTCCAACCTACAAACCTCTTCTTCCACTAGTTCCTAGCGCCAGATCAAACATATATTGCACACTTGAATTGATTTATAGTGACAAAGGGGAGACTTTGAGTACAACCTAGATGTATGACATGTCAAGGAAATGATATAAAAAACCAAAGGTATGACTCATGGGGCTTCTTACCTGTCATGATAACAATCACATAGCTCAAACTTTAGTCCAAGGCTATACATAGCCTTATTCATTTTGAAACCAAATCTAACTTTATGATTACAACCTAAATACTCAACACCTATGTCCTATAAACCTTATGACTCAAAAAAAAAAACCAAGGTGAACTTTTTGACCCATACAATCTTAAGTGTTAATAGAGGGTATGAGAATCTTTGTCTTGGAAAATTATTGTAATATTGTAACACACCCATGGTGGGGGCATCAAAATTTCTCTCTTCTTAGGAGAATCAAAACCCACATTGGGGTTTCTATCCTATTCTTCGATTCCACGGCTTTCCAGCCACAGTCTCCATTCTCTGAACTGAGCTCAGAGCTGGCAGGTAGCCTCTCCCAAGTTCTTTGAGTTCTTTCATCCATCTATACTCGCATACGATCACGAGTTATGACCAGACACCAAGACAAAAGGTGCCCAGAAAACCACTGCTTGAATCCTACAGAGTGGAAAATATCTGAAGTTCACAATGTGACGTCGCATGTCCTCAGATATTTTAATGGTCCTGATTAACTTCGGGACTTCGGCATTCGATAGTTTTGATCGCTGCAAACGATTTTCTCCTTGAAGTACTATGTACCCAGAGTTAGAGATTGAGCACCATGCATCCCTAATGATCAACGATTATGATCTAATTCAGGACTTCGGTATTCAGGAGTTTCGAACACTCCAAACCCTTTTTCCTTCGAAGTACTATGTACCTGGAGCTACATATCGAGCACCACGCATCCCTTGTGATCGACAGTTGCGATCTACTTCGGGACTTTGGCATTTGAGAGTTTTTGAACACTCCAAATCCTTTTTCCCATGAAGTAATCCATACCTGGAGTTACAGATCAAACGCCATGTATTTTCCCTGATAAATTGTCGATATCTTTCCTTTTCCCTGATTCGGGCGACTTGCAGTCAATGCTTCTCTCTTTCCTCCGAAGTGCTTAGTACCCATAGTTTATTCCAATGGACGGTTCAGATGAACTTCAGCTCTTCGAACTTCAGGATTTATTGTTCAACACACACCCTTTTCTTCCAGAGTAACATTCCTTCGAAATGGAAGATATTCTTCCACACACTCCTTCCAACAGATGGTTGGGATGAATTAGGACTCTGGCTTTCGAAAATCCTCATTCCTTCACACTTCAGTTCTCCTGGAGTGACTTCTCCCTGGAGTGAAATATTTGACGACACCTGTCCCTTTGGCTTGGACAGCTCAGATCTTCTTCGACTCCCGACTCTTCGGGAGTTTTGCGATGCAAACTCCTCTTTTCTCCTAGATTCGGTCAACATGAGGCTGACCATAGCCTCAATATGATAGTCTAAGAGTATTTATGTGACACTAGATATCTACGTCTTGTAACTTCCATTCAATGCTTCCTTGGGTCCCAGTGTGTGCCACTTCGAGAGGGACACCTGGAAACACTGTCACTCGACACATGGGCCCCCACATGAACTCGACATAATACACACGTCCCCTCAATCAAACAGTCATAAGGGATCCCGAAGGATCCTTAGATCCATGTTCCATATTAACTTTGGGACTTCAGGGGTTTTGGTGTTACCAAACCTCTATCCTCCTGAAGTGGTCAACGTCAGGCTGACTATATCGTAAATTCGACAGTCGGGATAGTCCTGGGGAATCCTCAAATCTACGACCCAAATTAAATTTGGGACTTCGATACTTCAAGGGAATTCTCCCCCTGTACGAAAAATATTCTCGATTCTCCAGACCCGCGATGTCTGAAGGGTTCTAAGGGTTAACACTCACGTTCTTTCTCCAAATCTGACGATTGTGAAGAAATTCGGCTTCTCTGGAACTAATCTCATCCATTTGTATTCTAAATGAAAGGATCTCTCCTTTCAGGATTTAAATATCGATATCCTACCTGAGCTTTTTCAGCTCCTTAAGTACTTAGGTATTTGGTGCTAATTCTCCTGAACTTAACACTAAAATAAATCCTCTACGCACCCCTTGCGCTCATTTATCAACTCTATAATTAAAGGGGGTTATCGATCTCTTCCCGCCTCACAAAGACTCTATACATACATGCACTACCTCTCATGAGTTTAACCGACTCCTTCCTTCAGAATGACTGGGAGTGTCGGCATGCACACGTGAGACTATACCCCAAGGTCAACAAATTCATAGTTCATTTATTTTAACTTGAGCCACCACAGGGCTAAGGCATTTACATTTACAATTCATAGAATTCCTTATTTTCTTAAATATACATTTAGGAATAATTATAGGGATATGGTATAACCATTGAGAAAACATGCACATCCCTACAACATTCATAGGATATCCAACTTTAATTCACAGTTATCGCTTAAATACACAGGATATGAGAATACTTATTTATTACAGGTTGTAACCAACTAACTAACTATGGGTTTTCATCCTTCCACCCAACCATAGGCTCATAGGCATTCATTCTTAGCACTCTGGCCACCCTTGTGCCAAGCCATGATATCACCAGGGAATTTATGCCAATTCTCATTGATCCTTTCTCTTTCATATCTTCTGCGAGGTTTATCATATGCTTCCTCAATATCAAGATGGAAGCCTTCTTCTTAGGTATCATTCACTTCATACTCTCATAGATCCCTCTCTCTATCATGTCCTCCACGAGTTTTTTTAGATGCTTTCTCCACATCAATCTCATGGCCTTCATCTCATTATATCATGTTTGAATTCCTCAAATTCTCCACTCTTCTTTTTATTCTCTGGAATTCCTCACATGCACATCCCTCCTATCTTGTTCCTTCTGTCAGAAGTAAACCTGGGTCAGTCTGGGTCTGCAAGACACTATGGTACTTCAGACTTACCTTCTGCAGCTAGACCATGCTTCCATTCATGGGGTAGTTGATGGTTCAACCACCATTCATTTTCTTATTAACTGATCTCTTATAGTTTTCACATTCTTTCCTCTAGTGATATCATGGCTAGTACTTTCAAGGCTTCACCCCCATAGTCAGTTATTGGAAATTCAAACAATAATACATTTACATTGTTCCCATGCCACAACATGGTAATTCTAATCAATGATTAATTACAAATTGGTGGAAACATGGGTGTTACAATCCGCTCCCCCTTAAAAGGAACATTGTCCTTGGTGTTCTTTCTCAATAACACCTATCATGCCTTTCTCATTCAGCCACTTTAGAAGTCTTGACCTTATTTCTTGGTCAGGTCCTTTTTCAGACTCTTAATATTCGTCACATGCCTTAAATAATTCTTGGACAACAAGCACATTAATCATAGTCTCATGCGAAAACATTTTATTGTTGCATAAAATTTCTAGGAAAATTTCATAATCTAGCACAATACTTATATGCACAGTTTGTGGATTTGTATCCACATGGCTATATTTTTATCCAAGCTCACTCTTTTCCTTGACATACCCATTGTTTGCATGATCCCAATCAGTAGTTTACAAGAACTATCAGAGTCTCCTCTTCCTTGTGGTCACTCACCCTCCAGGCCCAGGCTCAGGCATTCCCTTCTCTATTATATAGTTCCTTGGGTGATCCATCCTTCCTTGCCAAGGTTTTCTCGCACAAGAAGAATCCCAGAGACTTTATCTAGCCTTACAGTTGAGGCGTCCCTCCAACTTGTGTTACCTCAACATAACATATTATAGGTGATCATGGCTTACCACAAGGTTCTCATGGCTCAGGAGTGGCCTCCTTCATGATTTTCATCTAGATAGCCTTCATCCATCCTTTATGGATAGATATTTTCTTCTCACCTATATCATAGGCATACATGATTCATAATACATCATCACAATTCTAAATTTAATAATTTTATTGCAAATCTGTCACCCATAGATTTTCCAATTTCTTCATTTATTTTCATATTTGTTCCTCGTGGAACTAGATTCACAAGCATGGGAATTTCCTCGCCATAACAGTTTATCTCAACAGGTAATCGATCTTCCTTATGGGCTTACAAAATTTCCATATCCAAGACTCTTTCTTCCTACAAGTCAACTTTCCTCAGCCAAACAAATTGTTAGTTTCCATGCACACTATATTTTCATACGATGCATACTAACAATCCAAGACATTTTCATCTATTCAGGGTATATAAATAAAAAAGGAAATATTATTATTATGTAAGCATCTTGTCAACATACTAAATTTTCCAAGTGCAATTCAAATATTAAATGACTTTAATCAATGTTCCAATGTTCATGGCCACATTCATACCCAATACACCCTTGCATTGATCTTCAAGCTGCCACACTTGGTGACAAGCACCCTGCTATGGTGTGTTGGAGTTTAACCAACCTCTTCACCATATGGCTTATCCTCCTCATTCATTATTGCAGTTGGATTGTGCTTCCTTATAAAGGTTGGTCATGATCCCAGGTCAACACATATGAAACTATAAGTTTCTCTTGAATGCACCCAAGCATTCTTTCCTCATTAGTAACCAAGGTTCCCTTACTCATGGCCACCCAAATTTTCTTTCCTTTGACATCCATACAATGTAAGTAAAATTTTTGGAAGGTCCTCTTTCCTCAATGGAAGTTCCATCATCTTACCTTCATGAAAACATACATTTCCTCGAAGCAATTCCATGCAATGTGCTAGCTATGAGCACCTTTATTCCCATAGAACCAGCCCCTACAACCACAGTCTAACGTAGAGTGCTAAACTTTGTCTTCCTTGACTGGACTGAAGGAACTCTATTTTCTCTCCATGCAACCAAGAGTTGTGACCTAAGTTCCATTCTTTTCAGGTGCTATCCTTTCAGCTTCTGTGTCCAGGCGCTATGATCCTGGCTAAATCCCTTATTTGCAAATCGACGGTGTAGATCTATTTTCCCCTAGATCCAACGGTTGCAAGGGATTGTGGAACCTGAACTGGCTCCTAGTTTAATTCTCCTTCCAATCTCCGCAATGAATATGGGTCATCCGATCTATGATCGGATCCCAAAATAAAAACAACGATATATTGAATTTAAATTGCAGGCACATGTCTTGACATTAACTTATGTGCATATGCAATCTTCGTAATGATCGTGAGTCATTGATATTATCCCTCGATCGATTTTAACCATACGATTTCCAGATAATAATAATGACAAAACAGAAGTGACTGAGAATTTAGGTTGATACAAAACTTTGATGTGCTAAATTCATTCACAGAACCCAATCATAGTATGATTTTTATGCAACATTAATGCGTGGGTTCCTTGCAATTTCACCCACCGATCGTTCACATATCGACGTTTCACATCGATTTTGGAATCCCAATATGCTCGCTCTTTTTCAAAGAGTTGAATCTCTGCAATCTGAAAATTTCTTTCCCGACTCTATCTAATCATGGTTGTTGATTCTCCGCCTGACGATATCAATGGCATTGGTTGATTGCAGGTTGTGAATTAGCACGTCTGTAAATTTCACCTTCACGCTCCACAATGATTCCCAACCATCAATCTTTATTCACATATTGATGGTTCACAGTGATTGCAGGGACCAATCTAGAAAGTGTTCTCCCGACTCTGTCTAATCATGGTTGTTGACCTTCCATCCTGATGAGATCAATGACGTTGGTTGATTGTGGACCATGAACTATCACATCCACTATTTTCACCTTCGTGCTCTGCAATGATCCCCAACCATCGATCTATGTTCACAGATCAAAGGTTCACAGTGATTGCGGGGCCCAATTTGGAAAGTTTTCACCTGACTCTGTATAATCGTGGTCATTGACCTTCCACCCTGACGAGATCAACGGCGTTGGTTGATTGTGGGACATGAACTAGCATGTCTATTAATTTCACCTTCACACTCTGCAATGATCCCCGACTGTCAATCTAATCAAACAAATAATGTTTGATCCATTAACTCCAGTGGATAGTGAATTCGATTTCATGACTGTGATCGATCTTCCCTTCTATGAGCCGCTCGCATTCATCTCCTATGTCAGGTTCTTGAGTACCCTAATTCGATCGGGGTTTTCTTCCTGAATCATACTCACTTGGGTATCTGAGGCATACAACTGCCTTTTATTAACATGGCTTCAACCAAGCCTATTCAATCAACCATACTCATGTATTCATTCACTAGTCTTCTATTCATTACATGATGCTTTAAAAATGTAATCCAGGATTCTTATATATATATATATATATATAATCTTGTAGCTCACTGCTTAGTTTCTCAGTAGTTATTAAGGTTGTGACTCTGACCTCCTAACAGAGTTTTCACACATTTTTTCCATAGGGAACTCTCTCAGCATGCAACTTCCTTATTGCACGTCCATCACTATATGTGATGGCCTCAGCCTTGAGTTAGCTTTATTTGTTTACCAAATATTCCATAAGGAATATAAACATGCATCTTTGTCATGCACCCAAATTATGTATCCATACATATTCTAGTTTTGGTAACTTACATCCATGATGTACTTAACCATATACATAATCAAAAGTCTATGTGTAGCTTCCAAGGGTATATTTCATAGCCTACATACATCTCTATTCTAAAATTAGTCAACTCATGACTGTTCAAACTCATTATTATGTGATGTTCAAGGCATAATCATTTGCCTCTTATCTTGACACATACCATCCTTACTCATTTACTCTTTCATTTATTTATACTTGTCTTTCTTGAGGGAATGGATAAAATTCCCCATCATCTATCATTCAAAACATAACTTTCATGAATCTTTGAAAAATGGAGGCAACCATGCATCTATGGTATTCACTTAATCTTGGCAACTGTAATTCTTTCCTTACATATCACTCATAGGAGCATCCATATTATGCCTTTAGTATACATATATCCTTACATCATGCATTTGCATCACTTTCATATTTAATATCATTCATACCTAACTGGTATTACTATCATGCTTCATATCAAGAAGCTTCACAATACATTAAATACATGTACTCAAGCATAAACACCCACAAACCTCACCAAACATTCATCATGGAAGCTCATTGCTTGCACCCTTTCCATATCATGCATGCACATGGAAATCTCAGACTTCCAGATCCTCCTCCAAGGATATTGTTTCCATCCTTATGACAAGCCTCATAGGGATACTCAACACTGAGTTTCCCTCTTAGTTGAGAGCTTGCAGTCATTCACACAACATCCACATGGAAGTTGAATCAGACATAATCATAACTAGGTTCCCTTTTTATACGATAACATCTATCAAGAAAACACTCTTGCCCAAGCCTCCCTGGAACATTACCCAACTTATAAACACAATATGGGAAATTATAACCATGCCCAAGGTAATAGAATCATCCAATTTAGCTTCCAACTATATCTATATGGATACCATCCACCACTGGAAGTCAATCTGACCCATTGGATTCTAGAAGTGCCCCAACACTTCCTTTACCACATTCAAGATCAACATTTAGTCAACCATTTTATCTTAATTTTAAAAATTTAATGTCTAATACCATTTGGACTATTCCCTTAGATCCCAAATGTAATTTCAAATTATGTTACTTACTGAGTATCCTAGTTCATAAATTCAGAGTATCTTTAGGTTGAGATCAGTCTTGACAATTACACTTAGAATTCTTCCTTATGTTCAACACATTCAAGGATGGAGGCCAGTCTGCTCCTCCCACAAGAACTCTAGAATATTATTTTCCTATCCACCAAGCAAGGGAGGCTATTATGATTTCTCACTCAATCACTCTATATTTCTACATATTTGTTTATCAGATTGATTAGAAAACCTTTTCCATCAATTCTTGTATCCAGAAGAAAAATTTGTTTCTTAGTTCACTTTGAAACCCGAGAGATGTGCATGCTCTCCCTTTTCAGGGAATGGTCACCAAACTCATTCCTCTGATTGTGAGGGATTATACACATATACAAGGTTTAACCCTTCATTAAAGTAGTAGTTATTACTGCTACGGATCCTTTCCATCCGTTCACATCCAAGTCTTTCTATTAGTGTCCATCAGCATAATCCCACTCATGTAGGATCGACTATCATTTATCAAAGAAATGTTAGGATTTTTTTCACACAGACTTAGCATGATTCAATCTCATTGGTTAAAATCCCAACTGTATTTTAAATCTACATCCTTTTACTCAAGGAACTTATGCAGATGATTTATGTTTGGCGGTAATATTCTCCACAGGGTAATCTTAGCCTTGGTAACCAAATCTTATGACCATACAACAGCACATACAATTTCACAGTGAAGTCAACTTTTTTATTTGGGAACATTAGCAACATAAAGCGCCAATTTCCAAAACATCTATCAACAGTAAAGGATATCATTCCTCTCTTCAGTAGAATTTTTCTAAGCCTCTTAGGAATGTGGGAATATAGGGTGTTACCCCTTAAAGTCCTCCAGAAATATTTTCATATGAATCATTCATGAGCCCAAGAAGGCCAAGTGTTGTTGTCGTGCTTTGATACCAATTTGTAACACACCCATGGTGGGGGTGTCAACATTTTTCTCTTCTTAGGAGAATCAAAACCCCCATTCAGGGCTTTTATCCCATTATTCTCTTCCAGATATTTCCATCCATGGTATCCATGCTCCGAACCGAGATCAGAGTTGGCAGGTAGCCTCTCCCAAGTTATTTGAGTTCTTCCATCCATCTATACTCGCATATGACTACAGGATATGACCAGACACCAAGACAACAGGTACCCAGACAACCACTGTGTGAATCCTCTAGAGTGGAAAATCTCTAAAGTTCACAATATGACATTGCATGTCCTCAGAGATTTTGATGGCCCTGATTGACTTCGGGACTTCGGTGTTCAGGAGTTTCAAATGCTCCAAAGGATTTTCTCCCTGAATTAATCCATACCCGGAGTTACATATCAAGTGTCATGCATCCTTCATGATCAATGGTTATGATCTACTTCAGGACTTCGGCGTTTGGGAGTTTCGAACACTCCAAACCCTTTTTTCTCTGAAGTAATCCATACTTGGAGTTACAAATCGAGCACCACACATCCCTCATGATCGATAGTTGTGATATACTTCAGGACTTCGGCGTTCGGGATTTTTAGAACACTCAAAAGCCTTTTTCCCCTGAAGTACTTTGTACCCAGAGTTACAGATCGAATGCCACATATTTTCCCCAATCAACGGTCGATAACTATCCTTTTCCCCACTTCAGGTGACTTGTAGTCAATGTTTCTCTCTTTCCTATGATGTTCTCAGTACCCAAAGTTACAAATCGAGTGCCATATGTTTTATTCCAATGCACGATTTAGATGAACTCTGACTCTCCGACCTTCAAGAGTTCTTTTTCAACACCTTTTCTTCCAGATTAACATTCCTCTGAAACGGAAGATATTCAACCATGCACCCCTTCCAACAGATGATTGGGATGACTTCGAGACAATGGCCCTCAGAAATCCTCATTCCTTCACACTTTGATTCTTTTGTAGTGACTTCTCCCTGGAGTGCAGGATCTGATGACACCTATCCCTTTGGCTTGGACAGCTCATATCTTCTTCAGCTCCCATCTCTTTGGGAGTTTTTCAATGCAAACTCCTCTTTTCTCCCATATTCGTTCAGTGTCAGGTTAACCACGGCCTCAATCTAATGGTTCGAGAGTATCTACATGAACCTAGAGATCTACAGCTCATAACTTCCATTCAATGGTCCCTTAGGTCCTAGTGTGTGCCACTTTGAGAGGGACACCTGGAAACATCATCACTTGACACATGGGCCCCCACATGAACTTGAAATAATACACAGGTCCCCTTGATCAAACGGTCATGAGGGATCCTGAAGGATCCTTAAATCCATGGTCCACATTAACTTCATGACTTCAGCGGTTTTGGTGTTACCAAACCTCTTTCCTCCCGAAGTGGTCAACATCGGGCTGACTATATCATAAATACGACGGTCGAGATAGTCCCCAGGAATCCTTAGATCTACGACCTAGATTAACTTTGGGGATTCATGGGAATTCTCCTCCTGTACGACGAATATGCTTGATTCGTCGAACCTATGAAGTTTGACGGGTTCTAAGGGTTAACACACACGTTCTTTCTCTAGATCTGATGATTGTGAAGAACTTAGGATTCTCATGAACTAATCTCATACATTCATATTCCAAATGAAAGTATCTCTCCTTTTGGGACTTAAATCTTGCTATCCTACCTTAGCTTTGTTAGCTCCTTAAGTACTTAGGTATTTTGCGCTAATTCTCCTAAACTTAGCACTTAGATAAATCCTCTGCACACCCCTTGCGCTCATTTATCAACTCTAGAATTAAAGGGGGTTATCCATCTCTTCTCGCCTTGCAAAGAATCTGTACTTTCATGCACTACCTCTCTTGAGCTTAACTAACTCCTTCCTTCAGAACGACTGGGATTTTTGGCATGCACATGTCAGGCTATGCCCCAAGGTCAACAAATTCATAGTTCATTTATTTTAACTTGAGCCACCACAGGGCTTAGACATTTACATGTACAAGTCATAGAATTCCTTATTTTCTTAAATACACATTTAGGCATAATTAGAGGGATATGGTATAACCATTGAGAAAACATGCACATCCCTACAACATTCATAAGATACCCAATTTTAATTCACATTTACCACTTAAATACACAGGATATGAGAATACTTATCTATTACAGGTTGTAGCCAACTAACTGACTGTGGTTGTTCGTCCTTCCACCCAACCATAGGCTCAAAGGAATTCATTCTTATCACCCTGGACACCTCCACTCCAATCCATGATATCACCAATGAATTTATGCAAATTCCCATCGATCATTTCTCTTTCGCATCTTTTGTGAGGTTTATCATATGCTTCCTGAGCATCAAGCTCACAGCCTTCTGCTCAGGTCTCATTCTCTGCATACTCTCATAGATCTCCCTCTTTGTCACAGCCTCAACGAGGTTTTTAGATGCTTTCTCCACTTCGATCTCATGGCCTTCGGCTCGTTCTCTACTGCTTTAATTCCTCGCATTCTCCACTCTTCTTTTTATTCTCTAGTGTGCCTCACACGCACATCGCTCCTATCTTGTTCCTTCTGTCAGAAGGAAACCCAGGTCAGTATGGGTTTGCAGGACCCTGTGGTACTTAAATTTGACCTTTGGAAGATAGACCATGCTTCCATTCATGGGGTAGTTGATGGTTCAACCACCAATCATTTTATTATTAATTGATCTTTTAAAGTTTTCACATTCTTTTCTCTAGTGATATCATGGCTAGTACTTTCAAGGCTTCACCCTTACATTCAATTATTGGCAATTCAAACAATAATGCATTTATATTGTTCCCATGCCACAGCATGGTAATCCTAATTAATGATTAATTACAAGTTGGGGGAAACATGGGTGTTACAAGTAGATCTCTTCTCCGTTGGAGGTTTCCCCCTCGAAGAGGCAAGTGAACATTGTTTCCTATCAATAAAGGTATAATTATGGTGTTGTGGTTCCATATAATTTGTTGTTGTGTTGTTATCTCTGCAATATTTTTTTATTATGTTTCCATCTCGGTATTATTCTCTGCAACATTTCTCTATTCTACTAATATAATATATCTGGTACCTTATAGTTATTGAAGAACCATTTGTTTGAATAAATCCAAGAAATAAAGACCTAGGATTTGTTGCCTTGGCATTCTCCTAATCCAAGATATCACGGATATATCTTTTATCCAAATACAAGTACCACCTCTTTAAAAATCTAGGGGGATTCATATCCTTGTGAGGTTGTTGTTTTGGTCCTAATGGATTCAAACTTCAACATTTTTGGAGACCATGTTAGGGAGCCATTTATTTTCAAGATATTTGAGGCTTTTATTCAGATCTGATTGAGGAACCAGAGTCTCGATGGTTCAAATTTTTGAAAAGAAGATTTAAGAAAATTGTTGCTTGTTCTAGATGCATGGAGTTTATAAAAAAATTATTGAAATATGTTGCAATGACCTCAAAATACCCAAGAAGCACAAAAAAATCGGGAGAATGAACTCCCTGGAAAATCCATTAGAAAGACTCAAAAATATCAAGAAGATGTATATTATGATTCCTCTGAAGAATTTCATTCATATCATGATTCTCCTTTAAATTCTCCATCAATCCCATCAATGGATTTTCAAGACTCGACAAAACAAAGAATTATCCAAAGAAGGAGGCAATTTCACAGAACCCCATTAAATATACCAGAAGTATATTTTCAGATGCTTGATATTCTTTTGAAAAACAAATCTACATTCTTTGGAAATATTTCAAAAGATTCAAAGCACCACATTTTTAATTTCAAAATTATATGTCATGATTTCAACCTCATTTAGGACAATGTTACATGTAGCTTATTTTTACAAACTCTATGAGGGGATTATCTTGAATGGTATAGTTCATTACTGCCTAATTCCATTACTAGTTGGGATGTGTTGGAAAATTCATTTGCAGAAAATTTCATCCCAAGAGTGCATTCAAATATTTTTGTTGACACTTTCAATGTTAATTCCCACCCACCCTCTCCCTCATGGATGCAAGATAATGAAGTAACTGATTTTGAATAAGAACCTAATCAAATATTGGATGACTTTTCTAAGTCAAGTCATATTTTTGAAGATGAAGATGAAGATGAAAATTCCAATTTGCATACTACATATGAAGATATTTCAAGAAACAAATTTGAAAATGAAATCAAGGAGCCTCCACCCAATGAAAGAGAATATTTCATCCTTGCAACAGATGATGAAAAGTTGCAGGAGAACTTGCAGCAAGAAGAATTGGTGAAAGAAATTAATCTTGAAAAGAATGATGAAAAAGATTGTCATTACATGAAGGAAGAGTCTTTGCAAGACATTGTTGATGAATCAAGAAACTTGGAATTGGTTCGAGATAAAAACAAATATGAATGTATTCTAAGATTGGAAATCCCTCATCCAATCAAAGTTAATAATATTCTTAAGCGGCCAATAATTGACTTCATTGAATCATAGTTCCAAATCATTATCGGTGAAGAAATGCAATCAAATTTTGAGTGTACCCGGTTAAATTTTTCTCGAGTACACATTGAGAGTGCCCCTGACTCATTGGTTTGAGTTTCAATATGTTCTAGAGTTATGGAGCTCATTCCAAAAATCAGATCAATGCTTCAATGGCTCCATTGGAAATCTACCTACACTTGAAATTTTCTCTTCCCTTCAAGTAAAGTTGGGTAGGTAGATCTTGTATGTATATAATTTTCTTCTTTAGTTCAAGTTTTGTATAATAAGGAAGTTGTTATATGGAAGATAAATCCATGAACGAAGAATTACAAGAATCCATCTTGAGGATGATTCCATAGTCCAATGGAGAAGGCAGTTGGTCTTCAGATTTGCATGTTCTCAATAACCCACAGGGGTCACTGTCCCGCAGTTGGAGCCAGTTGTTGACCAAAAATTGGTCATCTATATTTTTAAGCTCCTGGAATAATAAAAATATATATTAAAAGAATAAAAAAAATTAATGATAATGAATTCATTGTGTATCCTTCAATATCAGTTTCTCCACACCTTTTTCGAATTATAAATCTGAGTTCATATGCTCAAGATATCCAGGTTTACATTCAAATGCCCAATGGGCGCTTCTTCATTTAAAATGGCCAAAGACAATTTTCTTGGAATTACGATTTCTCATAACTATGTTCATTTTCTTGGAATATCTTGGAACCATGTCCATTTTCTTGGATTATTTCGTGGAATGCACCACCATATATCTTATGGATATACCACATAAAATCTTGGGAATATTTTATTTGTCCCTACACTCTCACGTCACTCACTCCCCTTACCCACTCCTTAATTCAATACTTAACTTTTATTTTATTTAAATGGTGTGTTGGCAGACCCACATTCCCTACCCCCTTACATCCCTCAACCCCGCCAACCCGTGAACTCCCCAACCTGACACCCCACTCATGTTCTCTTTACCCCCTCACTTCACTCTCCCTATAATATGGTGGGTTGGAGGACCCACCATACTCCCACACCCCCTCACTTCCCTCACCCGCTAACCCATTCACCCACTCCCTAAAAACTACCCCACCCCCTAACTTTCGCTACCCATAAATTACCCCCTTCCCTAACTGCCCACTCCTTCCCCTTTCTCATTTACTCTTCCCATACTTAATTCATTTCCCATTTACATTATTTCATAATATTTTATTACCAACTACTTATTCCATGACATATGGCAGGCCGTGAGTGGGTGAAATGGCACTTTTATTAACAAATGAAATACATCCACATGGTAGTGTATTATTGGTGCCACATGGCATCTCATCGAGGAATAAATGTGTTAGGGACCTAACCTCCCTAACCCCTCACATACATAGAATAATATAATTCCATGTAATAAAGGCCAATATTAATAAGGCCTAGAAATAAGGAAGAATAAGTCAAATGTAAGAAGACCTAATAGAAGCTTTCTCTTCTAGAAGGATATTTCTCTAGATTGTTCTTTTGGATAGATAGATTTAGTATAAACAGAAGTAGAGGGTATGATAAATCTTTTCTTGGATATTATTGTAATAGAGATTTGTTCTGCTGGAGGTTTCCCCGTCGAAGAGGCAAGTGAACATTTCCCTCAGTAATCAAAGTGCTTTTTCTGGTGTTATTCTAGTATTATTCTGGTATTATTGTGGTATTGTTCTGGTTATATCATTGTTTCTCTGCCATTTCTAGCTAATTATTTCTCTTTTGCATACTATTTTATATTTGGAATACTACAAGTGGTATCAGAGCACCTTCCTTGGCAGAAAATTGTGAGTTAATTTTTTTTCAGAGTAGAGACATATTCTGGCATCTTAAAGATACAGAGATTTTTCATTATGTGCATAAATCCATGGTCATGGATTCATACATGCAGGAAATACAAGTGGCACTTAAACACACATGTGTTGGCCACCCTTGTAACCCATGTTGGTACCCCTTCGAGTGGTAGCGCATTAGACAGTACATGTATACAGATCATCCTAGATTTCCTGAAGCACTCCATAGATAAACCAATTGGTTGCTTGACTACAATAGTGCCACTGAGAACAACACTCAGGAAGATACTCTCTAGTACATGGGTATTCGAGTAGTATGGCTAAGGGCATGGTCTAGCCTATTTAGTTGGTGCCCTGAGATATTGGAACGAGTACTACTGTTGGACTCAGCATGTATGTCAAAAAGCTATAGCACAGGGAACACCCTTTTTTATAGAACCCTTGAATACCCTAACCCTTGGGAAGGAAACAAAAATAGAACAAACAAGATCTATTGTTGTGCAACTGTGTCTTCTGCATTCGGGTTGCAAAATTACTACACATTTCTTCTTGTTAAGCATTTGGACATTTCGTCATTGAAGTATTCTTCAGGTCAAAGTATAACTCCGCAGGAGTAAAAAAAAATGAGTATAGTGGTCCCACCAACACACTTATTTGGGACCTATCACAATGGGTTCCTCTCTTCACCCCGATTCCAGTGATACCTATCATTTTTAACCAATTTTTTTTTTGTGTGGAACTGACCTGTCTCTGACACCCTTATTTGGCTCCTATCCCTTTGGATCCCCCTTTTCGCCCTGATCATAGTGGTACCTATCATTTGACACCCTTGTTTCTCTGTGGTCCCACGCACCCCTCCAGACCCCTTTCATTTCCCCTATACCATTTTCCTTTTCCTTTGTCCAAATGACTACCACACAAGCCCAAGACCTAAATTCCTTTATTGTTGACAACCATCAGAACAAGGACGCCATCAAGTATCTCACTTCCAACATTATCTCCATAAATTCAACTATTTATATCCTCAAGGATGAATGTTCCCACATCAAATACCTCAAGGAATAATTTCCCCACATCAAAGACCTCAAGGAACAATGTTCCTACCTCAAAGACCTCAAATAACACTTCCTAGGCCCTTCCCAAAACCCTTCCTCTTCTGAAAAACCATTTTATCAGGATGACCATGAATCTTCCCATTATCAAGGCCCTCATATTACCCACTTTTCCTAATACCTCCACCCTCATAGAATTGAGGTGAAAAAATTTGATGGATCAAATCCTACAGGCTGGGTCACCCAAATGGAACATTATTTGTCTTTGCACGACATTACTTATTATTTAGCCAAGCTTCATTATGGTGTCCTACATATGGATTTGGAATACTGGAAATGGTGGAAATGGCGAAAAAAGGCATGCCAAGGGTATCTTTATTGGACACATTTTGTGGATGAACTTTATGACCGCTTTGACTCCTATACCCACCATTTAGGTCATTTGACCAAGATAAAGCAGTCAGGGGTAGTGGAATACTTTCTTGTAACATTTAAGCACTTGGATTTCATAATGGAGGGCATGTCATATGATTTCTTTAGGGAATTCTTTATCAGTGGCCTCAAAGATGAAATTTGTTCCCATGTTCTCATGGCATGCCCCCATACTTGGTTGGAAGCTACTCAATGAGCCAAGGAATCCCAACAGATTGTGTCCTCCCAGACCCGCAAACCCTCCTTTCCTCCTTGCCCTAAACCCACCCATTTTCCCCTTCTGTAACTCCCCTCAAGATCCATAAATTAACCAAGGATGAAATGACCGAACGCCAACTCAAGGTTCCTTGTTATAATTGTGATGACAAATATTTTCCTAGGCACAAGTGTAAGGAACAAAATATATTTATGGTTGTGACTGAGGATTTTTCTGAAGAATATGTTGTTATTCTTCCTGTGGTGAAACTACCACTACCATCTGACCTCACCCCACTCTTTGACCCACCCTAAGTTGAACCAATGATTTCACTTAATGCCCTCACTGGCTTCTTTGCTCCCCAGAATCTCAAATCAATCGGTTACATCAAACATAGCAAAGTCATCATCCTTGTGGAAAGTGGTAGCACCCATAACTTTATTCATCACTGCATTGCCAAAGAAATCAATTATTACATCTGTGAAGTCAATAATTTTCAAATCATGATTGTTAATGGTGGTTCCATGAAATGTGGGGGATGATGTGAAAATGTGTGACTTCAAATTGGTCAGTATCACCTGAAATCCCATATGTTTCCTATAGACATGGGTGGTTGTGAAATTGTTCTTAGTGTCGAATGGTTATGTACTCTTGGCCCCATTCTCATGGATTTTAAGGAATTAACCATGAAATTCCAACAAGAGGGACAACAATATAAGTTCAAATGCATCACAGTCGGCTCCCCTGAGATCATCAGTTCCCATCGCATGGAAAAGTTGCTCAAAAAAGGTCATTCGGGAATTATCGCCCAACTCCACTCCATTAATGTTGTTGAGACACCTTATGTGCATCCTGACCTCCAATATATCCTCTCCCACCACCAAGTTGTTTTTACCACCTCGAAATAACTTCCCCCTTCTTGTGGTGTCCATGATCATTCCATCCCTCTCATCTCGGGCAGTCTTCCTCCCAATGTTCAACCTTATCGTCATCCCTTTTCCCAAAAGAATGAAATTTAGAAAATTGTTCATGAATTACTCGAATCGGGTGTTATCCGTCCTAGTACTATCCCCTACTCTTCCCCTATGGTCATGGTACTCAAGAAATAAGGTACTTGGCACATGTGTCCTGATTTTTGAGCCCTCAACAAATTCACAATCAAAGACAAATTCTCCATCCCTGTCATTGATGACCTCTTGGATGAATTGAGTGGTGCTCATTACTTCTCCAAATTGGATCTACGTTCTGGCTACCACTAGATCCGCATGAAAAACAAAGACATTCCCAAGATGGAATTTCGCACTGATGAGGGTCATTATGAATTCTTGGTAATGCCCTTTGGATTGTGTAATGTTCCTTCCACTTTCTAAAGTCTTATGAATCATGTATTCTATCCTTTTCTCCATCATTTTGTCTTAGTTTTCTTTGATTATATTCTCGTCTATAGTAAAACTTGGTCATCTCATCTCTCCCATGTGAATCAAGTTCTCCATCTCATCTCTAAGAACCAACTTTTCCTCAAACAGTCTAAATGTGACTTTGGAGCCTCATAAGTGGAATACCTGGGTCATATTGTTGGCAAGGATGGTGTCAGAGTGGATCCTAAGAAAATTGAAGCCATGAAAGATTGGCCTTGCCCTAAAAATCTTAATATCTTGTGTTATTTTCTAGGTTTAATGGGCTACTATAGGAAGTTTGTTTAGAATTATGGAAATACTGCAACTCCTCTCACTTCCCTCCTTAAAAAGAATGATTTCACTTGGACTTAAGTTGTGGATCATGCCTACCAAGCATTAAAAGATTCTATGTGCTTGACCCCTGTCTTAGCACTCCCAGACTTCACAAAAACATTTGTATTGGAATGTGATGCTTCCAGAAAAGGAATTGGAGCCATCCTCATGCAAGATGGTAGGCCCTTGGCCTTCACTAGAAAACAACTTTCAAAGTGACATTTGGGCCAATCCATTTATGAAAAGGAAATGTTATCTATTATGCATGATGTGGATCTCTAGCACCCTTACTTATTAGGTCAATGATTCCAAATCAAAATTGATCATCAGAGTCTCAAGTATTTCCTGGAACAATGAATTTCATCCCAGTGCAGCAAAAATGGGTGACCAAGCTATTTTGATATGATTATGAGATCATTTACTAGAAGGGCAAGGAAAATGTAGTGGTTGATGCTCTTTCCCAGAAATATGAAGAATATGGGTCCATTTTTTCCCTCTCCTTCATTGTACTAGATTGGATCCAAGTTCTTTGTCGAGAATGGTTGCAAGACCCCAAAATTTCTAGCCTATTCCACTAAGTTCAAAACAATTCTTTAGTTTCTCCAAGGTACTCTTGGCATAATGAAGAGCTTCGCTACAAAGGTTGTTTGTATTTATGCAAGAAATCCCAAATTAAATACATGGTTCTTTCTGAACTTCATGCCTCACCCACGATAGTGAATTCCAGATTTACCAAAACCTATGAAAGGGTCAAAACGTTTTTGTTTTTTTTTCTCGGGAGGGTATGAAATGGGATGTCTGCACCTTTGTGGTTGAATGTAACACACCCACTATCATTATTTTTTTTTAAATTTTGGGGTTAATCTCCCATAATGACGAATCTCTAGAAACCCTCATTAGCGAAGTGCCAATCCCTGGTTCAATATCGAGATTCGAGGTTTTGAAAGTCAAAATTCATTCACCCCCATAACTCGCGATCCTCCGAATTCCGAAGCGCTCCTTAAGCATTCGCTCCCTAGGCTAAGCCTGTGATTCACTGTCTTTATGACCGTGGTCTTACCTTCTTTTGGGGCTACTCCTATCGGAGTTTCTGGATTCCCAGTGTCGTAGTTCACGAGTCCTCAGAACTCGCGACTCTCCGATCCCCGATATACCCTTAATGCATTAGCCCTCTAGGCTATACAATAGCCCATGTGACCATTTATCATGGGACCACCGCCGTATGACCTCCCATCGGGATTTCGGCATTTGTGATGACACAAAACACATGTCCACGGGATCTGCGATTTCCCGATTCGCGACGCGCTTTTCTGATCACGCTAGCCCCCACTAGTTTAGCCCCTGGTCCACATGACCAACTCCGTGACCACTACGTTATCCCCGTCGGGGCTACGGGATTTCCCATGTCACAAGACCCACGTCCACAGGACCCGCAGTATCCCGATTCTCGACTTTCTCCGGATGCTTGACACGCGTCCTCCCTACAACTCCGTCCTCCTCCACTTATGGACTTGACAGCTGGCTCCCACTCATCGGGGTTTCGCGGTTCGTGATTCCGTATGCCAAGAGTTCCTTGCATTCGAAAACCCCGATATGTCGAACCCCAACTATGTTAGATCCACTGACACGCGTCCCTCAAATGATGGACGGTCCTGATTGTATCGGAGAATCGCGTATCGCGATTTCCTTGTGCACAAACTTCTTGTCTCCGGGAACCCCGATTCCCCGATCTCCGACTCTTCCGGATCCTCTGCCACGTGTCCCTACTATTTGGATGGCTCATATCCCATCGGGGAATCGCGGATCGCGATTTCCTATTGCAACGGTGCTACACCCCTAATTCTCCGATGAGAGAAATCCCGAAGCCTCCCAGAACGCTGACACGTGTCCTACCGAGATTAACGGCTAGGATTCATTCTCGGGATTTTGATAACCACAAGGCCTCGATTATCAGACTCAACAAAACCCCGATGAATCTATTATCCCGACGACTTCTCCGGGATGTCGACACGTGTCCTTCCGAGATCAACGGCGAGGACTCTTTCTCTACACATTAGAGTGTAATTCCAGTGCAATTTCTCGAGATCTGACGGCTGTCGGGATTATGATTCTAGGATCCGACGATTCAGATCATTCCTCCTACACACTTCCCTACCAGAGGCTATACTCTGTACAACTCTTCCCGATCCAACGGCTTACGGGATTTCTGCTCCAGATCTGATGGCTCAGATCTCTTCCTCGCATGCCTACCCCTGCGCTTAACCCCTGCGCAACTTCTCCGGATCCAACGGCTGACGGGTAATGTGAACCGAGATCTAACGGTCCGGATTCGTTCTTTTGGGTCTTGGGATTTGCGAATCCAATCTCTCGTTGCTCACGATGCTAGAAGGCAAGGGGCAAGGTATGTAACGCCTGCGTTACTTTCGTCAATCTAATGGTCGTGAATGGCTATGGTTCACCCGACGAGATCTCATCCGTCGACTTGTCACTCCTCACAACCCTACTACCTTGGAGCCTTAATAGAATCGTTCCTCCTCGTGCAGGGTCAATAAGGCCTGTACATTCAAGTCCTTGTTCTGGGTTCTCAGTAGACCTTTCCAAGGAGGAGATCTCTATGACGAGATCCCTACCGGGGCATTTTCGGGAACAGGTAAAGGGACACATCTTCCCGAGAAAGGCTAGACAAGATTAGATTCAGTTATCAACGTCATTCAAGTACGGTCTCCCCGATGTTAGGCATATATCAACTCCTTCATATCAAGCACTACACGGTCATTCTCATGCTGAAATCATTTACAATTTCACAAATTTATGAGCTAATAACTACTCCTTATTATTAGTTACGGAACAGGCATTCTTACACAAGAAATATTTGCAATTCCACCAGTCTATGAACCTGTATGACAGCATATGAATTTCAAAATATAATATAAGCAAAATACTTATCAGAAATAACTTCAGCAATGGAAGCAATTGCTGAGAGGGGTGCTCGTTTCCACCCAACCGTAGGCGTAGCGAATCCTAATGGATTTACCACTAGCCACCCCCGAGCTGAGACCACGATGTCCTGAGACCTGCGTCTCTCTATCTGCCAGTGCCCAGGAGAGAAGGTTGCAATCCTCCCTACCTACGATCACTCACTCTACGTAAAATTGCCAGAGTTCCCCTCGCGTCTGCCCCCTTCAATCGTTTCAGCCATACGCCTTATCCTCTCGCGAGGTTGCGTGTGGCATGATTACCCTCGCGCTGGTCAGTCATGATGGCTCTACGGATAGGCGGTTCACCTCCCCATCCCTCATCAAGCCATCAACCTACCAGCCTGCAAGGCATTTATT
>ML780909.1:796848-834061 GCA_009831015.1 Picea engelmannii
GTCTCTTTTCCGCACATCCCCTCTCAGCAGTTCTGCAATAATTCAATAATATTCAATCTATCATTTACATTCATTGACCTCTTCCTGTAGGTCCATTTACATCACATATTCATACTTATGAGTTTTGCCATAGTCCTTGGCCAGTTCAGTCATATTTACAATCTGGGGGAAACAGGGTGTTACATTGAATGTGACATCTGTCAATGAAACAAGAGAAATGGTCAAAGCTCCAGGAAAACTCCACCCACTTCTGATTCCCTCTGCTATTTGGAGAGATATTTATATGGACTTTATTGTAGTCTTACCTAAATCGGGCAATAAGTCAGTCATCATGGTGTTCGTCGATCGTCTCTCCAAATATGCTCATTTTTGTGATCTTCAACACTCATTCACATCTTCCATGGTCGCTCAACTCTTCATGGATAATATATTCAAGCTTCATGGCATGCCTAATTCTATTGTCTCTAACAGAGACCCCACTTTCACCAGCATTTTTTTGCAAGAGTTGTTCAAGCTACAGGGCACCCAATTGCATCTCAACACTGCCTATCACCCCCAGATGGATTTCCAGATGGAATTTGTAAACAAATGTTTGGAAACATATTTGAGGTGTTTTGCATATGAGTGGAAAAATCGGTGGGCTCAACGGTTACCCCTAGATGAATGGTGGTACAACACATCTTACCATACATCTACTCACATGACTCCTTTTGAAGCAATCTACAACCACAATCCCCCAGAGGTTGTGAGGTTGACACAAATATTGCAATCCAGGAGGCTATTCTTCATGCCCTCAAAGACAATTTGGTCATGGCTCAGAATTGCATGAAGCAACAAGCAGATCAAGGTTGTTTCGAACGCCATTTTGTTGAAGGAGACTAGGTATTTCTTTGACTAGAACCTTATAAGCAGGCTTCCCTTGAAGCTCACCATTGTCAGAAACTTGTGCCCAAATGTTATGGTCCTTATCAAGTGCTCAAGCATGTGGGATTGGTGGCTTATCTATTAGCTCTACCCAGTCAATCAAAGATCCATATTATTTTTCATGTTTCCTGCTTAAAGAAGGTGGTTGGAAATAAGTGTCAAACTCAAACTAGTCATCCTGAGTTGGATGAAGAAGGTTCCATATGGTTGCATCCATAAGAAGCCTTGGCCCAACGAGAGTGTCGTCTCCATCAATGCAACATCCAGGAAGTGTTAGTTCAATGGAAAGACACACCTCTAGAATATGCCATCTGGGATTCGACCACCATTCTACAACAATTCCCTCATCTGAAGCCTTGAGGACAAGGTTGTTCTTCAATGGGGAGGGCATGTTAGGGACCTAACCCCCCTAACCCCTCACGTAGGTAGAATAATATAATTCCATGTAATAAAGGCCAATATTAATAAGGCCTAGAAATAAGGAAGAATAAGTAAAATATAAGAAGACCTAATAGAAGCTTCTACTTCTAGAAGGATCTTCCTCTAGATTGTTCTTTTGGATAGATATATTTAGTATAAATAGAAGTAGAGGGTATGAGAAATCTTGTCTTGGATATTATTTCAATAGAGCTCTACTCTGCTAGAGGTTTCCCCCTCAAAGAGGTAAGTGAACATTTCTCTTAGTAGTCAAAGTGCTCTTTCTGGTGTTATTCTGGTATTTTTCTGATTATATCATTGTTTCTTTGCCATTTCTAGCTAAATATTTTTGTTATGCATACCATTTTATATCTGGAATACTACAACATGTGGTAGATTCTTATTGGAGACATGTGGAAGCCAATCAACATGTGTCATGTGGCAGCCAATTAATTGTTCACACGTGGTAGTTGATGGTGACTTATCAGGTGATGACATGTGGTGATATGTGGATGGTTGACTCATATGTTGAATGGGCATGGTTAGAGTGTAATTTTGGTCAAAATATTTTTTTTAAATCAATTTTCTAAGGGGAGGTTGAATCTTTCTAAGGCTCCATAATATTCTCATGTTTCACAAGTAAAGTGTATTAAACTTTACATTATATACACTCAAGTATTTGTTATTCTCGTGCATGTGGGATAACCATATTGCAAATAAAAAAAAATTATAAAGAAAAAATGAATTTGATCAAGGGCCCACATTTGTCCATAAATTTAATCAACGGTGGTTGAGTCACAATCTTGCAGAGGCCATAACTTAAGCTCCGGGAAACGAAATCACTCAAATTTTATGTCTTTGGAAAGTTATTTCAACAAATAAAATTTTGGCATAGGTCCCAAGGGTTGAAATTGGACACATGTTTCTCAGAAATTAAAATAATATTCAGCTTGTTTTTTGATGAGCCTATTTGGCAATTGAACTTCACGAGGTCATATCTTGAGATATGGGACTCGGATTTGGGAAAACGTTATATTGTTGGAAAGCCAAGAAAATGAAGATAACATATGAAGTGATATCCATGGCTGAAAATTTGATTATCACTTCCATAAGTTTAAAAAATATTCCTCTTCTTTTAAAGGGGTAATTAATTAAAATTTGAAAATAAAAGTTTATTTAAAAACTTTTATTAAAAAAGGAAAGGGACCCATTTGAAAGATGTGGATATTAATTATGTAAGTTCATTAATGACGTATTAATTAAATTATATGTTTCAATAAAAGAATTATATGGGAAATTCAAGAAAGGAAAACCCCTGACTACTCAAGTTGCTATAAAATTTGATTTTTAAAGGGAAGAAAGGCTTGATCAAGGGTTCCAGAATCAAATAATTAGAGTGGAAGGGGAAGAATATCAGAAGAACAAAGTAAAACCATCAATATTCTACAAAGTTTCTGATCAACAAAGAGAAATCTCCATCTTCTCCACTCTTTTCTTCTTCTACACCATTTCTCGTAGCTTTATGCTTGAATCTCTTAATTATGCACAAGGTTGAGTTCTTGAGTGTTCTTCTGGTATTCTTTAAAATAATTTTCTTATATGATCATGGAGTATTTACAGTCATATATATGACTGTCATATATTTTTTAATGAAGAACATATTTCATGAATAAAACTTTACAAAGAATTACTTTGGGATTGATTTCAATTGTATATTGTAACTTTGAGTCTTAAGTATGAGATATTTTAAATTGATCTATCAAATTCTCTTTTGATCTTAAAAGTAATACTCTTTTAAAATTCTTTAAGATGATCAAATTATTCTCTCTTATTTCTCGTGAAGAAAATATGGATGCATTTGTCTCTGATTAAAAAAAATATGTATTTGATGTTGATCACAAACAAATTCTGATGGTGAAACCTTCCTTCAATATTTTATCTGTTAAAAGACTTATTGTTGCACATGAAGATCAGATCAGGTTATTCTTAGCATTCTCCTAATCCAACATATCACAAATATATATTTTAGCCAAAGAGGAGTACCACATCTATAAAAACGCACGAGGATTCATATCCTTGTGAGGTTGTCATTTCGTTCCTACCGGATTCAAACGTAAACAGGTGATTTCTCTTAGTGGATTTCCAAAACTTAGAAATTTCGACCAAATCCCTAATGAATCTAGGTCGTCGATCTATCACTCAAATTTATCTTGACCGTTTATCTACTCCAACTTCCCATCAACCAAAAATGAATCCATATGGTCAATCTATTTAATTTCCCAACTGCCAAAAATGAATCTTCGTCGTCGATCTGATACTCTTACTAAAATTTGAAAACAACAGAAGCTTCTAAATTTATCAAAATGAATCTGGGCCATTGATCTCGAGATCAAGTGTGATCTCAGTCATCGATTCATTGAACTCTCCCAACTCTGTCGGCCTCCATTAAAACGTGAATTTTGAACTTGTAGGTCAAATTTAACTATGCAAAATGGACGATTAACACCGTTAAACATCTTAGACATTTATGAGGCAATTAAATCTTTATTTTTCTCACAAATTTTGGGATTTCACTTTAGCTAACATTGTTTTTCCCCAAATTCATCACAGATCGAAATATATGACAATGACTTCCCAAATATGCATTGGTTCTTGGCCCATACAGGTCCAGTATTGACCCATAAGATCTGATACCACTTTGTAACATACCCAACCCCCAGCTGGATCACAGCATTGCTAAAATGACCCAATAAAATTTCTGATACCAATTATAAATGCAGAAAATAACACATAGCATGACATTCAAGCTTGTTCAATTATCCATACTAATAAAAATGTAAATATAACTACTCTTATTGTGCACAACATAAATACATACATACAACATCATTCAACCATAAAATAGAGATATGAATGCATCTTTTTGCTCACAGTAAGCAACATTAACTAAATATAACTCAGAGTAAAACATGCACAACAAATATATCAGTATTTAACACAAATCAACACATTAGATAAGAACATTGATCTTATGAAAATGTACAACCCACTGTAGAGGACAAATGTTCCTCCCAATAATAGACTTGTTGTTCCATTTCTCAATAGAACCCCTGAGATGGGGCTATGAATCCATAAGAGATGTTGTTCCCTAAGGATGGCTAATGTCCCTCTCTCAATAGTCAATTCACACATCTAATTCTATACCATCATCTCTCTTCCCCTCAACCTGCACAACCCAAGAGATGGAATCCCCCTTCACTGCTCATATTCCCTCAGGCATTTACACTCCCCTCCATGGCTTCCAACACAGGTTGGACAGGAAAACTACTTGCTAGGACTTCAAGAATTCTATAGCTACAACACAAATTCACCCAACAGCAAAAATGTTTGCTTCCCTTGAAAAAATTCAAATAGAATGTTACTCCCAAGCATGGAAGCCTCTTTCTCCATGAAATTTCAACTCCAAATAGATGCCAAAATCTCCCACAACAACTGTATTCAAGCTTTAGAACTCAAAAATCCTTTGTTGGCCAAAAAACTCTATGTAAAAACTACTCTCTATGCAAAAACATGAATCTTTAATTTTGGTTTCCTCCCCATACGAATTTCCCATCTTTCTCTTTCTTTCTTGACTTGCACTCTTCCCCAAGCTGATTGTAATCAACCCCTATGTTATCAATAACTATGGGATGTCACTCTAGCCAACCCTCATACATGAATTAAATGATTGGCTTCTAAAACACTCAACATATAAGGGAAGGTTCATGGTAAGGATAATTTAGAAAGAAATGGTTTTGGTTTAATAAACATGGGTAAATACCCCCCCCCCCTCTGGACCTCTTCCCTCTCATGTGGAAACTTAGGCACCAAATATTCGTCTGTGTATGTGTGTAGCTAGTGATACATTTTATTCATTATATTCAATTTACATCATTTACATATTACATCACTTATCCCTCATCCATACATCACATTTACAATATACATCACTAGTTTGGCGTTTGAAAACGAGGATGTTACAGTGGTTTTGTAATATGATTGTTGTGGTTCCAATTTGAGTTTGATTGCTTGAAATTTGTAATCCTCTTAATGGGCCCCTTACTATTCTACTAATAATCACCTACAAATATTTATAGGTTGTGTAAAGCATACCGACAACACATTTTCACAACTCAATTACTCTCTAAATGAATCATTTCCTTAATTCATTGGAATTGTATCAGTGTATTTCAAATTATACTTACTTCAACATTTTCCCCTCTTTCCATAAACCAGACTCAATGTTATCATGTGTGTTGTGTATTATTCTTTTCCCACAATCCAAACACAACATTTTATATTTCTTTGGATTTGTTTTTTCCCCGTGACAAACCTTAAAAAATGTTTTAATTGTTTCCTGGGTGTTTTGTCTTTGCCCACGAGCCATACTCAACATTTTCTTCATTGTTGGGAAACTTGATCCATTTTTTTGAGCATTTCCTTCATTGTTGGGTTGTGTAAAAGAGTCTTTGTTCAACTAATGTGAGTTTAGATGGATAGTTTTGGGTTCAATTTTGATAACACAACTAGATACATCCCCTTTCACATGTGATTTTCTCAATTGACAATCTGTGGAAGCATTTTCATTTATAAAGGCTAAATTGACCACTAGCACACTACATTATACTTATGGGAAGCATTGGGTTTTAGCTACAACAATCATTGGTATCATATTTTCTTTGTAGAGAGAAGAGGTTGCCACTTACATCCATCCAGACATCTGAACAAAGCATGCCCTCTCTATTTAGAATAGAGCAAGACGAAGTTTTTTTTTAGCATGATAACAATAGCTGAAGCTAGAAAACTATTTGAAACAAAGCCACTACCAATCAAAAGGATTACACACACATTTGTGATTTTAATTGCAGAGTTTTCTCCATTATGAGCAATAAAAATAGAATGTATTGAAATTTAAGTAGAGCATTGAACCAACACTAGATCAAGAAGAAAATTCATTTCATAATAGGAATTAATGTTGATGAAATGGATAGGCCATAGGCCTACCATTTACAGATCAGACACCCAAGGAGGGGTGATAAAACTTCTATTTAATAATAAAATAAATTTCAAAATTTATCAGGAAACCACCTAGGTGTTGAACTATGCATAATTTTGGAAATAAATTAAGATATTTTTGTGTGTGATGAGGTGTCTAGGCTAGTTAATATTATAAATAAGATCATTTTCCATGGGTTTAACGTAATACCCCAAGGGGTAACTATGTAAATGAAGGTATTTTTGTTCATATAGGTTGGTGAGCCGGGATGGTTTTGGACCAAAGTGCCTTGTATGTATGAATGTTTCGAACAGGGTGCTTGTGTGATATTAGTTTGGTGAGCCTGTATGTTTTGGTCGGTGAGCTAAGATTTGTATTGTGTATCATTCTATCATTTTAATAAAATACATCACTTTTGTATACCTAAAGACGAAAAGAGTATGGGGGGTTAGGACTCCATGAGAGGGAAAGGGGGCTAAGAGATTATGGGAATGGATTAAGCTAGGGAGCTAAGCCAAGGAATATAATAATGTTTTTGTAAAATTCCAATCCTAAGTTTAAGTTATCTTTAACCTAATTTCCTAAGTGAGTGGAAATGAATTACCAATTGGGATCAAGGGGGATTCCTTGTATGACAAGTTCCATGAAAAGAACATGCATTTATAATGTTGAGTTTTAGTGGAAAGGGGATTTTTTTCCTTCACTTTTTTGTTGTTTAGGAGAGGGGGATATGGTTGACGTGGGGATAGTTCAAGATAGAGAGAATAATTCAAACTACCCAAAGGAGAAATACGAGACCACATATCATAGTGAACATGAGAATCCTAGGTGGATTGGGTAGTAAATTCTCATTTGGTTTTCTTGGTAAAGGCTGAGACCAGAAAGGGGGAGTTTTGGGGAATAGTTTTCCTTGTGTGTTTTCCTAGTAGGTGCATGTAAGCTCCATGAGAGAACATTTTTTCTCCTAGTGCCAAAGATATTTGAGAATTCTTGGTCGGTTTGTTTTTGAATCCTTGGAAGGGAAGTGGGACAACCCGAAGGATTTCGGTGGCAGAGAAGGGGTAACATTTCCTTGGGTGGGATACGCTGATGGGAGTGAGAGGTTGTGAGGTGGAACTGTTGTTGGATTTGGTGTTATTGGCCTTTCCTTGAGTTATGTGTTGTTAGACCTTAGTTCGACTATGTGAGTGCATTTTCCCTGGTGGAGTCATATCCCTAGCTCAAGGGTGAGCTATTTTTGAAAACTAGAATAGTAGTGTCTACGGATGGGAGGAACTTCTGAGGTCTGCAGCTAATTGGTGCTTCTTTAAAAGATAATTTTCATGATTATTATTTTTTCACTATTATGATTGAATGTCTATGGATAGTGTTTATTTTTACATTGTGTTAATTATATATTTGATGCACATTTCATTGATGAATGTCCTACATGATTAGTTATGATGGTATCTAAATATGCATGGGTGCATGATAGTAATTAGTTGGCATGATTGTAGCATATGCAGAGCATACAAGTTACAGAATTTTATTCAAAATCTTTGTTGGGCATGTTAAGATAGTTGTTAGAGTGGTAATTTGTGTGTTGTGGCCTAGGTGATGTCCTAGGTATGCTACATTTTAGGAGGTATATGACCAATAGGTAAATGCTACAAGAGTTCTACCAAAATTGAGGATTATATAAATTGGGCAAATTTCATAGTTTATTGGGCCTAGGAGTTTGTTGTGTTGTTGTTGATATTTCCACCTTGTCAAAGGTGACATTCCTAACCTATCCAACCATTGGACACCCTACTATTAGTGCATATCCTACTAGCATTTTTATTGTACTCTTGATTATGATCGCACGTATCTTGAGGTCCTAGGGAAATATTTTTACCATGGGTATTGTTGGATGGAAACCGGTTGGCACAACTAACGTTGGAAATGCAAGGATAATTGAAGTTTGCAATTCAATTACTAAAGTTAACCTCAACATCACAGGTATAATTGTTGGTTAAAATGTTTGTTAATTATTGTACAAACATTATTAATGAAAATATTTTCCTTTTTCATAGATAGGTGAAGTATGTATGCATCTTCCCTACGTATGATATGTTGAATGTTTCTTTTGCATACTAGTTGAATTTTTCATTGGGTTTGTTTCCAAGTTACATGATAAGTTTGGTTTATCTCCAAGTTCAACGATTGGTGTGCATAGACCTTTTAATCTATATAGATAATTCTAGAGAAAGGATAGAGATTTCACCCAACCTCCTCTGGGTCCTTTGGTGTGTCAAAAGGTCATGAATTTAAGACCATAGCAGGTCGAACCACCCATAAATGTTTCTTGGTCTCAAAGAAGGGTACAACCCTAATAGTGATCATGTTGTTTTATTATTCCTGGGTAGGTAAGAAAGGACTATTCCCAACCCCTAAGGACCTAGTGGAAACCTCATTATACATGGAAAAGAATAGAAAAACAATTAGAAAGTTATTCTCTAAATATTAATCTTTGTTAATTTTCAAATATTTAACACAATATATTTTTCTACAATATTTACAATGAAATGAAAGTATCTTTTAAGGTAGCGACACCCTTTTTTTTCCCTCGGAAAAATAAGTTTCATTGTTTTTCAATATTGAATCAAAGGAAACTTCCCAGTACAAAAAAGGTCTTAAATGTTCCTTATACATAGTCCCAATAATCACTTCAACCATAATGTTATTGTATTACAAAACACAAACTTTGAATATATCTAACAAACTGGCCTTGCCTATTTTATAAGCCTTACAGTTTCTGAAATAAGTAGTTCCAAGAATTTACAAGGAGATGTTGTTTCAATTCAAAACATATATACAAGGATATCAATCTATCGTAGAACATTTTTAGAAAATATAAAATTGTCCATTACTAACCAGAGTATCCTTAAAAACTTCCTTGAACTGAATCCATCCAAGCTGCAACTCCAGAGCTAGTTTTGAAAGTGAATCTTCCAGAGAGTTGTATTTTCTATGAACATGTAGACACTTTAGCCAATTGAAATGTTTCTTGAGAGCCATAATCTTCATCTTCCAAGGCCTTAGGATAAGAGCGTTCAAGTGTGACTTCCCATCAAACCAGTCTAACACAACCTTCAAATCTCCATCCACCATTAAATCTACAATGTGACATCTCTTTGCAAATGAAAGAAGTCCCCATAAATCAATAAGTTCAACCTTAATATTGGAACCCACACCAACAGCAAGTTGTGCTCTAAAGAAATGATGTGAACTTAACTTGAGAACAATACCCACACCACAAACCACTCCTGTAGTAGCACCATCAAAGAACCCAATAGGCCTATTATCAAAATGCACATAGTTCATAATGAAATCTAAACATCCATCTTTGTTTTCACCTGACATCTCCTTGATAGCCAGTACAATTCTAGAGATGGTCATCGTATCATTCTGAGGATATTGAATACGGGATAAGGAATGGGTGGATGTTTAAAATGCTACTCTAGCATGCTACCATGTTGAAAACCATGGGTACCATTAGTTTTGTGGGTGAATGAATGTAAAGTTCCGAGAATAGATTTTTTGTTTACAAGTTTCTTCTAATGTTTTTGCATGTAATTGCAAATATATATGCTCACACATGGTGAGAACAACACACTCTATTTAGAGGAGAAAGTTTTTGGTTTTCAATTTTTTTATCAATTTATATCTATTTTAACTTCAGATATATTAAATCTTAAAGGGATGTATTTTTAGAGAACATCATACTCTAGATATATTTTTACATTAACTTAAGTCAATTTATTTGATCCATCTAAGTGTTTGATAGATTTTGTATTAAGATAAATCTAAGTTTATTTTAATTTTAAATATTTTTTAACACCATATACTAGTTAAGATTTATAAATGTGACACATCTATGTGAATTGTAGAAAGAACTTCTTGACACAATTATCCATCATAGACTATGTAATATTTTTAAAACTTTGTTGAGTCACCCAACTATACCTTTTTGTTTTAGAGTCAAAACATTTTGACTTTCAATTATTTTAGTTGTTTTAATGTTAAAGGTTAGTGTGCTTGAAAATAATATTTTTAATTAGTTCCCCGGATGGGGTGTTAAGGGCCGCAATTGTGCCACGTAAGAGATGCCAGCATGCTGCATTAACGCAGCCACCGGCTCACCACACCTCCCCCATATCACCTTCATGAAGGCGAGCATTCATGGCAAAATGCAGAGGACCTTCGCGCGAGCGAAAGGTACCCTCCCGCAGCGCACTAACAAGCAAGGTTTAATGGCAGTGTTAATGGCACAGGACACCCGAATTACGCTGTCCAAAACCCAATTAACTCGGGCTACAGCCCCCAAAGGGCATTCGATCCAGCAGTTCTCCATCGCTCCGGTGAATTCGAACAGAGGCACCCTCTCTCCGGTGAATCCGAACAGAGACACCCATTCTCCAGCTCAGAATCACATCCAGGCTTCCACGCTACGCATCAGCTACTCAGCCATGCCCCGCATCCGTGGCACCCCGCGACGTGGCGCGGCCTGGTACGCGGCGGAATCACGGCGCAAGCGCAGGAAGGAATTCGAGCGGGCGATGGCCATTGTAGCTCGACGAAGGCGGACCAGGGATCGGATGGCAACCAAGGCGCAGCGCGAAGTGGCTAGCTCACAAGCTAACCCACAGAACCCACCCGGGCACACCTTGCTCATGGCTCCGCACAGTCAGATTCCGAGCACGAGCTTTAGCTCGCCCAGCACACGACCACCAGACAGGCAGGAGCTCAAGGAAGAACAGACGTATTCCCCYTGTTACATTAYTGAGGAGGCTCCTCCCGAGCCCACCRAGGAACCCACAGGCGCAGAGCACGAATGTCACCAGCGCAACGCAAATGCAGAAGGGGAGACCGCCAAAGAAGAGTCAGGGCATAGCCACCAACAGGAGCAGCATGCAGTAGCGGACGGGGGATCCCTAGACCTACTCTTCGACATCCGAAATGTGCTAGCAGATCAAACCTTTCACCTGGAGCGAATGGAGCAACGACTTGATATGTTTTTTGCTGCACACTCCAGAGCTTCGACTAAGAAGAAATGCCCCACCTGTGCGCGCCCTTACTCCTTCCCAGCTCGATGGAAGCACATGGAGATTTAGCACAAGCAGCCCGGTTTCCAGGTTTATACATGTTCTGGCGTTGTTCTCATAACTTCATCTTTTTGATAGATAGACATCAGGATGTTTTAGTAATAGTTAAAATAATCAGCACTCTGCTGGCGACAATGAGTCCTGGTTTCCCTCGGGCAGGACGTCGCATAGGACCACCTAGATAAATTTTGTAAACTAGACTCATGGTGACATCTGAATATGAATGCCCCGCTATCTCGGTTTCCAGTCTTGGCGGGACAGCGGGCATCTCATCTATCTTTGTTTTGAGATTATGCTAATATAACAGGTACCACTTTTTTACTTAAAAAAAAATATATATATATTTTTAATTAGTTGTTTTAATGTTAAAGGTTAGTGTGCTTAAAATAAAAATAATATTTGTAATTAGTTGTTTTAATGTTAAAGGTTAGTGTGCTTGAAAATAATATTTTTTATTTATAAAAATATGGATTGTGTTGCATATCAGTGATTCATCAAGGTGACTAATTTACCCCAATCTCTATGACATCGATGCATTGAGATAAAATATGAAACATGATTATTGCATAGGCATACCACATGTAAAAATTTAAGAAAGACCAAAAATAAATCATTATATAGAGAGAGAATTACAAACAACGTCAATTTACATGGGAGACTGAGCTTATAGAATGAATAGTTGGGATTACTAGCTTATATATCTTGACCATTACTTAGTGGGTTTAAATGGGCACATCGGAATTATGTCACTGAATATCTCCTATTTCCTTTGTCATGTAGGCTTTTTCCCTGGGGAGATCAATAAGAAAGAGTAGTGAAATAATAAATGTAATATATGATGGGATGTAAATGGTCATATTTATCCTAGTGGGTTATCAATCAATTTGAACCCATTTTTTTCGAGGTAGATATCATTGATATTTTATGAGTTCAAGTCTAGCATAGTTCCTCTCAATTAGAAGTACATGTTATATTTTGATGACTTTTACCTCGGACATCATTCACAAAATGTGAGGAAGTGTCTAGAAGAATTTCCTAAAGAATTTTTCCATGGGAAAAAAATATAATTTCTAGATTTAAAGACTTTTAGATCCAATGATCTATATCCCAACATATAATTTATCTATTGTTGCAAGTCTTGAAGTGAAATTGGTATAAATTTTCCACACTAGGATAATTAATGCAACTTAGAAAACTCCACCTCTTTCTTAGAGTTTTCCAGGATCTTAACCCTATGAAATTTCAGACTTAGTGATGTTATGAAATATAAACAAAATAGTAGCAACAATAGACAATATTTCACCTTTGAATAACCCCAATCCGCTAGGTAATTCAAGAGAAAAGATACCAAAGTGTGCCAACAAGTTCAATACCTCTAAGGAAATCTTATCATGCATAAAACAAATTTAAAATTCACTTTATGAAAATTGTAATTACAACAAAAAATATAGCCTATCTTCTTCAATATTAATGTTAAATCACTGAAAAAAATTATCCTTAACTTATATCAAATCATCAAAACATATAAGTGTTGGAAATTACCAAACCATGAAGAAATAGATGGTTGAAAATAAAATATGCAATCAAATAATTTTGGATAGCTAAAAACTTCATATGTGTGTGTGAGAGAATGAGTGAACAAAGATGAAGTTTGGTATATGTACTATAGCCTTATCCCAAGGATAGTAGAATCCCCTAACTCTCCAAAACCCTAGTTATGGGAAACCAAGAAAACCCTATCCAACACTAATGAGCTCCAAAAAGCAAGTAACATGCTAGCATGTCCTCCAAGGCAATACATCCCCACTTCTCTACTCCTCAACAAGTACAATCTATGGCTTAATAACAAAACCTTGATCTCCAAGAATCTAAGGGACAAAACCCTAACCATAGTATTCAATATGCTATAAAATATCCAAGAAACCATAGTGCCTCCAATACAAGAGAGATAAATTACAAATGAAGATGAACAAGAGAGAGAAAAATTAGTGCAATCCTCTAGTCACATGTATAACATAATATTATGAACAATAATCATAATGATGAAATGACTCTCTCCTTCCTCTATATATAAGAGAGGTAAGGGAGGCCAACAAAACATATATGATCCTAAACCATTACTGGAAACCTACAAAAAAATTAGGCTCACACATTTTGAGCACTACACTCCAAGGGTACACATTTTAGTCTCTGAGGCGATTTCATACACAAGAAAGGATCAAATGTAACAGTAATCCATGATGTGTACATTTATCCTCCTCCAAGACTCTATGGAATCCAACACACCTCCTAATCCATGTGCTCCACTGGGTCCACTCCCTCTGCATGAACATAACCAAGGTGTCCCCAACTCATCTCCATGTCTCCGTGCAAGCATCAAATCTACCCCTTTCTTCTAGGGCTCAACACCATTCTATAAAATGTCAAATGTTGATCCTACAATGCAAGGCATTCTCTAAGAAATAAATCTCCTCCATATGGCCAACATGTGAAATGTCACCAAGATGTCTAGTGATCTCCAATTCCCTAAGTAATAACTTCATGAAAGAACCCAGATAATGTAAAGAAACCATTGAGTAAATCATCTGTGATGTGAAAATCCATCATGAACCATCCACAGTCTAATCATACACCAAGTATCCCAAATCTCAAGAATCACCCCCAAACATGGTGTAAACATTTTCAAAGTAACACCAAAAGTTAACACTCCCTCATTATGAGGAAAGTGTTTTCACCAACACTTATCGACTCCCTCTACAACTCCACCAAACATGCCATATACAAATATATACCTATTGTAGTCTTAGAATCAACTATTGTCTCCTGAAAAGGTATTGGCACCCATCCATCACAAAATGCTATCACAACATCACAAACCTCTAAGAATGCTTACTTCCTTTGAATATAAATAAACATAACTTTGGATCACAAGCAACATACCAAACTCCAACATCCCTCAAGTAAACATCATGGTTCAAAATCAATGAACGCCACATAATCAACTACTTATGACATTTTGCAAAGATAAAAATATCTCCATACAAGACCAAGACAAGTTAATCATATTTTTCAAAGTCATAAAGATAAAAAAAATTCCTAGGTTGACTCATCAATCTTGAAATATCAAGCTCATTATATAGGTAACACCCCATGCATGGTTTTCACATAACCAATCATCTCATTAAATTGCAATCATCGTTATTACATGGGATGTTGTAGGAAATTACAATATAGTAGTGGAAATAGCATTTCCTACTCCAAATTTATCCATTACCCATGAAAGCATCCAACTAATTTAACATAGAACTCATAATTTATTATTATACAAGAAATAATAATTGAAGGTACATAGAAATTTACAACAGCATACATATTATTCATTTCCCATCTAACAATTACATTTTCTCCATGATTTTAGTATATTTTGAGATACCCACAAATATTTGTCATAATCATATCAATAACAAGACTAAATTACTTATGTGTTACAAGTTACACTTAGAAAATATCTCCATGGGCACATTTTTCCTCCCTACCATAGGGACAATCTCATGTAGGTTCCACCCCCATGTTGGGTAGTGAAACAACAAGGGTGAATTCACTGGCTATGGCTCTGGTTTACTATAACCATCCCAATCACCTGCCTATCTTTCCCTCTCAACCTTGCACAACACAAGGAATGGGGTCACCTTCACAACTAAATACTCCCTCAAGCTATCCCACTTCACTCCAATGCTCCATATAGGTTGGATAGGAAATATCTAATGCTAGAAGTCAAGGAATCCCAGTTGTAACTCAGTCATTACCCATACACTCAGTGATAATTTCTACATACATGCATGGAAAAAACAATGGAAACATGTCCAACCATCAAATCTCCCTAAGATAATGAATGATAGAATTATTTTGCCCAAAGATTGGCCATTTCTTTCCAAGGCTTACATGAAAAATAGGCTTGCATGCAGGGATGATTTTAAGGGCTAAATTTTGCTCATGGGCTAATTTTCAATGGTTTTTCCCAAAAAACAATTCGGTATTCTAAAACAGATTCGCCCAAAGTCTATAAGATAAAATTATTTTACCTTAAAAATCACTAAAATTTTATACATACTATATAAAATCCTTAGAAATTTGAATATTTTTACAAAAAATATCGGCAAACATTTTATAGTTGCCTTATGAAGGATTAGTAAGATTCTCCAAGGTTTCTACATTTAAAAAAAAAAAATCCATCCTTATAATCATCCCTGCTTGCATGAATAATACGTCCCACCCATAAACCTTGTAATAATAAAACATATGGAATATATGACAAAGTAATAGAAGGCTTAGGGAATATACACTTGGTTACAGTAAAATAATATTTAATTGACCACTACAATTTCCCCTCTTGTTGGTTCATTTCCCCCATGGTGCTCCTAAGGTGATACAACCAAAATGCACCTTTTAATTAGTTTACTATACTAAATATTAATTCCAATAATAACCAAATGGTAAACTTACCACATACTTACCATACACTTACACAATATGCTCATATGGGATATAACATTCCTCCTCCCCCTAGAATAACACCATCCTCAATGTCCCTTTTTCCAATAATACAATCATGTCTTTACTCTTTGGTTGCACCAATAATAATCATCAACGAAAACATACATGTTACAACCATATTTATGCAACAATTATCATATTCATATAATTTCTCAACTCCACAATGTAAGCATGTATACTTATAATGCAAAAATAAGTAACACAATACTTTTTTATACTTATATGTGTGAATCTTTCTTTGCTTCACACGGTTACCAAATGAAAGATTTAAACTCACTTTTCTTTTTGACACATCATCCTTGATCATATCAAACATGCCACATGAATATATCATAGAAAATTCATTTAAGTTGCCTCTTCCTTGCCACACTCACTCTTCTAGGATCAAGCATCCCTTTCTATACCAAATAGTCCCTTGTGTGATCCATCTTTCTGAGGATTCCATGTGCAAGAAGAGCATAAAATTGTAGATTCTTAATGTGATTCATCCCACAGGTAACCTCTACTCAGTTAATAACTTGTGGAAATCATAGGGTTCAAGTGTCATCACAATGGCCTTCTTAGTGGGCTTTCCAACTTGCAACAGTCATCATTTTCCCTTACTAGGTAGATTCACCATTCACCTATGTCATAAACATAAGTATACAAATATTATGAATAATCTCTCTATCTTTGATATCAATTAAATTTGAAATAGTTATTACAACAATAAGATTCCAAATAATTTAGAAAGTTATGCATATACTTAGCTTTCAACTGTGTAGATAAATTATAATAGTCCTTGTCTTCATTATGACTTACTTTCACAATCACATCCAATACATCCCTTTCTATAACCATGTTCTCTCGATATAGTTTTTGTGTACTAGTCTAATAAAACATGACTACTTATGCATACCACACCTTCATTGCACCCATAATAGCTCATGAAATGATATCCAAAGTATCATCATACCACTATTTCCATCACTTCAATTGCCAATATATTAACTATAATGAAATGTAGCATAGGTATGCATTCACACAGTGCATTCAAACATATCTGGCAACACATGTGTGTGCATAACCATAAATTACACACTTACATAATCTACTTATGTGCATCCACTCAATGCATCCTTGCATTGATTCAAGGATACCATATTATTATGTCATGTATTCCACCATTATGAGTCGAAAGGTCTAGCCAACACCTCAACAGATCATCTAGCCACCTCCCAAATACTTTATAAACCATCTGGGCACCTTCCTCTTTATCCCAACACAACACTAGGAATACACCCTTTATCTACTAAATAGTCCCTCAAGCATACCAAAATGCATTTTATTTCTCTTCTCGACAGTCCCTTGAGAAACCCTTCCCCTTTGATGGTGTCTTAGTGTTGGCAAGAAGATTATAGTCTAGGTCACTAACACAAGTAGGGAGACCATTGGATACATGTGTAGTGTTATATCCTTTCCATATCCAACAACACGATGGCGTAACACATGGCTATCTCATATTGAATCCATTCCACGACATGAGTATAAATACATATTCACTCTCATTATTAATTGTTGAACAACACAACATGACATGACATTATATTTCATGTGAATTCATTCTAAATTTTAAATGATATTATCTATCCACAACTTTCTACCTTTACCACACCCTACCTAGGTATCATTCGCACAAATGAATTCAAATACATAAACATATCTATCTTATCTTATCAAGTCATGATTGAAGCAATTCTTACCTAAAGACCCTTTAGCACATATGCAATATAAGCACACTAAATATGTATCTACATGGATAACATCAACATATTTGTTGTTACCTTAGCATTTGGTGTCTTATGGAGGCTTACACAATCCTTTCACCAACCCTTATCAACACTTTATTTCCCTTATCTTTCTTCACAAAATTGACTATTATATGCAACCATATCATCTACATCTTCATTCATGCTCTCAACTTTGTTTAGTCACACAACCATCATCAACAACATTTATTATTAGGTCATACTCATTGCATATGTAACAACATACTACTACATATCAATATGCAACCCATGTATGCTCAATCTTATCTACATGCACCATGTGTTATCTCTCAACATGCATGCTAAGGCATATGTATTCCAATTATTATTAGGTCATACTCATAGCATATGTAACAACATACTACTATATATCAATATGCAACCCATGTATGCTCAATCTTATCTACATGCACGATGTGTTATCTCTCAACATGCATGCTAATGCATATGCATTCCAACTATTTTGTTCTCTTGAATTTCCGACATTCTCATGTCTTGATTATATATACATATAGAACTCAAAGAAATATAATTATAACAACAAGAGAAGAGTCAAGGAATTATCCCTTCCAATTCCTCTCCATGGAATGCATTCCCGCGACATAAGTGATTCAATTCTTGGCCAATATTGGTGAGCTTATTCTCCATGTGTTGATATAACGAATTATTCAGCATCTATAAGCTTTCTTTAATGTCATTGTAGCTTCTAATATTTTCCTAAGCTTCCCTCAAGTCCCATTTGACTATGGAAACCCTCACGTGCTCTTCTTTTTAGTTTCCTTTGCATTCTATTCACCTTCAAGAATTGCTACTACATTTTTCTTAACCAATTCCAACCAAGCACAACTTGGGACTTCCTACCCCAAATTTAACTTTACTTGGACCTTCTAGCACTTCATAGTGCTAAAATTGATGTCATTCCGTATTCATATGGACTCCTTTCAAATTCCATTCTCTTCTACAATCAATGCTAAGCTTAAATACACTTTCCACTTCACATGTCTTCTTATACTTCTCATATGGATGTGATTTTGATTCTTATGTTCCTCTTTGATTTGCTAACCTCTTGTATACTAAGACTACGCTCAAGATTCTCTACCTTTGTCCTCATCTAATAATTCTCATTCATTGTTGGAATCATTCCCTTAATGTTTCTATATCCTCCAACATATGACATCTCATACCCTTTCCTATCTATAGTTGTTTTTAGACTTTGTTCAATTATGGAATTTACCCTTTCATTTCCATGGAGAATTCTCTACCAAGTTCAATTATATCTACCAAAAACTATACATATAATGAAGTATTTTATTCCACCATTAGCATCCTTCAAATGAATTTGAAGTTCATCATTTTCTTCTCATCTCTTACACATAAGTATATGGTCAATAACATGCAACTCTTCTAAGCATACATAAAACTTTCCCACAAAGATGGTTCACCGATCACAAGATTAACCTATCACTCCATGCATCTTCTCTTTTTATTGGTACATTTCCTTTGCCATCCAAGATTCCATAACTTTCTCATTTGCATTACTTCAATGCATTTCCTTATCTCAAGGAAGTTAGGAACTTACACCCTTATTTTTATGCATAGTAATGTCAATCTTTACCTATTGGTTTGTTCCATGCTCCTTATTCAAGTCATTATTTCTTTGTTGTCTTCCATACCTCACTTAAATATTCCCTTGTGGAAAACCCACTTCAATAACTAAGATATATCATGGCTCTTATTTTCAATCTAGATTACACGTATTGATTATATTAAATGCATTCTAGCAAAGGAACCGTCAACCATTCTTGGTCCTTTCTTTCATCATGATTAATCCCAAAAGTCAATCTATAAGAAACCTTATCCCTCTTCCTCCAAGTAATTTAGCCATCTTATCCACAATTATTTCTATAATGCTCTCACCTTGAATATCCCTTTAGTACTATCATATTACCAAGTACTCAGCCATCCTTGGTTTGATCATTCACATTACTAGTTGATAAATAACTTTACCATGTTTTTCTTCCCTAATTTGTGCTTCCACACCACTATACAAGTGACATTATGAAATATTGAGTCATATTCAAGTACCATGTAGTCATACTAAGTCATATTCACATTTGGTATGCTTCTATATCATCTTACATCCTTTTCCCAAATTTTAGGATACTTTGGAGATTACGCACATTGACAATTACATTATCCACTCAAAGCCCAGAGGCTATGTTCTAGTAAATTTTGAAAATAACTAGAAACATATTTTGGAAATTAGAACCTTTTATTATATCCTCCTCTACATTATCTTTCCAACAACTATAACCATGCTCAATTCAAAGCTCTAATATAAAACTTATAGCTCTCAAAAGTTACCATTTTTGCCCATTTTTGTCACTAGCATAATCAATCTTGGAGACCTAATTCTTCCATATATAGAATAAAATCCCACAAGAACCAATAAATATTTTGTATTGGGTGCAAATAGAACTTTTGGTAGTGAACACTCAAAAACCTTTTCTTAGTGATCTAATTCTCCAACCATTTTCTACATTAATCTGGAATTGTCAAGTTTGTTCTTTTTACACTCTTTAAATGAATTTTTTGGTGAAAAATGATGTCTTTCAAATGAAGCAAAACTAGAAAAATTTTATTAGGACAAAGTTGCCAAATTTACTAAGAGTGTCAAATGTCGATTAAGAAAAATATTCTATTTTAACATCTCAAGATTTTGACACGTTTTTGCACCTTTACTCCAAATCCTTTGGAACTTTTCCAAATGCACCATTAAGTTTCTTTGTGCCTATCCACATTTATTGCTATCCAAACCTCATACTCAACTATGCTTCTATAAGTGAGTACCCTCTTGCTCTTCAAAAACCACTAATTGTCATTTTCTAGCATGTTGAAGCTAAATCAACAAACCATCCTCATTAACACTTTTATATTCATCACCATTGCATACTTACACATAAAATTCCATGTCCATTTGACTCGATATGCACATGTTATGGCTAAAACAAGAAATTGGCTCTAGAGTATTTTCCTAAACCAATTTTTTTCTTCTATTAACATGGTATGTGTTATAACCCTAATTTGAACCATACATGCTTACCTGGCATCAGGCCATATCAGATCCCTTCTTTGCCAATTTAGAAATGATAAACAACTCTTTAAAAATCCTCTTTTATAAAGGCCCATGCTCCCTACTCCATTACTGCATGCGTGTACATGCTAGCTGACCTCAAACAGCCCGCATGGACCGACAAAAGCATGAAAAAAGGAAAGTTGCCGACAGAACACATAGCTCTGGGTGAGTTAATTGAAACTCCCGGCCATGCATGGCCGAGGGTTCGTCCAAATACCTAGCTTCTTCTAGCCTATAAAAGAAGGGCTAGGGGTCCTATTTGGAGGAGGAAAAATAGAGCAAAGAAACTCTGCCCATTTGCGTACTCCCATTGTCCCAACCCTTTAGCCTTCCTTGTGCCAAAGGAGATACAAAGCAAAGCAGTTGGAGGACAGTCGAAGAGGAGCCCAAGATCAGGTTCGTGGAGCGATGGCCAGCCTCAACTTTTGTAAGTTTACTCATTCAAAGTAATAAAGAAAGTTCTTTTCCCGTCCCAATTCATGAGTTATTCATAATTTGCTAAGTACATGTTTGAATTTCTAACCCGTTATTCTATAGGTAGTATGCATGTGTAGTTGTTTCTTGTCTTGTATGCAGGTCAGCATTGGAAAGGAGAATTGTGAACAAGTAATCAAGTGCGAAAAGGGATCGACATCGAATGCCCGGAACGAGGTAGGTTGATCTAGCCATGCATTTACTAAAAAGAAATGGGATTTAAGTCTAGGGACAAGGGTAGAAAGTAGATTTTCTATAGGTCATATCTGCATGCAAAGTCTAACCCTATTTGCTAGTCTGTAAGGAGATTTCCCTCACAACAGAATTGGCGACCATACTGGGGAGGTCTCTAGGGTTCTTAGGAGTTTTATGTGTTTTTGGGTAGTTTTTAGAAAAAGACTTTTTTTTTTTTAGTTTCTATAAGGTCTGAGCTAGTAGAGAGTTTGGTTTTCCATACCAACTTTCTCTGATTTGCTTGACTGTGTTTGCCGGGACCCATAGAGGCACATGTGGCCTTCATAATGTCTACACGCGTGTACCCATGCCCTACTCTCTTATATCCCGCGTGCAAATGCTAGCTGAGGAAGTAGCAGTAGCGTGTAGAGTCCAGAGAATTTTCGAGGCAGTCATTCTCTTCCCTGTCAGAATCAGACATTCTCAAGGGTTTTCTGGAATTCTGTCTGAGTCTTGGTTGTTTGCAGTCCTATCTCAGATTGTTTTTGCTTTATCATTTTTCCTTACATTATTTTTTTTTTCTGTTAAAAAGAGTGTCCAAGCCTTCAAGGGATCCTGGTTATCAATATCAGTGGTCTCTTCCTGGTTTTGGTTGTCTGTTTTCATTTTTTCTCAGAGTTTAGATATACACGCGGCCTGTACAAGGTCAGCCCGTGTGTACACGCCCTTTGTCTCTATACAATGTGCATTCACACGCTTGTTGTTAGATTAACAGTCACGTGCTTGTACAGGATACTTTTTTTTCAAGGTAAGGTAGTCATCCTTTCCCTTGATAAGAATTATTCCTCTTAGGTGTTTGAATCTCTGTCTTAGTAGTAAGTAGCTTAGGATTAATATTACCCTTAGCTTGTTTTTTCTCATTTAAAAGTTGTCATAAAAAAGAATTTTTTAGGGTTTTTAGACAAGTGTGAGAGTCATTTTTTGAAAAAATTGCTAGTGTGTGATTTTTGACCTGATTCTTTGTGATTTGTGATTAGGCCAGAATTGTTTTTCTTGGTTTCTTGCTTGTTGGTATTTTTTCTTTGTTTCTTTATCAAGCATTTAAATAATAAAAAAATCTCTTTTCATTTTCTTGTTTGGTTGAAGAGTGTGTTTCTGCATTATTAGCCAAGGAAAAGTCATTTATTTCATAAGTTTTTGCAGTTTTCTTAGATCATAAGTAGCTTGTAGTCAAGTGAAATTTCTTTTGAGTTTGTTGTCCAAAATCTTAGAAAATTAAAAATATTTATTTTGAAAAGTTGTTGAAATTTTGCATTAAGTAAAAGTTTTGTTTCCATATTTTTTATTCATTTTTTGCTTTCGTCTATTACACATCATTAGTTTCACTTTCATACCCCTTGACATAAGACAAAGCCATAAAATTAACGCTAAATTTAAAATCTACTAGACTTTTATGTTTGTAGGGTTCACCAACTAGTTCAAGATTAGGGCCTTGGATTAGGTTGGAGAGGAAACTCTTCAAGGCCATTTAAAATCAAACATTGGAGTCTGAGTTAGGGAGTGTCTAAGTCCAGTGTCATGAAAGTTATCCGGGACCCCCCTCTAACACAGGGGATAAAAACGAGGTCGCGTGTGGAAAGGTAGCGAAGATAACCCCTCCAAAGATGGACCAATCGTAGTGGAGAACACATATAGAGGGCTTGTTTTGGGATTCCGTTGATTGCATTTTCCACGGGGTTTCGTGGGTCTTGAATCCATTCAAGGTCCTCAGTTGTCTTCTGGACCACATTCTTTCGATACCATTGACAGGTTTCGGGCTCGATACCCTACTCATTGTGGTCTACCCGACTTTCGACTATACCCGCCTGGTGACTATTTGTGCACTGGCAACCTAGTTGCCTATCTATTTTAGGGACATACATAGGTGACTGTGGGGGTATACCGTGGTACGTAGGATATACATTAGGCTATGATTTGCAGAGTATACCTAGAGGGTTCTTTCGTGTTCGAGTTGCACTTGCACTGGTAAGTTTCTCTAGTGTTGGTTGTTGTAACTGTTCTTCCAATTAATTTAGTGTTTTCCTGTCTTATCTTCTAGGGACTTTTTTTAGTGTGTGTTACTTTTGAACGTTTAGAATACCTTAGAGTGTCTTGGATCTTCTCACACAGTGGAGGATCCTGAGCTCCGCTGGTCACGAAGGCTTCTTGGCCTACCGCCGGTTACACTAGAGCCACCCCCGCCACCCTTAAGGCGAAAGCTAGACCAAGAAGGGTCTTTTGAAGTGACCGGGTCACAAGAAATTGTGCCCGACCAACATCCTGGGGAATCGACCATATTGGACCTTGGCACAAATGCTCTTGGCCCAGTTGAAACCCCAACCATTGAGTTCTTGGCACCTTTCATCATACCAATTCAATTTTACGAGCGCCAGACAGTGTTGCACACAACAATGGAAACAAATGTTGTTACTTCTTCTGGTAATTCTTCAATTCCCACTACGGTTGTCACCACAGGAGAGTTTCCACCTCCTAACCCACCATCACTAGTCTGAACCACCATGGTTTTGACCGCAACTACCTCGTACAATGGTCTGATCCCGTCTTTGGCGGCAGCCACAACCCCTTTCACACCAAGTGCAACAGGCCCTCCATTCTCATACGGGATGCCTAGTTCGGGTACAAGTCATGTACTTTCTTACTCCACTTTACAGACTTTGGGTCTGGGGGAAGGTAGCTCTAGCTCTCTCTACAAGGTCACATCGGGGGAACTCCTTCTCCTTTTAACGCTTTTCCTTACGGAGGAGGTCATATCCCTCCTTCGTCCCCTTCACTCGGTGGCTCGCATCAACAATCCATCGGGCAACCTACATACCATAGTTTATTTGGATCAGGGAGTTAAGGACCACCTTTGCATAACATGCCGGTAGGTTCAACACCATTTTCTTTGGCCGGAACGTTTGGCAACAACGCCTTCTCATCAGCCGCTTTCCCGACTGGGGGAAATCCCAGTTTTGGAAAAACTACTCCTATGCAGGGTATTATTCCTGCACAAGGGACAAACCTAGGAACTTCTTCCACAGCAGGACCTTGGAATTTAGGGCAGGGATCTGTTCTCTCATCCAGAATGCCGATCTAGGGTAATTATTTCTACAATCAATGGAACCCTGGACAAACTACTATGCCCATCCCCACGGGACCACCATGGGGAAATCCTTCCTAGAATCCTTCGAATATAATGCATGCTCAACCATCTATGTCCTATTTGGGAAATTAGCTGATGATGTATCCACATATGTAAAATCCATACGCTGGCCAATTCCCTAGTTTCTACCAGAATCTAGGCCAGCAGACAAACTTTTCCTGGAAACCTGGTGCCAGTCAAACTTCAGGCCCCTTTTTCCCAGGTTATCACCAACAACCCAAACTACCTTTCCTGGCGACTTTGCACTTGCCATATTTGACAAGGTTTTTGAATGAAACCATTTGTCATGATCCACATTGGCCTCCTATGCCGATGAAGTTGCCTTCGGACATTCCAAAGTTTGAAGCCAAGCCTAACGAAGATCCAAGTGATCACGTGACTACCTTCCATCTTTGGTGCTCATCTAACTCATTGAAAGATGACTCCGTACAGTTGTGATTGTTTCAACGTACTCTCATTGGGAGTGCCGTGAAATGGTACATTGAGCTCGATCGCTCAAGATACTCTTCCTTTAGTGAGCTGGCAATGGCTTTCCTCAACCATTTTTAGTTACCTGTGAGATACGACACTGACACAGAGCTGCTGGCCAATTTCAAGCAAACGACAGCGGACCATATCTCTGATCACATCCGAGAATGGAGATGCTAGAAGAGTCTCATTAAGGTGTCAGTCCCACCAGCATTCCTGTTTGAGTGGTTCCTTAATTCTTTGGTCCCGCAGTTATCCAAAGACGTTGCAACGTCGGGTGTATTCTCCGAAGAAGATGCCTTCATGAGAGCTCAACAATTTGAGCTCATATATTCTCAGTCCGGTTTATTATACAACATCTTGCCAGATGCGCCACGCTCAATACTGGATAAAACTAGATAGAGAGTTGGACCACATGCCGATGGTATTGTTGGTTCGGCACACACAAATCCCGCTGAGAAATTGACGAAGCAGTTGCAGCAGTTATCTATACAACACACAGCGGCCAGCCAAACCACTACTTTGGCTGCTCCCCCTACCCAAACGTCGGAAGTACACACAGTGCAGTCAACTAACCCAAAGTCCACCCAGCAGCCTGAAGAAAAGAAAAAACAACGAAAGAAGGGTAAGGGGGATAAAAAACCCACCAATAATGCTGGCAGGGACAACACTGAAAAATGGAAGGCGAGGTATTCATGCAAATTGTGCGCAGAAGACCACCCGACCCATCTATATCCTCGACTTGCAGAGGCCCAAAAATTTGTCACGCAGCAATAGCAAGCGGTGTTGACCAATCCATTTCAATATGGGCAAAATCTAGCTCAAGCCTCTGTAATCACAGAAGGGGGCAGCTAAGAACCCTGTCCACCTCCGAACAACCCCACGTCTGCGAACGTATATATGGTTAGGGGTGATGCTTTTATATCGACTAGAGCGTATGACTATAGTAAACCAAGCACTTCTAAGAAAGGTAAAGAGGCTAACCTCCCATCTCTTCCTCTACAGATTGAGAAGACATTGGGAGAAACAATGACACGCATTCCCAAAGGTGCATTTAAAAAAGCTTCTCATAACCCAAACGCAAGGGCCACCCAGAACTACTTTGTGGTGGAAGATTTATCACAAACCCCTTGTGCGATGTCTGCTTTGTAGGTCCTCCAAAGCTGCCCTTCTCAGAGGAAAGCCTTGTTAACCTCTTTAGGCTCTACCAAGACTTGTAATCCGGGTACAATCATGTTGGATACAACTGACTTAAAACCTCGTCTACCTTACCATGTAGCATTTCAGATAGTAGTGGCTTATCCCACGAAACCTTTTACTCAAAATATCTTCTGCACGGTGGTTGATGAGGGCACCTCGACATGCATTATGTCGTTGGCATGTGGGAAGGCCATTGGCCAGCCCGTTTTGTCTCCGTCACCTACTCTCCTCATCGCTTTCGATGGTCGTTCTTTCCGACCACATGGTATCATTCCTTCTTTTCCCATACAGTTAGGAGGGAAGATCATGTGCGTCGAAGTTGAGGTAGTCGATGCTCCCCTCGACTATAACCTCTTGTTAGGAAGGATTTGGACTTACGCCATGCAAGTTATGGTTGCTACAGTTTTTCGGGTCTTGTTGTTTCCACACGAGGGTCGGATAGTGACCATCAATTAATTGTCCTTCTCTAGACCTGACCTTGCTTTGGGGGCATCCACGGTCTCGATGATTGATAATCCTCAACCAGATGTCATCAACGTAGGGGTTGGTTTGTGCCCATCTTTGATGGGTACCTTCGATTACCCGGCCCCTCAAGGCAATATCAATTTTATATCCAATCACCATAAGGTTGAGATTTTTCAAGTTTCGTCATTCCGCACAACTTAATTCGATGATCCGTGGACACTTCCTTCCCCAGCGGCCATGATGTATGGGATAGGGCATCCGGGTATGTCCATGCCTTTGTCCATAGCTGAAGTAGCGTACTCCTTAGTCCAACAAACTTCATCCCACACTGATCCAGCTCTTGTACAAGAGTTAGATCCTCTTCCAGAGATTATTTGGGCTCAGGGTTCTTTTGCTCACACCGATTCATTGGACTTAGTCTTTCCCTCTAATGAAGCAATAATTGAAGCAATGACTAGTATGAATAAACCCTGGGAAGATCTTCATCATAGATCATACTTCCTCCCAGAGTTAAGCCAAATTGAAGTGGGAGAATTCACCATGACCATGACGGGAGAGCGGTCTTGTCCTATTAATCCCTTAGCTACACACAAGGTTTATGCTGAGGGTAATATGGCAACTATCATTGAAACCTTACCGATCAATATCTCCTGAAACCCTGGCATCGTGGAGAATGTCTTCGTCGGAGCAGACTGCTCCCCCGAAGAGATTCAAATCTACATAGATCTTTTCAAATAATTCCACGACATTTTTGCTTGGTCTTACGAGGAAATGCCAGGCATTGATCCAAGAATAGTTGAACATGAAATCACAACGTATCCTGATGCCAAACCGGTTCGGTAGAAGCTTCGTCGAGTTAATCCTAAGAAAGCAGTGGCCATTAAGGTTGAGGTTGAGAAATTTCTCAAATCCGGGTTTATATATCCTATCCATTTGACCCAATGGGTGTCAAACCCGGTGTCGGTCAATAAAAAACAAGGCATGATTTGTGTATGTACCGACTTCCATGATTTGAATAAGGCATGTCCCAAAGATAATTTTCTCACACCATTCATCGACCAGATCATTAATGAATGTGCGGGTTGCAAAGCCTTTTCTTTCATGGATGGTTTTTTGGGATATAACCAAATTCAAATCAAACTCGAAGACTAACACAAAACGACATTCATCTGCCCGTGGGGTACATTCGCATATCGAAAAGTGCCTTCTGGTCTCAAAAATGATGGAGCCACCTTTCAGATGGCCATGTATTTTGCTTTTCATGACCTCAAGCATATAGTCAAAGCTTATCTAGATGATTTAGCATCGCGATCTCGTAAGAGAACGGATCATCCCACACACCTCTAACTTATATTTGAACGTTGTTGCTACTTTCAGATTCGCTTGAATCCAAACAAGTGCAGCTTTTTCATAACGTCGGGATGATTGTTAGGTTTCATAGTATCAACAACAGGGATCATGGTTGATCCTCTCAAGGTTGAGGCAATAATTCAATTGCCCTCCCCACGCACAATCCTTCAACTTCAGAATCTACAAGGCAAGGCAAACTTTTTACGACGCTTCATCGCCAACTATGCCGAAATCACCAAGGGCTTTATGCACTTACTAAAGAAAGATGTTCCCTTTTACTAGGACGATGCGGCTCAATGCTCTTTCGATGCATTGAAACATTCCCTCACAATCGCCCCTTTGCTTCGGCCACCAAACTATAACAAATATTTCTTATTATATGTGGCTGCAGCAGAGTCAACCATTGACATGATTTTAGTTCAGGAAGATGACTTGTTCACATAATACGTGATCTATTACCTGAGCCAAGGCCTCGTAGGACCAGAACTTAATTATTCTCACATTGAAAAACTTGCATTGGCAGTAGTTCATGTTGTTCAATGGTTCCGTCATTATGTTTTGTTTCTCAAGACCACCATCATTGCTGTTGTGAATCCATTCCATTATATGTTGACACAACGAGTAATAGGAGGAAAAATTAGTAGATGGATATTCATCCTCCAAGAGTTTGACTTAGACTTCGTTTCAGCAAAGTCCAAAAAGTCACTGGTCTTCGCAGATCTTATTTCGGAACTTTTGGTTGAGTCAGGTGACGTTGTTCCTGAAGAATCACCTATCTGAGGAGATATGTTTTTGATAACATCTTCGGATCCCTAGTACAAAGATATACTTGTCTATCTCCAGACTTTGAAGTGCCCCACTTCTGCTTCTTGTGATGAGCGTCGACGTATACGCCATCAGGCTAAGAATTATCTCATACTCGATGATACATTGTATCGGAGAGGTGTAGATTGCATCCTACGTCGATGTCTCACTCATGAGGAGGAATTTATCATGCTTAAGGATTGCCATACCGGAGCTTGTGGCGGTCATTTTTCTGGGTTGGCAACAGCCCAAAAGATTCTATGAGTAGGTTACTTCTGGCTGACACTTATCAAAGATTGTATCGAATTGGTCAAGAAGTGTCATCCATGCCAAATCTTCTCTCGGAAGATGAGGGCACATCCCGCTCCCATGTTTCCCGTCATCACAGTTGGACCCTTCACCAAGTGGGGGATTGATTACACTACTTGCAACCCCCCTTCAACAAGGGGGCACCGCTATATCATCATAGTTGTAGAATACTTCACAAAGTGGGTCGAAGCTATGCCAACATTTAAAGATGATGGAGAGACTGCAACTCTCTTTTTATTCAACCAGATCATAGCAAGGTTCGGTGTCCCGAGGGAGATTGTCACTGACCATGGTAGTTAATTTTAGAATCAAATGATGACCAAATTAACATCAAAGCTTGGGTTACAGAAAGAACATTCATCACCCTACTACCCCCAAACAAATGGGTAGGTGGAAGATATTAAGAAAACTCTTAAGACTATCCTACAGCGAACTATCAACTCAGCCAAGTCAAATCGGCATTTGATGTTATACTCGGTATTATGGGCCTACCGAACATCTGTTAAGACTGCAACCAGATTCTCACCTTTTCAACTTGTTTACGGGATGGAGGCAGTCTTGCCCATCGAATGTCAGATCCCGTCTCTAAAGTTGGCGGTACAATTATTGTCCGACACTTCTCCACTTGAAGAATGGTTAGTATACCTTGAGCAGCTCAATGAGCAATGTTGTGATGTGGCCCTGGCCAACGAGGATCAAAAACATAAGGTCAATTGTCAGTATGATAGGTCTGTTTGTCCTCGGATTTTCTCTGAGGGCGACCTTGTTCTGGTCTACGACCAAGATAAGGACCCCCTGGGGGCAGGAAAATTCAAACCCATGTGGTTCGCGCCTTTCATCATAAAAGAGGTTTTAAAAAAGGACGCTTATTGTCTGGTTGATTTTGAAGGGAATGCTTTGGCGGAGCCTAGAAATGGGCTCTACCTCAAGAAGTATTACTCATATGCAGGTCACTGTGGGTAACTTTTTGTAACATATGTATAGTCTTTGTACTATTACTTTTTAGTTTCTTTTAGTGTTATGGACGTGTCATTGATATTATGTTTCATCACTGTGGCAGATGTCAAGTGATTCCGAGGTGTTCGTTGGGTATGCAGACGGTGCTAGTCGGCACACTCAGAGGCTTGCCTCCGCAGCTTGGGTAATCTTTACACCTCAAGGCCAACTATTATCTTCCGGAGGTATATTCTTAGGTGACACCACAAATAATGTTGCCGGGTATAGAGCAGTTATTGAGTTGCTTCATGACGCTTTGTCATTGGGTATCTCTCATCTCCAGGTCTATCTCGACGCTCAACTGGTTGTGTCTCAGTTAAACAAAGTGTACCGGGTTCATGATCCAACTTTACACCGACGATTCCTTAGGGTACATCTCTTAGAATGAAACTTTGATTATATTACATATTTTCATGTTCCTAGGAGATTAAACCAAGTTACAGATACTCTATCTAATCAAATTTTAGATTGGAATCTTGCACACATATGAAAGAACATTGACATAAGCATGTAAATACATTTTTGCACACATGATCCATAAGACACAAAAGACCAAAAAACCATATATAATATCATAAAGTAACCAGAGTACATGGATGGATGCAAGCGCCTCAAAAAATAGGACCGACAACGAGTCACAGGGCTTATGCCCTCAAAAAATATATACAAGTAGTGCTTTTGGCACATCAAAATGTCTAGCTAAAGTCAGGGCCTATGGGCCCTGTTATACTAGTCCACAGCATTGGCTAAGCACCGAAACAACTAGACCCACGTCTGTGGTGCCCCCACTACATGAGGCTGCATAGAAGGTGGCAGGTCCTCAATCTCTGCCATCGGGAACGTGTGAGTGAGTGCAGTGAAGTTACACTCAACTTGTCTCAGTACCCTCTCATCCTCCACAACTGGAAGATCTCTTGCTACTGTTGGTCCCCCGGCGGCGGCAGGTGTGGTCCCTGGCTGAGGACGACGCATGTTCCTCGCATAGTCAGCGGGTCGCACTGGTCCCACATCTACACACAATGAACACATATCCGTCAAATACTCTGGCATAAAAAAAAATGATATATATAACAAAACAACATAAAAATTACATATACAAAAAAAAACTACAAAGGTGGAGACTTACCCATCTCCCCTTGCACCTCACCAGGAGGTACTGGTATCTCCAGGTCTCTCGAAAAGTCAATCCCAGCATAGGGTAGTCCTCTATAACCTGGATCTGTCATGACAACTATGCAAAAAAGTCATCATCAAAGGACTCATTGGTCCTTCCACCACCCTGTCGTGGCAATAGTATTGCCCATCTACATACAGCCGGAAGAGAGGCCTGGTGTCCTCGTACCACTACTCGAGGACTAAAACTTGGAACTCTCTCAAAAAAGAACGAACACAGAATGGTCCCGAACTTGAAGTTCCTGTGTGTCCACAAACGACAATCTATCAACTGCCTCTTCATGCACTCAAGCAAAGTGGTACTCCAATCAAAAACTTGTGCATTCAAGCACTAGACAACACAGTTCATCTGTGCACAGGATGTCTGATGTAGAGCTGCAGAACCAGTAATTTTCCCAATAAGAAATACTATCGCTTGTAGCGATAGGTTAGTGATCTTGCTTATAGGCACCTGCGTGCTCACATGGTCTGTATCAGCTGCACAGTATAGACCTATCAGTTCCTCTATGTTATGCGGCCCCGCAGGAAAAGTCCGAAAATTGACTGGTTCCCCTCTCCTAGAGAGGCCAGTCAAAAAGTAAATGTCCTCGACCATGGGAACCAATGACTACCCCTCTAACATGAATGCCTCTGCATCCAAATGCCAGTAGTCAACCAAGGAATTCAGTAGCCTAGGTTGTGCCCGCATGAAAGGACATAGAAAAAATTTGAGTAACCCACACTGCATCAATGTAGCCACAGCATTGGGGTCTTCCCCAACCAACTCATTCACCTCTTCGTGCTCTCTTTCTCTCCAATGGACATACATCCTGTAAAACAAAAAGGTTCAGGAGAGTTAAACCCTTGCTTTTTGTGTCTTTATCATTCAATAAGGGGGGCCACGCATGCTGAATTGGCGACAGTCATATGTACACGCGGGAAAATTTTACTCTGCCGGAATGTACACACGGCCTGTCCTGAGACATCCCACGTGGACCTAGGGCCAACCTTTTAAAGGTCGATGCCCCCCTAAAAAATGAAACCCAATGCATAATTAAAGACATAAAATGCAAGATAAGGGAGTTTGTACTTACTTGGTCTAGATGGAAGTTCGTTTCATCCACTGTAGCTCCCAGAATCACCACTTTTATCAAAGGGGGTCTTTTGGCTCCAGAGTCAATTTCCAAATCAGCAATGGTGATAATGAGCTGCCAGCTTCTATTTATAGACTTTTTGGCCTCTTTTTGTCACTTTTTTGGCCTCCCTTATCATTGTATTTATACCAAAAACCATATAGAGTGATTCAGGAGTTGCATAGGAGGGATTTGATCGGGTATTGGGACAGTTTTTTTTTGAGTTTTGAGTATTTTTCGACGGTCCGTGGAAAAGAATTTCAACAATCAACTTGAACATATAGGTTAGGTTTCTATCCTGATTTTTGTATCTCGTTGTCTTTTTTCTTTACCATAGGATCGATCCCATCAGGTTGTGACACGAAACCATCATCTCTGCTTTAGAAGTGTCGAAACTTGGTGGTAGATCTTACCGAAACATGAATGCCCTAGGTAGATCTTGGTTGCATTATGGTATTCATGATGCCCCCAAAAAAAACTGTAGGCTCGGGAGTCCTTATAGTTTTTCCTGAATATAAGTTTGAGCCTCATTTGCATGATTCTTCTTCGCTCTTGAACTCACCCTCAGGACTCCCAAAAAATAACGGGTCTTCTTTTAAGCCCTTTTCAGACCCTCTAAATATTAAAAGATTGTCGAGCGATCTTGTGGCCTTTCACACTCGTTAAACTGAAATTTGAAGTCACATCTATCTGGCGATAGTTTACCCCTTTTTTAGTCTGGATGGTCAACTGTACGAACAAAGGTATACTCTATGGAACTTCAGCTCTATAGAAGAGTACTCTCAGGTATAATTTTATCCCTTTTTCGGGCCTAAGGGACTAAACTTACGAAGAAGGAACCCCCACGGAGTCCATAGTTAATCTCTTTTCAGACTCCCTAAAATTGAAAAGATCGTCGAGTGACCTTGTTCTTTCACACTCGTTAAACTGGTCCAGAAGAACATTCTTGATGGAGTCCATAGTTCAGTTTTTTTCAGACTCCTTAAAAATGAAAAAATGGTCGAGTGATCTTGTCCTTGTCACACTCGTTAAAATGGTTTTGAATCGACGTCTTATCAGTGCTAGTTTACCCCTTTTTTTGAACCGACTAGACTATCTTCGAAAAAGGTACCCCAATAGAGTCTCCTTTTATGTTTTTTCAGACTCTCTAAACATGAAAAACCACCGAGCTTACCTTCTCTGGGCTTGTTAAACTTACATCGAAGGACGTTACCATTGTGTGTTTTATTAACCGCGTTTGCATACCTTATATGCCACCCTTGTAACAGTTTGCTTTTGCATCTTAACACCTTTGGCCCCCAGAGGATTTTTCTCGAGTATCAATCTACTAGAACATCAGTCTTATCCTTGTGCCTTGAACTTGTATGTTTGCAACACTCGTTCCTCCATTGTAATGTAATATTCCTTTATTCTTTTTCCCAAAATTATTGAAAAAGACAAAAAAATCAAATATACCCCAAAAAGAGGAAGGGAAAAGTATTTTCTTTATTGGCAGCGTAATGAGTCACCCTTGGATAAAGAACATCTGTTTGTTTGTTCATCAAACTATGGGATGTAGTACGACCTTAGGAACCTTTTTCTCGCTATATAGAGTTGTGTCCTCCACTGTTTGGTTATCCTTCCAAACATATGGAGAGTTTGTGTTGCCTCTTGCTTCGTAGACTTATGATTAATTCCATGCTGCCTGAGTCTCATCATTTGTTGTGTTATTATCCAAGGGAAGTTTGTCACCAAGCCTGAGTCAACCCTTCTGCAATATGTCTCTTGTCCTCATACCCAGCCATCCTGAACATCCAATCAAGTCCTTGTTCGAAATCATTGAAGCCTTCAGTCTGATCATCAAGATTATCAAGTCCATGACTGACGAGCCGTCAAAGACCTTTGGGTAGTGTAGTCATACACTCATACTACACTCCTACCCGAGTTTTGAGAATTTTGAAGTTGTTGCTAGAGCTATGAAGATCTCATCTCCAGCCATCAATCCATATTAGCTTCTAGAAGATGGATACTCTATATGTATATCTTTTCGATTTTGAGATGTAGCTCCACTGTGTATTGTTTGCGGCTACTCTTTATATAGTTATATGACATGGATCTATAGTGTATTTGATTGGTATCCATGATTCTATTTTATCTCGAGCATGGGTATGCCCACCTCGGTGAGACCTTTGTTATTTTGCAGACGACACCTCTCGGTTCTTGATCCTTGGGCTCAATCATTCGGCACATCAGTAAAGATTGGTAATGTATTTCAGCCATCAGATGCTCTTCTGACCTCACACATTAGGGGGCATCTGTTATAACCCTAATTTGCACCATACATGCTTACCTGGCATCAGGCCATCTCAGATCCCTTCTTTGCCAATTTAGCAATGTTGAACAACTCTTTCAAAATCCTCTTTTATAAAGGCCCATGCGCCCTACTCCATTACTGCATGCGTGTACATGCTAGCTGACCTCAAACAGTCCGCGTGGACCGAAAAAAGCATGAAAAAAGGAAAGTTGTCGACATAACACATAGCTCTGGGTCAGTTAACTGAAACTCCCGACCATGCATGGTCGAGGGTTCGTCCAAATACCTAGCTTCTTCTAGCCTATAAAAGAAGGGATAGGGGTCCTATTTGGAGGAGGAAAAATAGAGCAAAGAAACTCTACCCATTTGCATACTCCCATTGTCCCAACCCTTTAGCCTTCCTTGTGCCAAAGGAGATACAAAGAAAAGTAGTTGGAGGACAGTCGAAGAGGAGCCCAGGATCAGCTTCGTAGAGTGGTGGTCGGTCTCAACTTTTGTAAGTTGACTCATTCAAAGTAATAAAGAAAGTGATTTTCTCGTCCCAATTCATGAGTTATTCATAATTTGCTAAGTACATGTTTGAATTTATAACCCATTATTCTATAGCTAGTATGCATGTGTAGTTGTTTCTTGTCTTGTATGCAGGTCAGCATTGGAAAGGAGAACTGCAAACAAGTAATCACGTGCGACAAGGGATCGACATCGAACACCCAGAACGAGGTAGGTTGATCTAGCCATTCATTTACTAAAAAGAAATGGGATTTAAGTCTGGGGACGAGGGTAGAAAGTAGATTTTCTATAGTTCATATCTGCATGCAAAGTCTAACCCTATTTGCTAGTCCATAAGTATATTTCCCTCACAACAGTATGATACGCATGTGTATATGTGGCACTAATGTCCATGTGTCATTACCTATGAATTCCATGTCACCTTCCTTTATGCCATCATGGCCCTTAAATCCTCCTCTTTTAACAAATCCCCAAAGGCCAATCTCTATTGTATATCTAATTCCTCATTTAATCCAAGTCGTTAATGGCATTTTTGAAACTTCGAAACCCCACCAAAATAAAATCCCATGTGATCCTCTCAATTGTTGATCTAATTTTCTAATGAGATCTTTTCCATTTCATGACATTTCCAAAATATTGAAACCATGATGAGCTAGAATCTCATGAGAGCCTACCAATTATTGATCTCATTCATCTATGGAATCTCAATCATTCATGACAACTCATCCCATTAAGCTTCCTCTATCCTAGATTCTCCATGGTCTAATGGGTATATCTAATCTCATCCATTCACGACATTTCATTTTCTTCTTTCCTCTGACATCCCCAAGCACCACAATGCAGTGTCAATTGTTGATATGATTCACTCGATTTAATATGGGCCAACTGCAGCATGCATGTTTCCTCAAAACATAGAGATCAATAAGAACCACTATATATGGCACAGTTTAACTATAAACTGTTGATAATCATCTTGCCCCCAAATAGAATTGTGACCCCATTATTTGGAAATTCAAACTTCTATCATTGACAAAATTGCGCATTTTATAGATTGCACATTCTTCCTAATTTACCTTGGAACCTGTTAGCGATATTTCTTGCTAAGGGGTTTAGATATCAAATGAATGGGTAAAAACCCACTTGTCCAAGGTTTTGGGTGACAATGCGCCCATGGTAAACAACAAGCAAGATCGAGCGATCTAGATGAGCGCGCCCGGATCAACGACGCACAGTGAATTCCGGACCCTCCTTGCCTTCCGACCTTTAAGCAAGGGGGGGGGGTCCGGAATCGGGGGCGCACCTCTCCGACGGCCCAGATGAGCGCGCCCGGATCAACGGCGATAAAGTTCATTCCGGACCCCCCCCCCGCCTTTCTCCCTTTAAGCTGAGGAGGGGGGTCCGGAATTGTTGATGCAGCTTCCGACGGTCACGATCGTAGCGCCCGGATCAACGGCGCTCGTGCGGCCCCGCTCCTCTCAGCTGCCCTGTGCTTAGCCAAGGTGGGCCTTCCTCCCGTCACTTCACTCACCCTCTACCCGCCGTCCCTTGTTGCCATATGTCGCTTATTTGTTCCTCCTCTCTGGTCTGCGTGGCCTCCCCCCTTTCTGTCCATCACCCACTCGTCGCCTGCCACGCATCTCCTTCTTTCCACATCAGCTCCCCGCCTAAAGGTAGGTTCCTCCT
>ML780909.1:834161-860534 GCA_009831015.1 Picea engelmannii
GTCTGGTTTCTGAGCTGATGTGCTGCTGTTGCGAGTCTCCCTCCATTTGATCACCCTTTAAAACTAAATCGTGACATTAAATCTGATGGGCTTCGGGCTCTGCTCCTGTTAGCAATCCAGGAGTGACTTCCGAACGCCAACAGAACCAAACTCTGTAATTCTTGCTTATAACCAATAATTCTTCCCTACTAAGCCAGTGTGCTCTATAAATAATACAATCTAATGCTTCAGGTCATGAAATTATTTGTCAATTATATCCCTGTATATTTTTCTTCACTGCCATTTTGTCAAACACTTAACCTACAAATTGCAATTCTTCCTATTTAGTCAACTTCCAGAACATATGACCACTATGTTTGAAAGCCAAAACTCTACAAGATATGTCCATCTAGACTAATATTGTGGTGGATTAATCCATATTGATTTAGCATATGTTTTTAATCAATATTCAATTAGGATTTTTAGCAAACATTTTGTATGCAAACTAGATTTTTTTCTATAGAGTCTAATTCTAACCCATACAACCCGAGTGATGTAACCAATGGTTCCAATACTATTCTATCACATACCCAGTCATCTCATTAAGTTGTAACCATCATTATTACATGGAATATTGTCATCAATTACAATATAGTAGCAAAAATAACATTGCATACTCCAAATTCATCCAATACCCATGAAAGCCTCCAACCAATTTAACATATAATTCATAATTTCTAATTAGACATGAAACAATAACAATAGATACATTACAATTTACAACAACCTACATATACAATAATTTCTCATATAACAATTACAATTTCTCCATGATTTTGGTATCTTCTAAGATATCCATAAAAATTAGTCATTAACGTATCAACAATAAGACTAAATTACTTATTTGTTATAAGATGCACTTGGGAAAATATCTCCATGGGAGAATTTTTCCTCCCAACCATAGGCATCAACTCATGTAGGTCCCACCATCGTGTCGGGCAATGAAACAACGAGGGTGAATTTATTGGCTATGGCTATGGTATCTTCATTCATAACATTATCTAAACATCTCAACTAATTAATTAACATATCTAACCTACTTTTACTACAACCATCCCCACCAGTGTCTCTTTCCTCCTCAACTTTTCAAAGCACAAGAAATGGGATCCCCTTCACTACTACAGTCCCTCGAGCTATCCCACTTCCCTCTGCTTCTCCACATAGGCTAGCTAGGAAATCTCTAATGTAAGGAACCAAGGAATGTTAGTTGTAATTGAGCCATCACCCATACATTCAACCATAATTTCCACATACATGCATGGAATCAAACAATGGAAACATTATGGAAATGTATCCAATGATCAACTCTCCCTTGAGAGAATCAATGACATAATTATTTTTCCCATATGTTAATCATTCATTTCCAAAGGACTGGATGCACAATATGTGCCCACCCATAAATCTTGGAATAATAAATCATATGGCACATATGATAAAGGAATATGAAGGCTTAGGGAATAGACACTTGGCCACAATAAAATATTTTTTATTTGACCACTCCTATTTCCTCTCTTGTTGGTTTGTTTCCCCCGTGGCGCTCCTAGGGAGATACAATCCAAGTGCACATTTTAATTAGTTATTATATTGAATATCAATTTCAATAATAACCAAAAGGTAAACTCACCATATTCTTACCATACACTTACGAATTATTCTCATAAGGGGTATTACAAGGGATATCAACACGTGTCAGTGTGAGAGTACCTATCATGCACCTAAAAACCTCCAACAACTAAAACACCATGAACTAGGCCAACTCCCTCATCCTAAAAGAATCCTCAAGCAAGAGTAACATCATGGTTAACTCTCTCTATTTGAGATAATCCAACAGCCCTTTCTATGTACTCTACAATATTCCCATGAGATACAAACATGGAATCAACCCCAGCATCATCCTCCATCAAGGTACCAAGCCCCTCCTCCTCAACACAATTTGAAAGCTCATAGATGGAAGAAACCAATGTTATATGACTAGCATATCTCATGGGAGGTATACTCACCCTCACTAAAAATCTAGGTGCTCTTACTTTTTCTCAAGCCTCCTCAAAACTAGAAGGCCCATCCAACCTCTTACTAAAATTTACAAGTTCCATTAGATCAACAAGTAACATGTAAAGACCACCCTCTCTCACCCCTCTAGCCAAATTTCTTGAACTAACTAGACTACAATCACTAATGGTGCACTAGTATCACTCAAATGCAACTCTCCAATGTGCATCTTTCATATAAGAAATTGAAATAATATTCTTCTTCAAACTAGGAGAAAATAGAACATCACTCAACTCAAGAACATCACTTAAAGGCATCTAGAAGGAAATGGAGCCAATTCCTCTCATAAGATAAGTAGAATGATCACCAAGCTCCACACTTATGCCTCCCTCTTACTCCTAAAACTTGTTAAATAATGATATATTGTATGTCATATGTATTGAAGCTCCATTTTCCACATACCATCCAAGACTAGACACAATGTTATATTTCAAACAAGAGGCCATGGAAAAAGCATTCTCAAAATGAGAGGGATCCTCCTCTACACCATCTATAGTCTTAGTAGAAAAAAATCTCACCACATTTCCCTTATTCTTCAATGAACACTGACTAGCATAATGTCCCCTCTCGTGACATTGGAAATACATCAACTTACTCGAGTACTTATTTCCTATATTTGAGTCCTTGTAGCATTTTTTACTACCCTTCTTCTTCTTTCTCTTGTTTCTCTAATCAAGACTACAATGTGATTTCTTCTTACACAAGAATAACCCAAATCTTTGCAAACTTTGGAAAATTTTCATGAGAACAAACACCTTGTACAAAAGGAATCTAGGAAAGAAAAATTCCATTCAAAGAAATGAATGCCAACTCCTAATCCTCCACATATGTTCCTATGGTAGCCAACTAATCTCTCAACTCAGTTATTCTAGTCAAGTGGCACCACAATATCTGTCTTGCTCATATGAATGGCTAAAAGTTTGTTTCATAAAATCATTTATCGTGAAATAGAAAAGTTTTGAAACATCTCAATCAGAGCTCCATGCATGTCCTTACATGATTTATTCTCTACAGTGTGAGACATGAAATGATCCTTCATGGAGTCAAGAATGATTCTCTTAGCCTTGGCCCCCTTCTTCTGATTAGCGTCCAATTGTGATGGATTGGTAGGTTATAGATTCACTTTCTCAACATGCTCCCATAAATTGGCTTCCTCCATAAGTATCTATAAGCAAAGTTTCTAAGGAAAACAATCGGAAGCTTCATCCAACTTGTCACACTCTCTAAAATTGATTCATCCCACACATCCTTAAACAATATGTAAATGCATAAATTAACAATATATAAATAGACAAAAATATTTATATGGTTCAAGTGCTTCTCCCAAGCAACCTATGGCTTCACACCCAACAACCTTAACAAGATCAAGCACCTCTCCTAGGTACATCACAACTAAAATACCAACTTCCTCGTACACCTAGAGTGATCTCATCCATGAAATCTCTCACACAATGTACAAATGTACAGCACTTGGGAAATTAATGCAACTTCATAAAATTTCACCTATTTCCCATAGGTTTCCTATATATTAACCATGTGAATTTCCATTCTTATGACTGTTATTAAATATAAATAAAAAAACAACAATAATGGGCAATATTTCACCTCTTAACAACCCCAATCCATTAGGCAATCCAAGAAAAAAATACCAAAGTGTGCCAACAAATTTCATCTCTTTAGGGCATCTTATTGTGCATAAAACAAATATGAAATTCAATTTATGATAGTTGTAATATAGTATAAAATCTACCCTATATTCTTCAATATTAATGTTAAATCACTTAATGATTTCATCATTAACTTATGTCAAATCAACAAGATATACAAGTGTTGGAAATTACCAAACCACGAAGAAATAGATGGATGAAAATCAAATTTGAAATACCACAATTTCAAACAACTAAAAACTTCTTAATGTGTATAAAGATGCAATTTGTGTACATACCCCATAGCCTCATCTCAAGGCTAGTACAATCATCTATATCTCCACGATCCTAACGAGGGAAAACCAAGAAAATCTTAGGCAACACCAAGTAGTTCCAACAAGAAAGCATCACATGACTAGCATGTCCTCCAAAGCAAGATATTTCCTCTTCTCTACTCCTCAAAAAGTACAATCTAGGGTTTAATCACAAAACCCTAATCTCCAAGTATCCAAGAGATGAAACCCTAATCATAGTATTCAAGATGATTCAAAATCTCCAAGAAACCCTAGCACCTCCAAGACAAGAGAGATAAAGTATAAATAAAGATGAACAAGAAAGAGCAAGACTAATGCACTCCTCTAGTCACTTCTCTAGCACAATATTATGAATAAAAATAAGAATGATGAAAGGACTCTCTCCTTACCCTATATATATATATGCAAGGTAAGGGAGGTCAACAAAACATATGTGGGCCTAAACCCTCATAAAAAGCCTATAAATCCACAAGTTTCCTCACACATGTGGATCACAACACTTCAAAGGTACATATTTCAAGCTCCAAGGTGATGTCATACACAAGAAAGGCTCCAATGCAAGGAATCCAACACTCCTCCTAAGGCATGTGCTCCATTGAGTCCACTCCTCCTGCATAAACATTGTCACAATCAAGGTGTCCCCAAGCCGAATCCACGCCCCCATGCAAGCATATAAGATACCCCATGTTGTCTAGGGCTCAATTCCCTTCTCCAAATTTCCAAAAACTTTTCCTCCAATGCAGGGCATTCTCTAAGAAATCAACCTCCTACATGTGGCCAACATGTAGAATGACACCAAGCTATCTGAAGATCTCTAATGCACTAAGGAAGAATGTCATGCAAGCACCCAAATGAGGTCTAGAAACCACTACTTAAGCCATCTCGAATGTACAAATCCATCATGGACCATCCAAGGGTTGATCATGCACCATGTATCCCAAATCTCATGAAGCACACCCAAACACGGTGCAAACACTTTCGAAGTAACCCTGAAAGCTAACACATTGCTACCTTATTAATGGGCCTAATGGTTAAGAACCTATGTTTCCTCCTAAGAGGTCACAAATTCAAATCCAAAGGGGGTTAGGGTATGTATACCTCTATAGACTTTACCAGTCAAATCATTGGGCAGAGGGGGTCTCATACACCAATTTGATGTCTGGCTTGGTCATGACCTTAAAAATAGATTATTATTATTATTATTATTATTATTATTATTATTATTATTATTATTATTATTATTATTATTCATGATGGATGACTATTTGCATCATACAACTAATAAATCATTTGTCTTCCAATTGTTAAGTCTATCACATGCTTCCATGGTATTTTTTAATGATTCAAACATTATACCTAAGTATAATATTCCATGTAGTTATTTCAGATTGAAAAATTCATAAATATAGATATGTAGGAAAATATTCAATAAAAAACATAAAATTTACTATTAAAACTTGTAAATTTTGATGAATATTATTAATATAGGAATATTTTATGTAAAAACTGGGCATATTTTTAAAGTAAAAATGTCCAACTAGGGAATGTATTTTTGAAACAAAAAGGGCCAAAAATAGCCAGTTGGAAAAAATTTGCCCCCAAAAAATACCCTACATATCTCCTCTCACATGCCATGATATAATTGGATGACACCGTTGACATTTTCAAATCACTCTTATAAGCTTGCCTCTGCACAAATTGTCCACAAATTGTCCACAAACTGTCCCACCAACATTCACAACATCCTTCCATACACCATCTTATTCGTGCTAATTTATTTTCCAACTAACAATGATAAATGAAAATTTTAATGACAATTTATTTCTCCCACCTTGTCACATACCCACTACCTAAATCGGATTTTTCTGGTTTTCTGCCGAATCAAAAGCCCTAAACATCCATGGAGGACCAGCGTAAGCTGTCTCTTTCTCTCTCCCCGCCCCCATGTGGTCGCGGGTCATGATCACAGTCCGAATAAACACAATACCTCTTTCATATTTCGTGCCTCACTGCTATAGTGATGTCGAGGCGTTTGTCTTGGCAACCGCCGAACCTCGACAGGGCTAGAGAACAGCCAATGAGAAACGGCCCCGTTGCGCGGTTAAGTGGAATATAGGTGGCAGAGAGGGAAATGCGACACGGTAGTCGACATGACAGGAGGGGGCCCCACTTCACATGCCACACTATTCCGGACCCCCCCCCATCTGGGCGGGTGGACTCTGGCCATCTAGATCTGCTCGCTACTTACCCTAATGCGCATTCGCGCCCCAGCGTAAAACTGGCATCTTTTCCTCACATCGGACGGTCGTTATGGACCCTAAGATTTCCTGAAGGAATCTTGTCCGTTCATCGGGACTTAGCCACATTCTATCGTCTCGACATTATGGGTCGGGATTTGTCAAGGCAAGAGCCCGAGTTTTTGTCAGTGAAACTCCCGAATCCCCAATCCCCGATTTCCCGAAACGGGTAATCGCTCAACACGTCACCTCCTTAAATCGGACGGCTCACAACTGCTCCGGCGTTTCCACCATGGAAAGTCTCGATCCCTTGTCACCAGGACTCCCGATATCGCGATTCCCGATTTTTCGAAATGGGAGATCTAACGACACATGGCCTCTGTCAATCGGACGGCTCAGATCTATCCCGGGGTTTCCACAATGGAAAGTCTCGATCTCTTGTCAACAGGAATCCTGATTCCGCGATTCCCGATTTCCCGAAATGGGAGATCTTACGAAATGTGGCCTCTGTTAATCGGACGGCTTAGATCTATTCTGGGGTTTTCCGCCCCTATACACTAGGGTATTAACCCTCGAGTAACTCCTGACAGATCCAACGGTTGTCGGGTTTTTTCAGCCAAGATCCGACTGCTCAGACAAATTCCTAACTTGTGGGCTCTCCCACAACTTCCTGAACGTGGAAAAATGGGGAGGTGAACCGCCTATCCGTAGAGCCATCATGACTGACCAGCGCGAGGGAAATCACGCCACACGTAACCTCACAAGACCGTGGATCTTTCCACGTTCAGGAAGTCGTGGGAGAGCCCACAAGTTAGGAATCTGTCTGAGCCATCGGATCTCAGCTGAAAAAACCCGATAGTCGTTGGATCTGTCAGGAGTTACTCGAGGGTTAAGACCCTAGTGTATAGGGGCGGAAAACCCCAGAATAGATCTAAGTCATCGGATTAACGGAGGCCACATGTCGTAAGATCTCCCATTTCGGGAAATCGGGAATCGCGGAATCAGGATTCCTTTTGACAAGAGATCAGGACTTTCCATTGTGGAAACCCCGGGATAGATCTGAGTCGTCTGATTGACAGAGGCCATGTGTCGTGAGATCTCTCATTTCGGAAAATCGGGAGTCCTGGTGACAAGGGATCGAGACTTTCCATGGTGGAAACCCCGAAGCAGTTGTGAGCCGTCCGATTTAAGGAGGTGACGTGTTGAGCGATTACCCATTTTGGGAAATCGGGGATCGGGGATTCAGGAGTTTCGCTGACAAAAACTCGGGCTCTTGCCTTGACAAATCCCGACCCATAATGTCGAGACGATAGAATGTGGCTAAGTACCGATGAACGGACAAGATTCCTTTGTGAAATCTCAGGGTCCGTAATGACCGTCCGATGTGAGGAAAAGATGCCAGTTTTACACTGGAGCGCGAATGCGCATTAGGGTAAGTAGCGAGTAGATCTGGATGGCCAGAGTCCACCCGCCCAGATGGGGGGGGTCCGGAATAGTGTGGCATGTGAAGTGGGGCCCCCTCCTGTCATGTCGACTACCGTGTCGCGTTTCCCTCTCTTCCACCTGTATTCCACTTAACCGTGCAACGGGGCCGTTTCTCACTGGTTGTTCTCTATCCCTGTCGGGGTTCGGCGGTTGCCAAGACAAATGCCTCAACATCACTATAGCGCTGAGGCACGGAATATGAAAGAGGTACTGCATTTATTCGGACTGTGATCATGACCCACGACCACATGGGGGCGGGGAGAGAGAAAGAGCCAGCTTACACTGGTCCTCCATGGATGTTTAGGGATTTTGATTCGGCAGAAAACCAGAAAAATCCGATTTAGGTAGTGGGTATGTGACAAGGTGGGAGAAATAAATTGTCATTAAAATTTTCATTTATCATTGTTAGTTGGAAAATAAATTAGCACGAATAAGATGGTGTATGGAAGGATGTTGTGAATGTTGGTGGGACAGTTTGTGGACAATTTGTGGACAATTTGTGCAGAGGCAAGCTTATAAGAGTGATTTGAAAATGTCAACGGTGTCATCCAATTATATCATGGCATGTGAGAGGAGATATGTAGGGTATTTTTTGGGGGCAAATTTTTTCCAACTGGCTATTTTTGGCCCTTTTTGTTTCAAAAATACATTCCCTAGTTGGACATTTTTACTTTAAAAATATGCCCAGTTTTTACATAAAATATTCCTATATTAATAATATTCATCAAAATTTACAAGTTTTAATAGTAAATTTTATGTTTTTTATTGAATATTTTCCTACATATCTATATTTATGAATTTTTCAATCTGAAATAACTACATGGAATATTATACTTAGGTATAATGTTTGAATCATTAAAAAATACCATGAAAGCATGTGATCGACTTAACAATTGGAAGACAAATGATTTATTAGTTGTATGATGCAAATAGTCATCCATCATGAATAATAATAATAATAATAATAATAATAATCTATTTTTAAGGTCATGACCAAGCCAGACATCAAATTGGTGTATGAGACCCCCTCTGCCCAACGATTTGACTGGTAAATTCTATAGAGGTATACATACCCTAACCCCCTTTGGATTTGAATTTGTGACCTCTTAGGAGGAAACACATGTTCTTAACCATTAGGCCCATTAATAAGGTAGCAATGTGTTAGCTTTCAAGGTTACTTCGAAAGTGTTTGCACCATGTTTGGGTGTGCTTCATGAGATTTGGGATACATGGTGCATGATCAACCCTTGGATGGTCCATAATGGATTTGTACATTCGAGATGGCTTAAGTAGTGGTTTCTAGACCTCATTTGGGTTCTTGCATGACATTCTTCCTTAGTGCGTTAGAGATCTTCAGATAGCTTGGTGTCATTCTACATGTTGGCCACATGTAGGAGGTTGATTTCTTAGAGAATGCCCTGCATTGGAGGAAGAGTGTTTGGAAATTTGGAGAAGGGAATTGAGCCCTAGACAACATGGGGTATCTTATATGCTTTCATGGGGGTGTGGATTCGGCTTGGGGACGCCTTGATTGTGACAATGTTTATGCAGGAGGAGTGGACTCAATGGAGCACATGCCTTAGGAGGAGTGTTGGATTCCTTAGAGGCTTGGAGGAGGATCCACGGTCTGGATACTCTCATGGACCTTGGGGATCTATGGTCCTAAACTCTTCGCTACCCACAAAGACACAGGAAAACAAAGTGGTAAGGCATTTAACGCCCTACTTTCTCCTTCTAATCTAACGGTCATGGGTGACTGCAGATTCCCCGACGAAATCTCGTCTGTCGATCACCACCTATCAAGGTTAAGGCAATTAACACTCCATCTTCTCCTTCCGATCTGACGGTCATGAGTGACCATAGATCTCCCGACGGAATCTCATCCGTCTATTCGATATTCCATCCTTATGCTACCATCTCAGGTTTTTAAGAGGATCGTTTCTCCTCATGCAAGGTTACTAAGGCTTTACACCTTCACATTTACTTTTCGGGTTCTTGATGGGATTTTCAAGGAGGGTATCTCTATGGGGAGATTTACTCAGGGTACTATCTGAGGCAGATAAGGGTATCGTCCACCCAAGAACTAGACATGAAGTCTGAATTAGATCAGTACGCATGTAAATAACAATTCATGAGGACATATGCCATATATAGTCTCTTCCATACAAATATACAACTACCAGTACTAATCAAAACATCCTACAGACATTCTTACAACGAATTCATTCACAGTTTCACAACTTATGGGCATAATCATCAGAATAAANATATATATATATATATATATATATATATATATATATATATATATATATATATATATATATATATATATTTCAAGATGCCAGAGGAAAAACACTTATCAGAAATAACACAAGGGGTTATGCAACTGCTGAGAGGGGTGCTCGTTTCCACCCAACCGTAGGCTTAGCGACTCCCAGCGGATTTACCACTAGCCACCCCCGAGCTGAAACCACGATGCTATGAGACTGCGTCTATGTCTGCCAGTGACCAGGAGCGAAGGTTACTCTCCTTCCTCTCTGCTATCACTTACTCTACTTATTGCCAGAGTTCTCCCCTCGCGTTTGCCCCCAATCGCTTCTACCCCACGCCTTATCCTCTTGCGAGGTTGTGTGTGGCGCGATTTCCCTCGCATTGGTCAGTCATGATGGCTCTACGGATAGGCGGTTCACCTCCCCATCCCTCATTAAATTTCTGAGGAGCCATCTACCTGCAAGTCGGCGAGACATTTAATTCAGGGCCAACGAGCCGCTTTTGGTTCTCCAGGTCAGTGGAGTCCAAATACGGTATTAATTCTCGATGGAAGTTAACGCCACCTTTCTAGGTGCCTTCCACCGCCATCGTGGTCTCTTTTTCTACACATACCCTCTCAGCATCCCTGCAATATAAATTCATAATGTTATTCACATTTATTAACCTTTTCCACAAGGTCCATTTACATCACATATTCACATTTATGAGTTTTCCATAGTTCTTGGCTAGTCCAATTATTTTTACAAACTGGGGGAAACAAGGTGTTACACACCTAATCTCTCCTATATGAGCATTGTTATCAACCATTCAATAAGCAAAATTCAATGGTGTTGGCACAAGGGCAGACCCAGGGTTCAACACTCAAGAGCGCACCAACAAATCCCTAACTACCGACCCTTTCGACAACACTTTTGAAGCAGATGAAGTCTCACCTGAGGTAGAGGCAGGGGTGGTTGCAGGAATCAGGTGTTTTCAACCTTAGTTGGGACACAGATCTATGATTATCTTGCTTACAATGCACTTAGCATCAATTATTTCCTCACATACATTCATTAGTACACTTCGTAGAAAGCACAGAGCATCGTAGTAATTACTCAGATCTAGCACGTGGTTCACCCCCACCCTGGGGATACGTCCACAAAGTCATCTTTATATTATCTTGGTCAAGCAGTGACAGCATGGAGCTTCAATGACCCTTACCCTACATAGGACAAGAGATTTGCGCATCTCACTAGATCCTCTTTCCCCGGGTAGATCCAAGCACTAAGCCTTCTCACACTCTAGAACTCGGCACTTATTACAGCATGCACAGAACTCTTACAGTCATATAGACTTCTGGTCACATAGATCCAACTTATGCACTAAGCCATCGACTTGACAGGGCCTCTTTTCTTACATGGCCTAGACCTCTATTTATACATAGAAAAAGGCCTAAACAAGGGTCGACATCCCTTTCCCGTTAAAATATTCCCAAAAAAACCCAAAAATGTTCCACAAAAGGTGGTGAGATCCCGTGATCTCCGCTTCACTATGAGCTCCATCTTCAACAGGCAGTCGAAGTACCAAATGGTCAACTATGACCAAGTATTCCTCAAAACTTGGTTGAGGGCCAACAGGCCCCCAACACTCACCTGTGACTCGTCCCAAGTCACTCTTCTCTGGGTAACTCTGCCTCGAAGGTCTTGAGCTTCTTTGACCTGTTGCTTCACTATTGATTCTTGCTCGACAAACTCCTGAATGAGTGTGTTACTAACTGGTCCTTCTAAGCGTTGCTCTGTTGTATTCACAACCTGTTCCAAGTCTGTCCCTTGGCTCTCAATCTCTAAGAATAGTTGACATGCCCTATCCTGCAAAGGTTGAAGTTGTTGCGTCACTTCCATGACCTTGCCCTGGATCATATGAATCTGCTGCTACATGACGTGCTATTCATGGGACCTCTTCATTTTCTCTATGGTCGGTAGGGCCTTCAGTTGTACCTGTAACTTCTCGGATTGGTACTTCACCTCCTGGAGTTGTGACTCCAATTTATGTAATTCAGGGTTCTCGGATAGGTTCTCATGTATTTGTGCACTTCTACTACTTAATTGCTTACATTCTTCAGTGAGTGCCTTAATCCTTTCTATTGTACTTCGGGTATTCACTTCTCATTGGTCACATTATTCTTATGGAGTACTCAGTATAGCTTGGAGCTCTAGTTCTACTTCTCTTTGTTGCAGTTGCTAAATGAATTCAACAAGCTTCATTACTTGGCATTCTATGGGTTCTTCTGCCTTCTGTTCTAACCAGTCACAGAGTGAAATGCTCTGTTGATAGCTTCTTTGATCCCAATTTACTTCGTGAGAAGTTGCTCCTTCTCCTTTTGGATCTTTGCGTGTTCTTTATCAAACTTCTCTTGGATGGCCTCCTTCTCTTGTTGTGCAGCTTGGCGTTGCTCTATGATTTCCTTGTGTGTGTGCTTTAGGGCCTGGGTGGCCTGCGCTGTTACTTCTTCAGCTTTCCAAAGGTGTACTTTGACTAGGTCGGCAATCCAGCGAAGTTGAACTGACTCTTCTCCTGCTTCGGGTGTTCCTTATGGCATAGGCGCAATGGAGACTGCGCGGTTAGACTGGAGGGCTCATTGTAATCCTTGGAGCTCAACTTTGATTATGTCATACATCATCTGTTGCCTGGCCTCCTGATTTTATGTGATCTCTTATATATCTTCATTCAAAGTCGCGAGGAGAAAGTTGAAGTCATCTGGATTGAGTGTGGTCTTCATCTTGGTCACGGTCGCTTTGGCTTTCTTCTTAATGTAAGACTTCGAAGGTGACCCTTTTATTTTCTTTAGAAATTCGACTTCATCTTCCAGTTGTTGTTCAACTTCTTTTAGGTCTTCGTTGTTACCTTCTTCATCTAGTGTGACAGAAGCTATCCTTACAGAGCGACTATCCACATCTTGAACCTCTTCAGTTTTCTTCGTCTCCTTTGTCTTCTTTGTCTTCTGTGTCTTACTGGGCCTAGGTGTGTCCTGCGCAGCTTCCAGGCTTCTAATATCTAAAATATCTGTTGGATCTACTGCAACGAGGAGGTTCACCGACCATTCCTTGGTAATCTCTTCAAGGTCTTCTTCTGTCAATTTATAATAGGAATGCAATTGTTCCTAGCGCTCATCAGCGCATGGAGTTAGGTATATGAAGTGGCGGTCCGCGATGAACTTCATTAAGGGTCTGAATCTGTGGAGTGTGTTCGGAGTAATGCAACGTGTGGCTTGTATCGCGATCTTCAACTGGATGTAGTATCTGTGAAAGAGGGCATTCAACTGCCATTGCCTACTCATATCTGTCGTGTACCATAATGTATTGAACTTCGCAGCCAATGGTTCAAACGGTAGGGTTTCAGGAAAAATGACATCCTCCAGCATATCCCATGCTATGAAGGCGATCAGGATGAGAAGCCAGCTGAAGTGGAACTCATATCCTTGGTCTTGCGCTTCTCTGCAATCCAATTCAAGTTGATCCGCTAAGTACTTCAACCAGTTCATTTGGACTCCTTCTACACATTTTCTTGCGAGATCAACTACAAACCCAAATACTTGTGTCGGTCTGTTCTTGTGGACTAACTTTCCTGCGATCATCTGACAAGCGAGGCACACTGCGCCATTGTCAATAGAGGTTACCTTGTAACCTCGCGCACCTTTTTCAACATTTCCATAGGCCTCTTTAATCTTCTGTGAAAGAGCGTGATCTGTGGTCTTTCCAGGATAATAGTCTTATGGGTCAGGGCTCTACATGCTCAGCCCGGTGATTTGATTGATCAATGCCGGATCAATCGTTATATGCCGGTTCAACCAGAGATATCCTCCATGGTAGCTCGCCAGTAGCAATTTTACGCAAGCGTTCACCTCCTGGTGCCTGCCAAAGTGTGGAATCTTCATTACATTAAGTAAGGTGGACTACGTGAGATTCATCATCCATTTCTAAGGGACGATCTTGGAATTCTCCCCTTTTGTCATCGTCAGATACTTGTGCGGGGAAAGCATACTATAAGCTTTCCAGTCACCAAGGTTGAAGTCGCAAAACTTCAATGCTGCGAGCTTGGTTTGCTCAGTGCGAACTGCGCGCACACCCTTCGGTAGGTACACAGTGATCATAGGATAGTCGTAATCTTGGGGCACACTATCACAGTTGATTTCACCTTTCAGAGGAGGTATGTAAGAGGGCAGGATGCTCGGGATCAGTTTGGCGTTCATGATGTCATCTCTATGTTTAGTACGTTTCTCGGTGATCTGTCGGGATGGTCCAGCTCGAGCAGTGGATGGAGAAGTTGCTACTCCTCTTGACGACAAGGCTTGGACTCTAGTGGACATTCCTCTTTCCAACATAACTCTTTCAGTTCTTAAGCTAGCGAGTACTTCTCTCACCGATTCTTCTGTTGCACTAAGCTCATCGGACATGTAAGCTTAGGATCACTTTCTCAGGTTTTGAATGGGATGAAGGTACCGTAATCGAGTAGAGAGCAAGGAGGGGTAGTCACTATTCCACAATGTGGGTATTCTGTGAGCTCAAGATCTCAATTGGAAAAAGTGTCTTCTGGGCATGGCGTGAAGGGATAAGTAAGTAAAGTTGTAACAGACTGCTTGCAATGGATAGGAGGGCCCTTTAACTCTTGATATGTCCGTTATGGCGTAGTCTAACGGGCAGGTAACAGGTCATAACTTTCTTTCGAGCCGTTCAGCCCATCAGTGGAATGGGTATATCGTCTTCTAACGGCTATATTACTTCGCCATGGCGAAGTGCCATATGTCGTTGTTCTGCTATCCTGACGAAGCTCAAATTCTGCATGTTTTCCTTCTGTGGGGTTTCTTCTGGAACGTTCTATAATTTCTCCAACTTCACTTTCTTCTTCATGAGTTTTCTAGCCTTCTTCCTAGTGAGCTTCATCTTGATCACCCTTTTTTTATTCTGATTATTTTCTTCTCTTGGCATGGTAACTTCGTAGTGCTGAGATTCTTTCTTCATATCCATGGGTATTACTTGTCCAACATATTTTTCAGTCCTCTGTGGTTCTTCTAGCATTCTGTCAACTTCGTCATCCAAGTTCCTGGGGTCAAGAACCCTTGATCTATTCTCTCGTTCTTCAATCAACTGCGTGATCCTTCTAGTCATGAAGTTTCTTAACTCTTGTCTCTGTTGTTCTAGGTCCTTTTTTGCTTCCTATTTTCTAGATTGATCTTTCTCAATCCAATGTTTACCAAGTAACATAGTAAATGGGGCGTTGTCCTCCATGAACTTAACAATCTCAAAATATTCTTCTGTCGAAGCTCCATGAGCATTCATAGATATCTGAGTGATATTTCCACATAGGTTTACCAACTTTCCTCTTAATAACCCTATTCCTCCTAATGAAGGGGTCATGTCAGGTCTTCCTATAGCTTTCTAGGTTCCTTCTATCATAATGTTCACATGTGTTTCTTCATCCAAAACACAGTCAATGTCGAAGTCTCCTATTCTCACTTCGATCTGTTCTTTCTTCTTGAATATCTCTGATAGCCTAACATGTCGGTGGTCGTTCAAGGTATCTTTCATCTGTAGTAATATCTTGTATGATTCTTTCTAGGTTTTTGCTATAATCTTGGTCTTTTGATCTCCTGCTTGCTCTATATTCAGCTTTTCAAGTCTAGCAATCATTCTAGGGCAATCCAGTACTTCATGGTCCATAGCCTTACAACAAAGACAACTGCGTCTTCACCCAAGGCATTCCTTAGCAAGATGTCTAGGCCTTTTGCAATTGTAACAAAGAGTTAATCCTCTCTTTCTCTTCAATGATCCCCAACTTTTCAGGTACTGTGTGCTAGGATCATAACGGTTAGCCTACACAAATTTCTTTCTAGGATCTTGCATCCATTGGTTAGTCCCAAAATTCTTTCTATGCATAGGAATAACATATCTATCACTATACTTATCAGATCTATTCATATCAAACTTTTTTTCATCTATTAATGCCCTAGTTTTGAAGCTAGGACAAAATCTATCAAACATACCTAGATCCATGCTTTAGAAACAAAAAATTTCACTTATCTTACTTCTACAGAGCACAAAGCTTCCAGATCTAAGACTTTTAACTATTCTTACCTTTATCAAAGCACAGAGCTTACATATCTTACCTTTTTCTTGCAGATTTGACCTCTTTCTTCGCAGATCTGACTTCTTTTTCTTCGGATCTGACATCTCTTCTTCAGATCTGACCTTTCTTTCTTGTCACAAAGCTTCACAGGTCAAACAGAATACTACGCACTAGGGCAACAGATCTATGCACAGAGATTATTTCACACAAGGATTCTTCTTCTTCAGTTCCCAGCAATCATAGTTCCAGGTCCCAACAATGGAACCATTTGTTGGCATAGGGGAACACCCAGGGTTCAACGCTCAAGAGTGCACCAAAAAATCCCTAAATACTGGCCCTTTCGGCAACACCTACGAAGCAGATGAAGTCTCACCCGAGGTAGAGGCAGGGGTGGTTGCAGGACTCAGGTGTCTACAACCTTAGTTGGGACACAAATCTGTGATTATCTTTCTTACAGCGCACTTAGCATCAGTTATTTCCTGACATACATTCATTAGTACACTTCGCAGAAATCACAGAGCACCGCAGTAATTACTCAGATCTAGCACGTGGTTCACCCCCATCCTAGGGCTACATCCACAAATTCATCTTTATATTATCTTGGTCAAGAAGTTACAACACGGAGCTTCAATGACCCTTACCCCGCACAGGACAAGAGATCTGCGTATCTCGCTAGATCCTCTTTCCCCGGGTAGGTCCAAGCACTAAGCCTTCTCACACTCTGGCACTCATCACTTATTACAGCATGCACAGAGCTCTTACAGTCACACAGACTTCTAATCACATAGATCCAACTTATGCACTAAGCCATCGACTAGACAGGGCCTCCTTTCTTACATGGCCTAGACCTCTATTTATACATAGAAAAAGGCCTAAACAAGGGCCGACATCCCTTTCTCATTACAATATTCCCAAAAAAACCCAAAAAGGTTCCACAAAAGGTGGCAAGATCCCGTGATCTCCGCTTCGCTATGCGCTCCATCTTCGATAGGCAGTCGAAGTACCAAACAATCAACTATGACCAAGTATTCCTCAAAACTTGGTCGAGGGCCAACAAATGGACAATAGTAGAATGCCTAAAATGACAAAATATGGACTATAAATAGATGCAAAAATTCACAAAAAAAGATGCCATAAGACACTATCAGGACATCTAAGAGACACGAAAGTAACCCTTAGGACACTAAAGAGACACTATAGGGAGCCATTTGGATTCTAACGAGATAGTAAAGGGAGCCCTCAGGATACCAAAATGACTAAAAAAACAACAAAGGACACTAAAGAGATCTACTAAATATACCCCTAAGGATGCTAAGAGAATGTAAAAGAGACCCCTAAGGATGCTAAGAGGATGCAAATGAGAGCTATCTAGACAACCTATGCATGCATCATTTTTACATATTTTTCATTGGAATTATGTCTAACCTGCACTCATTACATATTGATGTTAATATGTTAGGCTAATCTATGTTAAAAAATGCTAGGAGTTGACCCTAGAATTGGCTCTTGGTAGGGGTGTATATGTGTGTGAAAAATACTAATAGATTGGGAACCTTGAGTGATGTTGTGCAACTGATACTCTATGAAATATATTCTAGGAAAACAATATGGGAAGACAATGAGGAAGTGGGAAAATTCGAATATCCAATGGACACTAAGATGGGCAATATTAGCAAGAAAAAAAATGAAGGTTCTCAAGTTGTTGACTAGAAGAATTATAGAGGACATTTATGTGCATAAAATTGTTGATTCAACGCAACCCGACATCCAAAAAAATTGATGATCCTCCATTTCTCCCTTTTTTTTTAACATATCCACCCTCGGTTCCCTTCGGTGTACCACTTCCTTGCATTGAAGTGTGGTAGTTTAATTATTTGTTTGTATCTTTTGTTCATTAATAAAGTTTTTAGCACTTGGATTCACAAAAACGTTGAGTAATTTTTTTTTCTGTCAAGTCATTACCACCATTATATTTAGTGTGCCATGCAATGTTGAATATTAAACACTCAATAGCATATTGCTTATGGTGATGAATAACCACCCTACTATGTAGCATTAAATGATGCATGGGGTTGTGTATACATCATCGAATTTGAAGCAGTTCAAATCCAACGACATATACATGACCCCATGTAGCATTTAAAGCTATGTAGCAAGGTGGTTATTTTCCCCCTAGTGCATATACCCAATTGGTATCAAAGTTTGAAAATTTAGGTGTATTTATCATGCTCTTGAAAGGTTAAATGTGAGCACAAAGTAAAGCAAATGCTTTCATCTTTTAGACATAATTGTTAGTAAAACATGAAAACAATATTTGATTAATGTGGCACAAAGGTGAGTTACAACATCTCCAAAATCCTATCATTAAACAATAAAGCATTAAAAAATCAAAATTATGCTTAAGCCTCAATGAGTTGGGCACTCCAAGTCTTATAATCTAAATTTATTTGGCAAGCTAAATAATAATAATAATAATAATAATAATCTAATTTTAAGGTCACTATGAAGCCAGACACCAAATTAGTGTAAGAAGACTCCTTTGTTTGTGGGACAAGGGACCCCCTCCGTGCAACAAACCAAATTAGTGTATGAAGACTCCCTTCTTTATGGGACAAGGGACTCCCTTGTTTATGGGACAAGGGAAACGCATGTTCTTAAGCAAGAAAAAACCTATAATACTTAAGATTATTGGCTTTGTCAATACAAAATATGAAAAAACAATTATATCATCATGAATATGCAAAATTTGGTTATCTAAAATAACCAACTAATGGTTTATAAGAGGATAGACTTCTATTCTTACCAAAGATCTTTGCGTCTTTCTACTCTTACAAATGATCTTTAAGTCTTAAATCTTTAGCATATTTCCTTACATTGACTTGGAAAAACAATTATATCATCATGTGTAAACAAAAGTTGGTTGTCTAAAATAAAAAACTAATAATTTATAAGAGGATAGACTTCTACTTTAGTATACCAAAGATCTTTGAGCCTTTCTATTTTCATAAAAATCTTTCTTAATTTTTTAACTTATTTTTTCTATTTTCATAAAAATCTTTTTTAATTGTTTAACTTATTTTTTTAATTAAAAAGATAATTTTTTAATCAATCAAAAATAATTTTAAATTATATTGTCAAATTTATTTAATATTACAAATTTAAAAAATCATATAAAATATATATTTTTTAATTTATTTTGATTTCAAAAAAAATGAAATATAATTTAAAAAATATATATTATCAATAATAATAATATATTATTTTTAAAATCATAACCAATTACATTAAATTAAATTAAATTAGTGTATAAATCTCATTATTTGTGATACAAAAAACCCTTAAATTAAGTGAGGGATTTTACTGTTTAACCTATGTTAAAACCTACAAACAAAATGTTAAAACTTACAAAATGACAAAAAAAAACATTAGAAAATAATTTTAGCCAATAGCTTACAATCAACTATCGACAGAAACGAACAGCAAACATAGCATATGGACCAATCAAACTAACTACTATAATATAGTTTCACCAACTTGTGATAAAATATGAGACTATCATTTATAAAAAGTTTTAGGTTAAATATTCTACTAAAACTAGGTGATTTTTCTCTAAGATTTGAATGATTATTTCTGTATAATTTGAATGTATCAGAAGTTTTTCAACACACTGAATCTATTTATACATTCAAAACTAGATTTTAAACAACAAAAAATAGTGATTTCATATAGATTTATGTCACAAGATTCCAAAAAAAAAAACCAATTTCATAAAATAACTAAACAACACCTTTATAAAAATCAATCTGAAACATCTCAAGCTAATGAAATTCCAATCTCTTGGCTGAAAGCGCCTGTACGGTAACTAGATTTTAAACAACAAAAAATAGTGATTTCATATAGATTTATGTCACAGGACCAATTTCATAAAATAACTAAACAACACCTTTATAAAAATTTTACCCATGTTTTCAAATAGTAACGTAGAACACTGTGTTTGAGATCAGGTATCCCATATCATGGCTACCGCAATGACTCCCACTCCCAACAAAAAAGCCAGGAAGTTACACAAGGAGGGGCTACGCCTACCATCATCTGCTTCACGTGCTGTGTTAGTGTTGTTGTTGTGAGAAACGTGAGCTGCTTCTTCATGCGTTGTGCTTCTTTCGTTGTGGTGAACGCCAGCGCTAGCGAGCAGATGGTTGAGGGCAACGTAGATGAAGATCCCGGTTGCCAAACCCATGGTAATTGCGAACAACCAGCGAGCTACGTGGCTCCCTGTCGTGGACTCCACGACGATGCCGATGCTCACTCCTACGGGGCTCGATATACCAAACGCGAAGGCATATGCCGCGCACGACAAGAATGGCCTGTTGGGCATCATCCGGAGCAAAGCGATTGCCATGGCTACGCCCGCAAACACCTTGTGCAAACACACCGCCATCAGTGCTTTCCACGCTCCAACCTTGCTCTCCGCAACGCCCACCGCCATTCCCTCGAACACCGAGTGGAAGCTCAGCGCCAATATGAGCAACGCACTCTCTCCTGCCGACGCCCTCCTCCTGTTAGTGCCGCCACCATTAATGCCTTCGCCTCCGTCCTCTTCGTCCTCCTGCTCTTTTCCTTCACCGCACACATTCCCCACGCTGTTACTCTGATTAACCCACACCAGTATACAATCTTCCAGCATTGTCACTACGTAGCCCACGCTGCACAGCATGAAGGCAAAGGGGTAATCTTTCACACCCAAATCTTGAAATGTCTGATTGGAATCGCTGAGAAAATGCATGAGAGCGGTGCCAAGAAACACGCCCCCTGCAAACTGAGTACCCAACACAATAAAAGTGCGGTTCCATCTCCAAAAGTAGGGAGAAATCCCCCCTGCAAAAGTCACAAGAAACACAATAATCAAACACCATATTTTCACCAGGATTAACCCCTCGTCTCTCAGATCCTTCTTCGCGCCATGGTCCTCACCACTGCCTGCCGCTGCATGAACCAAGGCAGTACAAGTAAGAAAGCAATTTGACAGCATCACGACTGCAAGCTGTGATAACGCCCATCTGGACCTCACCATCTCTCTGTCTGTCTGCAAACGCATTTATCTCTTGATATGAGAGACACTGGCATTTTATAGTTCTTAATTTGGGAGAGCAAATGGCATCCCATGTACGTGGGCAAGCGCATACATGATCTGATTTACTCTTACTGGCCCCATGTCTCTCTCTCTCCATGCACGAACAGAATCCTTCTATGGAAAACAGTGTAAAGTTGTAGTTGTGATTGCTACGACTAATGGCCCACATGTGACTAAGTACATTGGGGTTTTCATGACAGGACAACCGACATGTAGATAACTCTTACAATATATTATTGCTACTCACATTACAATGTTATAATATATAGGGGTGCCACCAGCAGGAGGGGTCATTGATGGCCATGAAGAAAATCAGGACTCTGTCTATGCTTGAGGTTTGGAATTGCAACATCTAAGCAAGTAGAGGTTTACAAGGTTTACACTATACTACAGTAACTCTTCATTATCATAAACTTGGGTATAAAAGATTTCTTGGTTTTAGGAGATTCAAAAATCATCATAAAGGTATTAGCTCTTTGGGAATTTTCAAAAGACTGTTTTTAGCTCTTTGGGAACTTCCAAAAGACTTCAAGATAGTTTCAATTCTTCAAAGTCACAAAACTTTCAAAAAAGCTAGCGAAAATCTCATTTTATCACATCTTTAGAGAGAGCAATGAGGGGGAAAATGGTTTGGTTAATGAAGCAATTAATCTACTATAAGGAACATTTAAGAAAAATGGGGCTCTAAATCCTTCAATCATAATTTAAGACCACCCCTTCCAAGTTTTACATGCCTATGGAAACTATAGGATTCAAGGCTAGCATTAAAGCTAGCCTATAGGTAGGTGTCAAACATGCAGACTATAACTCCAAGTATCAATCTCACACATTGTTTCATGAATTCATCTTCGGATTGGATTTATTATTCACCTTCCGCCCTCTTCTCCATTATGTGAGGTGGGACTAATCCATGTGTGGTTTGGTGTGCGTTGATTATTAGAAGGATGGTGCATGGATTACAGGGATTTGTTGATGATTGTAATCAGGTCTTCTCTCGAATGGTAGCTCTCTATTTTCAACTCTCAATGTTAAGGGTAAGTTTTTATCCCATCCTATATTTCTTTTCATGGAGACACATAGTGATCTTCCTCTCCTGACATCTTTCAGACATCTTTGTTTGGTCTTGGTTAGCTAAGATGTCTTTTCTATGGTTATGTATTCAATGGGAGAGGTTTTGGAATATCTTTCTCTACTTCCATTTCGGGCTCTGCATTTCTATTTCCCTTTCGTATTATCATCCATAAGGGTGGTATGGTTCATTTTCAATTCTATGGTGTGGGGCCTTTTTCTCGGAAAGGTTTAGATATTTTGGCTATATTTAACCTATGTGGCTCTTTTTTCTATGAATATTTGAGCTTTCCTCTTTGCTTTGTTTTTCCACTCTAGTGATGTGGAGAGGTGTTGGTTGATCCCATCTAATCTAGATTTGGCGCCTTTCTTTGTTATATCCATCCTTTACTTCATCAATAAGATCTCTGACTTTACTTTGGTCCTTTTGATTCTCTTAATTTTTACCTTAAGATAGTGGAAACCTTCTGGAAATTGGTATATTATGGGTCCTCGAGATCTCAAAGATGATTGCAAGGTTTTGAGGTATCATGAAGATTTTATTTCCAATAATGATTTGTCTATCAAAACCCTTTTTGTAATCATTTATAGCATGGAAAGAAAACAATAGGAGCAATATGACAAGATTATGGCCATTCTCAAAGAATATGGAGAAAAACTTTTTGAAATAGAAATGGACTACTACAAAATAAAATTATGTATTCAATATGAAAGTGACACATATACTTTAGACACTGCGGCTTCAAGAAAATCTATAGGTCAAACAGAGGATAAAGTCAAGGGAAAGGACAACCTAAGGAATCAATGGGTTTGGATCAACTTTTTACTCCCTCGAAATCAAATTAGCAATAATAAATATGCTCAATGTTTTGTAAATATGTGTGTGTGTGTGTGTGTGTGTGTGTGTGTATTTTGAATGTCTTTTATCAGAAATATACTTGTAAATAAAAAATCTTTGTGGCTAATGTAAAATCAAGAAGGAAAGCCTAGAGGATAGGAAAAATCTGATGATGTTTGTTGATACAATTTTTTAAAACAACTGGCAAGTTTTTTCTGTAACTTTTTGCCATTTTGACCTCTTTTAATACAAATTCCCCATTTTTTAAACCAAAATAGAATTGTTATTTTATATTATAAAAGGGGTTGTGTCATGGCTACAACATATACAAAATTACATGTGGCAATGAAAAAAAATTCCTCTTACAGAGTTCTATAACCTATACATGGTAAACTATCTTTATGCAAGGACTCCAGACTAGACTTCCAAGTAATTCCATAGGTTTCCTGCTTGACAAACTGATTCAAAATACAAATGAATTAAAAAACATACAAAGAATTATGGATGAACATTGCCTTGTGCTTCTTCTCCTTCACTCAACTGAGGAAAATCTAGTTCTTTGATGTCCATTGGGTCCCTCCCGTGGCTAATTGTCTCATCCTCCCTTGCTCCTTGCATTCCATATGCCAGATTGTTGGATGCCCATGGGAATGATTTCTCATGCACTGCTACAACCAAGATGCGTAGACTGTTGCACTATGATTCTAAGGCATCTATTATTTGGTTATGATGAGAAAGGAGGGCCAAAACATTGGTCTCCAGTTCCTCCAATTTGATATAGATACTCGATAAATCCTTGTTGTTAGCTTACGTAGTCTCCTCATGGAACCGCAAAATATTCTTGAACTCCTTATGCTCCATATTCTCCATGATTATAGAGTGCATTGAGAAGCCCATATACCAACTCTCTTCCCCGGTTAGTTCCATATAAGGACCTCCTCTAATCTCCTCAAAATACTATAGAAGAAATAATCATTGTCCACTTCTTCAATTTCCCCTTTTGACAAAGAAAAAAAGAGTGATATTACCAACAAATGAGTTTGTAATTCAACCCTAGAGGTACTTGAAAGAACTTATTGACATTGAAAAAGAAATCGAGAGGGACTCCTTGGCACTTCCAAACCTCTTGCTTTGCTCGAAATATTGACCAACCTAGAGCACCACTCTTCCTTGTCGTTGACATCCAGCAAGAGCTTGGCCTCTATTAAATCCCTTGACACAACTCTTGTGGCTTTCTTCCAGTGTGCCTACCATGGCGTATATGATGCCCTTCATCCCATATATCCTAAGAACATAGCTAAGAACGTGTTTAGCTTCCCCGTACGTGAAAGAAAGTCTCCAGGTATGATTTAGAGAGACCACCTACCTAGCGTCCCATCTTGATCGCCACCTCGTGCAATGGAACGAGAGCCTAAATTGGGTGGATGCATAAGATGGCCAAGGGGGGATAGGAGACCCTACTTATAAGATATATAGTTTATTAATCCTTGCCCCCTTTCCATTAAATTACTATGGTATGTGGAGAGAACCGTGAACTCCATTTTTTTGAAGAGAGCACTGTGGTAAATCTCTCATAAGCTTTGCCAAGAGATTTACCTTAGGGTTTAACTCCCTTCTGAGGTGAACAAAACTTATTTCATCAAAGCTCTTTGTGATTCCTTAAATGCTTCTGAGGATTGTGCTTAATTTGTTTCTGATAGGACTTCTATGCTCATTGATTGCTCGTATGACCAATAGAGAGTCCTCAAGCACTATCAAGTCCTTAATTCATACCTTCTTTGTAATGTCGAGTCCACACCATAATGAGTAAATTCATGTCAGATTATTAGAAACACTCGAGAGTTTCCAAACATAATTTGTAATTAAAATTTCTCCTAGATCATGAATTCTCCCCCACCTACCACTCCACTTTAATACAAATTATATATATATATATATATATATATATATATATTATTTTTTTAATTTGTTATTATATTGTTTTAATTTATAAAAACACTTTGAAATAAATGTCATCTCAATCAAAATGAGATTTATCCGATGATCCTCAAACCCTTAGAAACCTTTTTTTATTAAAGACACTCTCAGTCTCCAAACATAATTTGTAATTAAAATTCCTCCTAAATCATGAATTCTCCCCCACCTACCACTCCATTTTAATACAAATTATATATATATATATATATATATATATATATATATATATATATATAATTATAATTTTTTTAATTTGTTATTGTATTGTTTTAATTTATAAAAAGACTTTGGAATAAATGTCATCTCAATTAAAATGAGATTTATCCGATGATCCTCAAACCCTTAGAAACCTTTTTTTTAAATTGAGATGACATTTATTCCAAAGTTTTCTATAAATTAAAACAATATAATAACATAAAACACTCGAAAGGTGATTCAGTAAATTATATATATACTTATTTTTCCTATCTAGATCATTAGAATATCACGTCCATCTATTTCATGAATTTATTTATACTTTTGAAAAAATATATTATAAAAGATATTTGTATCACTATCAAAAGCACTTAAGACCTTTATTTTGTGTCATTCATAAAGATTCATAAAGGTTTGAAATTCGAATTTTATTATTAATATAAATTCTATTTCATAGTACTTCACTAATCCATACACTCATCAACTTTATTTAATTCTCAATAATATTTATCTTTAATCGATATAATAACATAATAAACACTTTTTAATAAAGATTATTCCATCAACTTTACCTATTTCTCAATCAACTTTATTTATTCCATCAATTTTACTTTGTGACACTAAGAAGGTTGAAGATGAAAATCACTTTCTCTTAGATTGTGCAGCCTATACTCATATTAGATCTCATTTTCAAAATATTGATCACATTACCAACCTTTCTAACCTTTTAACTCAACAAAAGTATGGTGATCTTGGAAAGCTTCTCTTAATGCTTTTTGAGCACAGAAACAAAATTCTAAAGAATCACAAGTAATCACTTACCCTCTTAAGGTCCGATAGACCAATTAGATCTTAGTGGACGTTAATCATCATCATCATCATCATGTTGATCAATATAATAACATAATAAATATTTTTAATAAATTTTATTTCAAAAATATTTATCTTTAATCAATATAATAACATCATAAATACTTTTTAATAAAGATTATTTCCCTATATTAAAGCTCACATA
>ML780909.1:860584-873088 GCA_009831015.1 Picea engelmannii
ACACGATGATTATTAACATCCACTAAGATCGAATTGTTCTATCGGACCTTAAGAGGGTATGTGATTCTTTAGAATTTTGTTTTTGTGCTCGAAAAACATTAAAAGAAGCATTCCAAGATCACCATACTTTTGTTGAGTTAAGATGTTAGGAAGGTTGATAGTGTGATAAATATTTTGAAAATGAAATCTAATATGGGTATAGGATGGACAATCTAAGAGAAAGTGTTTTTCATCTTCAACCTTCTTAGTGTCACAAAGGTGACACACTCTTTCATTCCATGGCGTTTTAGGAATTGACCAACGCCCAATTTCACTACAGAGTTCGTGAGAATTTGTTCTTATCTTAGCAATGCTTATTTTTTTCTTTACACTTGGAAAAATAGATAGATAATTTTGATATTCTAGATTAGGGTTGATTACATCTTTATAATACCTTAATTTTCTTTTTCCCTCTAACTCTTTATCACACCACATTTTTTCTTTAAATTTTGATTTGATTTTTTTTTTAATAGTATATTTTTTCTGCAAAATGGTTTCTTCCATGATTCCCCAATAGTTTAGCCAAGATCAGGCGTCTTCATGCCATCCTTGCTTGATTCGATGGTGGTTTTGACTTGATTTTGAAGCAATTTTAGGTAGTCTCTTGTCTTCCATGTTGTTTAACTTGTTCTTATACATTAGGTATCTAGTCATATCCATGTTCTCAATGGGGGACATGCTTGTTTCTAAGACGAGGATGGGATAGGGCATATTTCCTTTAATTTTGAGATTATAGGTTATAAAATTCTTTTGTACTTGCTCTATCTTTCTCCAGGATTCACGAGAGATACTACAACCCCATACTTCACATCCATAAAGAATAACAGGTTTAACAGGAGTCTCAAAGAGGAGTTTCTTCTTTTCCCAACTCCAAAGATCAACTAATTTACAATTGTTTTCAAGCCCATAATAAGTTTTACATCCCCCAATAATCCTTTTCTCAATGCTATAATTCCAATTGAGCTTGTGGTGAATATCAATGCCAAGATATTTGTATGAAGTCACTTCCTCCAAGTTGTTGTTGTCATATACAAAGGTATCATAAGAGATCTTATTAGATTTAATAATCATGACCTTAGTATTATCAATATTAAGAGTCATACCCATATTGGAGCAAAAATCCTTGAGGATTCTTAGTTGGTTTTCAAGTCATGGGGACTCCTTGCCATAAGAACGATATCATCGGCATAAAGAAGAAGATGTATGACTATACCAATGAGAGTAGGGTCGACACAACCTGTTTTTTCCAAGCATTCTTCTAACTTGTCAATGTATATGCCAAAAAGGGTAGGGGACAAGGGACAACCTTGTTTGACTATCATATTACAGTTAATCTTTTTTGACCAACCCTCAGTGTTTTTAAACTTAGCAATAATGTTCTCATACATCCTTATTGCATGCCCTCAACTAGAGAGACATTTTTATCTCTTCCAACCTATTCCAAAGATTTTTCCTAGAAACCTTGTCAAAAGATTTTCTAAAGTCAACAAAAAAAACAAAAAAGATTGGTTTTAGTATTGCGAAACTCCTCAGCAATTATTTATTAATATGACAAATTATATATATATATATATATATATATATATATATATATATATATATAATTTGTCATATAAATAAATAACTGATTTTATAAAAATATATAAAATTTATCATGTCAAAATCAAAACATCAAATAAGTTAAAAAATATTTTTTTAATAAACAAAAGTAATAATAACATTATTATTTTTTATGTGCTCGAGGTGAGTTAGTGACAGAGCTCTTAAGGTACTCTGTGATGTTAAAGTCACTCGTTCGAAATCTGCGGGGACAAAAAATCCAACCATGTTAAACATTAGTGTGACTCAAGCCAACATGCAAACAAAAAAACATTAATTTTTTTATAATAAACAAAAGTTAATTATAACATATAAAATAATTTCAATTCATATTAAATGTTTTAATTTTAATTTTTGTATTTTAAAAAGAAAGTTGCTCTTCCAAGTATTTATGTTAGGTAAATAATTTTTTCCACTATTAAGAAATGGAATGTTTTTAATTTTATTTTTTATATTTAAAAATAAAATTATTCTTTCAAATTTATGTGTAGATGATAAATATTTACTATAAAAAAACAAAACTAGTGAAATTTAAAAATTCTAAAATTTATATTTAATTTATAAAAAAATTCAATTTAATAAAAAAAAATTAAATATTGAAAAAATTTATAAAAATTTATACCATAAAAATGAATTATTGTAAAGTAAAAAAAATAGACTTGTAAATGAAAGTATACTCTTTATTTTAATAAAGACTAAAACTCCACATATACATATTTTTTTAAACATTTCATCTTAACTTTAATGATAAGAGAAAATAATAGTATACTCTTTATTTTAATAAAAACTAAAACTCCACATATACATATTTTTTTAAACATTTCATTTTAACTTTAATGATAAGAGAAAATAATGTTAATAATGTATATGAGATTAGATGTTTTTTTGTTATATCATGGATGTTTTTTTGTTATATCATGGATATTTTTTTAAGTAAGTAGGCATATAGTATTATCTTTTTTTTGTAAATTGTATTTAGTTTGAGTAGTTGGGAGGAATTATTGTTATTCTTCCCATTAAATTTATCATCTCTACTCTATTTCAATTCCGACAAGTGACCTCTATTTCAATTCCCACAAGTGACATGTTAAACTTATAATAAGTATATTGTGATAATGTCTTCTAACCTTATTGTTAACCAACTTTATAACCTAGAAAAAAAAATACATCTTTATTTTTTAAATATATTAAAATATATATATACTAAAATCAACATGAAAATCAACTTTTAAAAGTTTTAATTTCAAAATATTTTAATAATATTATTTTAAATTTTAATTTCAAATTAAATAAACATTTATAATGCCATTCTCACATACAATCATTGTTAAATTATTTAACAATATATACCGTTATAATGCCATTTTCACATTCAACAATATTGTTAAACTACTTAACAATATCTACTCCTTTGAACACTTTTATATTGACTTTAAATTTAAAAATTTTGTTAGGTTATCTTCTAAGTGGGAACTTTGATTTGATAATACATAAGCTTTCCTATTATTTAGTTAAATGGTCCCCAATTTACTTACTAGTAAGGTCATTTCTAATTTATAAACCCCCTTATCACTTTTGATATATAGAGATTGGAGATATAATTACCATAATAAATTATTTTTTAGTTCTCTTAGTTTGAAATTGAATAAATTTTCTTCTTCACATTATTTATTTTTATTTTTATTTCTATGTTGAATAAATATATATATATTTTTAAAGAAAATTTAGTTAATTTAGTGGATGGTATCCAATGTAAATCTATCAATGTTATGATCCTTAACTCGATAGAGCATCAAGCTATGTGTGCAAGAGAAGTAGTCAACACCAAAGATCAACCTTGAAACCTCTTACCCTCAAGCATTTGAACTATCTCATCGATATTTTTATGGAAAACCTTGTAAGGAAACACAAGAGATGTTTCCCCACATTCAAAGATATCATCCTTAGTAAACTTGTCAATATAAAATATTACACCCCACCCAAGGGGTTTCAAACTAAGCACCTACTAACATACAACCAACCAAATACCCATCAACTTTGGCCACATCTAATTAACCTATATCCCCTTGAGTTGACGTTGAAAGAATATAATAAGACATGTTACATTAGATATTTTAATAAGCACCATCACCCTATTTATTGTTTTAGCCACGTCTAATTAACCTATATCCCCTTGAGTTGATGTTGAAAGAATATAATAAGACATGTTACTATTAGATATCTTAATAAGCACCATCACCCTATTTATTGTTTTTCTTTTTTCATTTGACATTATAAATCTGATTTGCAAATAATTTTAAAAAATTAATGTATGGATAATGTGGCTTTCTGTATTTTTTTTTATCATTACATAAAACTTTTAAAAATTTAAACTCTATGTATGTTAGATAAAAATACACTTTTAAGATCCTAAAAGTGTTAATTTATGTGAAAAGTGAGCATAATAGGGGTAATCTAGAATGGACCACTATTTAATTTGTCATTTATTTTGGGATTTTTCGAGTGGAAAAGTTGGAGCTATTGACTTATAAGGTCTATTTAAGGGGCATGTCATATTTTGGTGATTTCGGGTCCTAAAACTTCTAGACTTAGTTTGGGGTATGAAACAATTATATATTTAGGGTTAACAATTTGAGGATGTAAACTGCAATATCTCGACATTGTTCTACACATCAAGATCTTTCCAACAATGCAAACATCACCTCAATTAGAGTTTGTATGAAGTTGTCTCCCAGAAGTTTACCTATGCTATTGACCACCATGGTACTAAGTGAATGCCACATCCACTCCATCACTCAGCATATGTGGACTTCCATGAAGATTCTAGAGGGTCCAAAATCGTAACCCTAATTGGGAGTTGAGACATGGAAATACTCTAACCCTAATCCCAGAAGTCTATGAGGACATGTTAAATACGGGACTGCTAGGAAAGGAATTGGGGTTCTATTCTTGTTGTATCGATTTAATGTCTCATATTTGAGTAGAGAAAGGGAGTGTAATATTGAATTAGAACAAAGGAAGTAGAAGAATTTATAGCAACCTCACAATCCACACCATCAATGGCAACTCCATAATGAGTTCATCTTTCTTTGTATTTTTGTTTCATATTTGAGAATTAAAGAGCAAGGCATGGTCCTCACCTTCTCACTGTGTTTTCCCATATTAGTTTTCCCAAGCTACATCTTGTGTTAGAAATGTGGATGGTGTGGTTTTTTCCATTAGATAATTTTATTCCACTCTAACATATTCAGTATTTTGAGTCTGAGCTAGCAATAATAAATCTTAATCTTAAGTAAAACATTAGATAACAAAGAGTTGTAGAAAATTATAAGATCTATTGTGATGAACTATTCCAATGGAATATTCATAGCAATTTATAGATCAAGGGGTATTTTGTTAAGATTCTAAGAGTTTCAAGACTATGGGTTTGAGAATTATGCCACAAGGGTTTTAGGTATCTCTTCATGAAACAACAACATAGGGATTTTTTTTCTTTCAAATTTAAAATAGTATATGCTAGCATATTATTGTAGATAGTTGATCCAGATTAGATCATTATATTGTTTTTCATCTATCTCGATGCTTTTAGAGTGGAAAAAATTGGAGGAATCATGTTGCACAATCATTTAATGGTAGGTCCGAGTTTGGAAAATTGGGGTTTGAAACCTTCTGAAGCCATTTTGAAGGCATTAAACGACATTTTTTGGAGTTCTCATGTTCGAAACTTGTCTGCAACCCCTTGATGGTGTTCTATACTCCAATATATATCCAACAGTGCAAATTGTGTGTAAATTAGAGCTTGTATGTAAACGTTATGCCTCCTTCAAGTTGACTTATCATGTTGACCACCATGGTATGAGAGGATGCCACATCAACCCGTGTTACTCATGCATATGGGGCTATCCACGTGAGTAATTTCAATAATATTCTATAAGGTCCAAAACCTTATCACAATTGAAGGTTGATGAATTCAAAACCCTAACCCTATACAATTATCGGGTTATGTTAAATACCAAGTCACTAGGCGGAGAAGGGGTTCCATTCTATGTTATTGTATTTTTTTCCATAGTAGAGAAGAACAACTAGGAGTGTGAAATTACAGAGAATCACATAGGGGGTTAACGTTATGTAGCAGCCTAAGAGGCCATAAGTCTCAGGTAACTCCATAAAGAGTGCATTCTCCTTTGTATTTGCATTATTTCCATAACAGAGAAAAGAGAGAAGAGCAACCACACCTCCTAGTTAGGTTTTCTCTCATAAGGGTTTCCCAAACAAAATCTTTGTGTTATTTTGTGGATGGTGTGTGATTGTATTTCATTGTTCTTTGTTTTTCACTTTCTATATTTTCCATGCATAACAAGAAAATCAGTGACTATATATTCTAGATTCTAAAGGAATTTAATGTTTATAGTGTAGATTTCAGTTTTAATTATCAGATATATTGTGATGAACCTTTCTAGTGGAATATCCATAGCAGTTTACAGTTCATATAGGTATCAGAGTTGGTTTTCTTGGGGTATTTGTGGAAATTTGAAATATCCATGAATCAACTTAAAAAGAAGTCGCAGAAACCCTAGCCATGGCATAAGAGTCTATTCATAACAACCCTCGAGATCCAGCAAAAGAGAGATTTGAGAGGTTGGAAGAATGGATTGTTCATATAGAACGCAATATGAACCTCCTCATGGCATCTCTAACAAGCAATATCAAACCGTTAGGATATTATGGAGGTTCTAACTCAGAGATCAAATCAAATGGGAAACCGATAGATTAGAAATACCTAAGAAAGGAGTCACAGAAAGAACCAGAGAAAGAGTAAGCGAGTTTGAGTGTTATTAACCCTTCACTACCCCTATTCAAGATGGAAGAAAAAGTGGACATAAATCCATACCAAGGTGAGATTGATGCATTAAAACTAAATCAATGGTAGCAATGATTATAGGTTTATTTTAGCATTCACCACATAGATGAAGAGCAGAAGATTTCATTTGCTAGATTGAAGTTAAAGGGCCATGCTTTAACATAGTGGGAAATCCATACAGAAACACTTACGTTGGAGGGTGATATGCCAGTAACTAGGTGGGAAGACATCAAAACCCTCATCAAGTCCCAATTCTACCCTATCAGGTATGTAGAAAACCAATGTATCTGATGGCACTACTTCATCCAAAGATAGGGACAAAATGTGCAGGAGTACACCATTTAGTTCAGAAAGATGGCCATCATGTTGCGTATCTCTCCCAAGAACCCAGATGAACTCCTCAAGTATCTGGGGGATTTACTCAGTCATCTAAAAATCCAAGTGATGTTATTCAAGCCAAGGATGGTGGAAGAGTCATGCGTACATGTACAATACTTGGAAAACATAGGCCAAAAGAAAGGCCAACCAAGCGGTTCCAAGTAGAAAGATCACCAAGAAACTTCTAAGGAGGGGAAGAAGAAGTGGAAAAGAGGAAAAGATAAGAAGACAATAGCCACTATACATTAGTGTAAAGATTCCAACAACCATTTAAATCATTGCAACATTGATGGCCACACTGAGGAAAAGTGTTGGAAACTACATCCAACGCTTAACTCAAAGAACCATAAGAAGGACGAAAAAAAAAAGAACCTTCTAGCCACATATTCGAGAAATTAGGTTGAAATAATCTCTGTGTTTGGATGAAAATATTGTCTACACATATGTGCAAAAGGAGGTGAATCTGAGTATCCTTCCTTGTCGGGAAGACAAGGAGATGAACAAGCTCTTCCACATCAATATTCAAGTCAAGAATACCAAGATAGATATTTTTTTCAATTCTGGTTCATAGGATAATCTCATATCAGTGGATCTGGTCAACAAGCTTGGATTGGAGGTTCATGATCATCCTAGCCCCTATCCATTGGGTTGGATAAACAAGGATGCAAAGATCAAGGTAAAAAAGCAGTGCAAGATCAAATTTGTTGTAAGTGTTGAATTTATAGGTGAAGTATAATTGGATGTAGTACCACTGGATGTATGTGGTGTAGTGTTTGAAATCAACTACATGTATATGATGGATGTTATATTCATGCAGAGAGCCAACCAATACCACCTCATCAAGGACGATAAATCCTTCATCATCAATGCACACAAAGGAAAATAAAAAATTCCACTAGTAAGTGCCAATCAAGATAAGAAATTGATAAGTTCTAGCAAGAAATATGTTTTACTTTTTCTAAGAGAAAATCAGAGTAGTGAAGTATATTTAAAAGTAAAGACATCCCTGGAAGGGTATATTAAGGAAAAAAAAATGAATTGCAGGAGTTGCTAAAGGAATACAAGGGAATGTTCCAGGAGCCTAAAGTGATACCACCTAAGAGGGAAGTGGAGTATGAAATTCAATTATTGCTATACACCCCCTTGTTGAATATTGGGTTGTAAAGACAGTATGTTATGGAAGAAAAAAGAGTAAAGAAGCAGTTGTTGGAGTAGGGTGTGATTCAACCAAGTACCTCACCTTGTGGGTCACCCATCATAATTGTGCCCAAGAAGGATAGGACTTGGAGAATGTGTATTGATTACATGGCATTGAACAATATTACACTAAATAATTGGTACCCTCTTCCAAGGATAGATGATTTAATGGGATAGATGCAACATGCCAAGCACTTCACTAAGCTTGATTTGAAATCAATATATCACCAGGTATGATTCAAAGAAGAATATACATGGACTACTACCTTCAAGAAAAGGCAAGGTTTGTATGAGTGATTGGTTATGCCATTCAGTTTATGTAATGCACCAACTACATTTACGATACTAATGAATGATGTTTTACACCCTTATCTAGATTCATTTGTTATTGTCTATTTGGATGATATATTGGATTATAGTGCTATCTGGGAGGAGCACATCTCACATCTTATGTAGGTGTTAGACACCTGAACAAGCACCAACTTCTGGCCAATCTCAAGAAATGTGAGTTTTCTTAGCAGTGTTTGTTGTATTTTGGGTACGTAATCGATGGAGGTGGGCTCAAGATAGATCCCTCAAATATGGAGGCCATAATGAAATGAACATCTCCTACAAATTGCATAAAAGTTAAGAGCTTTGTTTGGGCAACACAATACTTGTATAAGTTCATAGATTTGTTTTTAGCAACAGTTTCACCACTCCATGCAATAACAACAGGAAGTAAGAGTTTCCAACGGGGAAAGAATCAATAAAAGAACTTTGATGAGTTGAAAAGAAATATTAGTCGAGCATCAGTGATCGCACTACCAAAATTGCAGAAGCCCTTCGAAGTGGAGACATATGCAAGTGGGTATGCCATAGTAGTAGTCTTGATTAATGGAGGAATGTATGTCTGCTATTATTTTGAATTATTTCATGGGGCGATCCTCAACTACCCTACCTACTGTAAGGATCTATATGCCCTGGTACAAGATGTGAAAAATTGGAAGCACTATCTAATGGGAAATGAGACCATCATCCACACAAATCACCACCCAATCCAGTATTTGTAGGCCCAGAGTAAGTTACAGCAAACCAGACACTACAAATAGATGGGGTACTTACAACAACTTCATTTCATCATAAAGTATAAGAAGGGTACAACAAACAATTTGGTAGGCATGCTTTCACAACCACCCACATCAAATATTACAACTTGGGGAACTTTGATGCACATAGATCCTTTACCCATGATGCATTCAAAAAGCTATACATAGAAGATGAGGACTTCAAGGAGGTGTTTCAGCAACTACAGGAGAAAATTCATATATAATAAGGTGACATCAAGGGTGACTATAATTTATAGAATGGTTTACTCTACAAGTTCAACAAGATCTATTTCCCTAATGGTGAACAATTGTAGCTTATCAGAGAGGTTCACACCTCCAAGGTTGTAGGAAATTTTGGTGTTGGGAAGACAATTGCCAGCTTATAGAGGTATGTGTACTAGCCCATGATATATATGTATTTTTGTACCAACAAACCCAATAACAGAAAGCACGGTCTACACCATCCCTTTCATGTACCCACTCGACCTTGGGAAATTATTTCCATAGATTGTGTGGGAGGTTTACCAACAACCAATAAAGGACGTGACTATTTATTTCTGGTATTTGACAGATTCAACAAAATGTGCATTCTCATGCCTTATAAAAATACCATCAGTAGATAAGAAGTAGCAAACCAGTTCTTTGAACAAGTTTGAGTGCACTTTGGGATACCATGGAGCATCATCCCAGACAGGGATACCAGATTACTCAATGCATTTTGGAATACATTGTAGGATAAGATGGACACTAAGTTGAATATGTCTACATCATTCCATCCACAAAAATATGGGTAGATAGAAGTATTCAACAGGACTTTGGTGCAAATTTTGAGGGCTTACAATCAGAAGCATATGAAGACCTGGGATGAAAATCTGATCTATATACATCACTCTTATAATAGAGCAGTCCACCCTTCTAATGGTTAAGTCACCTTTTGAAACATTCTTTGGACATTTTCCACTTCACCCTTATATGTTGTATATGGATAGTAAGTAGGAGTGAGGGAGGACCTCACAGGAGATGCATTAAAGGCAGAAAAATTATTGAGAAGATCAGGAAGATCCATTTGCAAGTACAGGAGACACTGAAGAAGTCACAAGAAAAGTACAATGCTAGACATTACCAACACAAAAGAGAGAGAACATTTAGAGTGAGAGACAAAGTATGGTTACAACTGAATAAGGAAATACTACAAGGTCCTAGTAAGAATATCAAGGATCTGCAGTATGGTCCTTTTGAGGTATTGGAAAAGGTGGGAGATAATGCCTACAGACTTAGTCTACTCCCATGCATGTGCATTTACTTAGTAGTGAATGTGGAGAATCTCAAACTCTATGAGTCCTTCATGCTAGATCTAGAGGAGGAGGAGATCCTACCTTCCATAGAGGAGTTAGCACCATATGCTTAGGCAGAGTTAGTAAAGGACACGGTTTTGCAGAAGCAGTCCAAAAATACAACACAATGACAACCTGACCTTTGGCAAGTTGGGTTGAAAGGACAACATCTAGGCAAGGAAAAGTGGTACTCTAGGGAGAAGGTAGGGGAAAATTTTCCTCACCTCATTCAGTAAATTTTTTGGGGACCAAAATCCTCCCTAAATGGGGAGGTAGGATCTATATTGGATCATTATATTGTTTGTCATCTAGCTTGCAGGGTTATTTTAGTGGTAGGTCCCAGTTTGGAAAATTGGGGTTCATAACCTTCCAGATCCGTTTTGAATGAATTAAACGGATTATTTGGGGGTTATGGTGTCAAGAACTAGTGCAAAAACCTTGATGGTGTTCTACACTCTAAGACCTTTCCAACTGTGCATATTGTGCGTCAATCAGAGCTTATATGAAAATGTTATGTCTCCCACAAGTTGACCTGTCATGTTGACCACTATGGTACAAGAGGATGCCATGTTAGCCCATGTTACTCATGCATATGAGGCTAGCCAAGTGAGGACTTTCAATAATATTCTACAAGTTCCAAAACCTTATCACAATTGAAAGTTGAAGAAGTCAAAACCCTAACCCTAGATGGATATTGGGCTATGTTAAATATCAAGTGATCTGGATTTATGCAGGAACACAATGAAATATAGAAATGCACATAAAGGCAGATATGCAGTGGAAGTAAAACTTCATTTCATTAACAACAAATGACTGAAATATGCTTACAGACAGAATGGAAATAAAATAGCTCAGGCGCTGGTAGCTTATCTCTGAGAAGAGATGTGGTGGCTACTGGCCTATGAACTTTGTCTTACAATGAGTCTCGAAGGCCTATATATTATTGAGAAACAATGCAAAACCCTAAACATCCAAAAACCTAACCCGAGGAGATGAAACACCAAAATATGGGCCTCATTGGGGTAAATTGGTACATCAATTTCCCGAGGTCGTAACTTTGGCATACTATCTCTGTTTGACACAGATGATACATCATTAGAAAGATCTATCCGAGGAATACACTGTTGACAGTGAATATCGATTCTGGAACAAACTAATATTCACTGGAGAATTCATGCCCAAAAAACGTTGTTTAGGGCCCCAAAACGGCTCCAGAAGTTCAGGACCTGAAAAACTGCTAAAAATAGTAAATTGTGCTACAATTAAGGAAACTGAAAAACCAAAAGAAACAATGGTGTGGGTCCAAGTGTTATCCGCAATTTTGGTCATTGTGATGATGTCATGATGATGTTATGATGAGAGAAAATCAAGCTCTTCACTAAGAATACTTTCCTGAAAGAAGTTACATTTGTCTGCTTCCAGAAATCATGCTTTTAAGGGATGTTCGCAGGCTACCTATGTATCTGCCTGCGAGAATGCCTGATTCTCGCAGGCTGCTTTAAGCTTGGGTGTGAACCTCTCACACTGTAACTAATAGCCAAGGTGCGAACATGTTCCAAAGAGAGGAAAAAGATGAAATCTCGAATCTTCTAGAAAGGAATCTTCTAGAAACATGAGTTGGCTTCGAATGGTTGTTCAAGTGCTGGCATTCCAGATATCTTGGGATCATTTCCTATCCAAGTAACTAATCTATATTCTCCTATATATTGAGGAGATTTCTCATGGAAAGGGTTAAGCAAGTTAGAAGAAAGATAGTAAGAGATTGATTGGAGAATTAGTGCAAGACTGTATGGAGGACTGATGCTATAGCAGCAAGAGACTACAACAAAGTCATTGGAAGTGGTTGATTTTCTTCATGCATGAGAAAGTGTGTGTGTCAGAGCTAGGAGCCATCGAAAGGAGACCTACGACATCAAGGCTGAGGTTGTAAGTTTCACTTTCAATTAATTCAATACAGTAATATGTCCCTTTCCCATAAAGATGATGTCACTTTATTACATAACTCCTT
>ML780909.1:882188-894333 GCA_009831015.1 Picea engelmannii
TTCCTAGGGTTCGTTAAACATACTCTGAGGGACTCGTCCGAAGGATGAGCTTATATTAACAAGCATATGTGATCCTCTTCAAGCTTGCGTAAAAATAAAGAGGTACTTACCAGAAATGGTGGGGGAAAATTTGGGAAAGGGATGTGTTTCATCTTTGTGTTAATTGGCAGTAAGTGTCGCTCTTGAACATGACACCCCCTATTCATCATTTGAAGCCGGTTTGGGAAATCCATTTGTCTCTCATTCGATTTAAATAACAAGGTCTTTCCATGTGTCGCCTTTGAGTCAATGCTGCCAAACCATTGGTCATGTCATTCATATGTTCAAGAGTTGTTCGTCTGAAACCTCTATTTGAGTCGGCCATCTGCAGTTGTCCATTCATTCCGTGTCAGCCTTCCCTGTGTCCAAAGTCAAATTGTCACATACTTTGTTCCACTTTCAAACTCAGTTACTCATTTCGTTTCACTTATGGGGGATACATCAAGGCCCTCCTGTGACGAGACTTGTTCCGTCGACTTCAGCACATTATCCGGAATCAAGACTTAGAAATTATTTAGTACCTTGGAGCTTGCATGCCTCAATGGCAAGTTTCTCGCTTTCGATAGTGGGTTTACATCATTGACCCCTGATCGAAATATTCCATCGGTTGTTCAACATCAACTCATTTATTCACAGTCGTTGGATTGTACTGTAGTACCTTGGGAGTCATTGACATCAATGGTGATTTCCCTCGCACTTGTTAACGGTTACATCAATGACCGGTAATCAAGTGGTTTCTACCATGTTCGACTTCGACACATGTAATCACATGGTTAGATTTGTACTTTGGGCGATGAGATTGAAGACCCTGGATATTGTCTCTATGATCTAGGTTGCGATGGAGTATGTATAATTTGCGACACATAAATCCACTGTGTATGTTTCGTGGCTATGTCGTCTTGATTAACAATTTGTCGTGCAGATCCACAGTGTATTCAGGTGGCTATGCTATATTATGACTGCATGGATCCACAGTGTATGATTGGTGGCCATGGCCCTTGTTTATGATGTCATCAGTCTATGATCTGAGTATGGGAATGCCTACCTCAGGAATTGGTATACATGATATTCTGTTGATGCTTGGGTGTTTGCAGGTTTCCGATTAGATGTGCTCTTGGTTCTTGACACACACATCCAGCTTACAAAGTCCATTGACTGTCACTAGTTCCACTCTTAGACTTTGGGGGGCATTCTGTTATCCGCAATTTTGGTCATTGTGATGATGTCATGATGATGTTATGATGAGAGAAAATCAAACTCTTCACTAAGAATACTTTCCTGAAAGAAGTTACATTTGTCTGCTTCCATAAATCATGCTTTTAAGGGATGTTCGCAGGCTACCTATGTATTTGCCCGCGAGAATGCCTGATTCTTGCAGGCTGCTTTAAGCTTGGGTGCGAACCTCTCGCACTGTAACTAATAGCCAGGGTGAGAACGTGTTCCAAAGAGAGGAAAAAGATGAAATCTCGAATCTTCTAGAAAGGAATCTTCTAGAAACATGAGTTGGCTTCGAATGGTTGTTCAAGTGCTGGCATTCCAGATATCTTGGGATCATTTCCTATCCAAGTAACTAATCTATCTTATCCTATATATTGAGGAGATTGCTCATGGAAAGGGTTAAGAAAGTTAGAAGCAAGCTAGTAAGAGATTGATTGGAGAATTAGTGCAAGACTGTATGGAGGACTGATGCTACAGCAACAAGAGACTACATCAAAGTCATTGGAAGTGGTTGATTTTCTTCATGCATGAGCAAGTGTGTGTGTTAGAGCTAGGAGCCATCGAAAGGAGACCTACGACATCAAGGCTGAGGTTGTAAGTTTCACTTTCAATTAATTCAATACAGTAATATGTCCCTTTCCCATAAAGATGATGTCACTTTATTACATAACTCCTTGATCATATGTATAGACTAGCTATTGAATATATTAATTCGTCTTCACTTTGATTGGTTTGTACTGTTGTGATCTGGACGGTGCAAGAGAATTGGAGCAAAGCTTGGAACAACAGAGACCTAAGGAAAGCATTCATAAGGTATGTCCATAATCCTTACTTCTTAGTTCATTCAATAGGCTAGATCTAGGGAAAGTGTATTATTCTGTCCTGTTTTGTTCTAGATCCAGGTGGATCTAGGGAGATCGGTTTGTGTCCGCACTTACGGATTTTTCCTGAAACACCAAGTGGAATAGGCGGGTGGCCACCAATACCCACCTAGATCATTCCTCCCCCCTTAGAAAGCAATGGTCCCCATTGCATTGAGTTCCTCCATGAGATGAGGAAACTTCTGCTGAACTTGGTCCCTGATGAACCACTTGCCCTAGTGAAGGAGTTGGCCTACTTTGACAACTCGATATAGTTGGATCCTCTGTTGGCAGGTGTTCTTGATTTGTGTGTCCATAATTTGATCAGTTGTGGCTTGTTCCATGCAATCAGGGTTTAACTCTGTCAGTGTGAGTTGTTCTGCCATGTCGGATGCGTCCAGTAGAGGTGGAAAGTAGGGTCGAAGGTGGTTGAAATTGAACACTGGGTGTAGACCAAGGAATGGTGGAATATTGAGCTCAAAGGCATTGTCCCATACAAACTTGGTGATGGTGTATGGCCCATATCGGAGCAGGTGAATCTTTTGGTAGGGTCTAGCAAGGCGCTCCTTTTGCAAATTTAGCCACACTTGGTCACCCACCTGGAAGTTGTGTGGCACCTGATGTTGATCATGTCGTTGTTTGTACTTAGCATTGGCTCTATCCAGGATGTCATGAACCTATTGGTGGATGTGTTGAATGCTCTCAATGAAGTTGTTTTCCTTGTCAGCCTTAGACTGGACATGGGATGAATCTTCCTGAGTAGCCACAAATGGCATGGCTACATCAATGGGACATAGTGGCTGGAATCCCAAGCCCACCTAAAAGGGGTTGTGGCTGGTTGAGCTATGGAGAGCCGGGTTGTAGCTGTGTTGTACATAGGGGTGGCTCTCATCCCATGTGCATGGGTGCTTTGAGTTGTACATGCGCAGAATGTGTACAATCATCCGGTTGACGACCTTTGTATGGTCATCAGTTTGTAGATGGAAAATTGTGGACTTGGTGAGCTTGGTGTCTAGCATTGACCAGAGACTGGACCAAAATGTACTGAGGAACCTGTTGTCCTCATCTGATTTGATAGACTGTGGCATCCCAAAGTGTACCCACACTCGCTCAAAGAAGAGTTTAGCAATGGCTTCTGCTGTGATATTCTTCTTGCAAGCCATCATAATGGACATCTTCAAGAATCTGTCAATGACCACAAAAACACAGTGATTGTCATGCTTAGTAGAAGGAAGGCCCGACATGTAATCCATGGAGATGGATTCCCAAGGTTGACTAGGGGTGGGCAGCGAAATATAGAGGCCTTGCTTCTTGATGGTCGGTTTGGCAATGGCGCAAGCAGTGCAGGACTTGATGTACTTCCTGACATGCTTTCAAAGGTTCAGCCAATAGAAATACTTTTGCAATACTGCCATGGTTTTCTCGACCCCGAAATGCCCGACGACCCGAATGTAGTGCGCCTCCCAAATCATCTTGGCATGCTCGCTTGACGGAACACAAAGATGTCCCAGGTGACATAGCAGGGTATCCTGGAGGTGAAAATTAGGAACTTTCTTACCCTCCAAGAGTGTATTGTATGTGTGGTCGAATTCTGGATCACTTTTGTAGAGAAGCGGCCAATCAGAAGTCTCATGCCCACAAGAGTTGAGCACTGTGGTTAGTGCCAGGATAGGGGGTCGATCAAGGTAGTATGCTACATTATTGGTTCTTCCTTTCTTGTACTTAATGTTCAAATGAAACTGTTGCAGGTATGTGGACCACTTCTGATGGCGATCGTTCTGCAACTTCCCTTGTGTCTCTATGAACTGCAAGGGTCGGTGTTCTGTGTGGATGACCGTCTCCTTTCCCAAAATGTAATGCTTCCATTGTCGGCAAGCCTACACAATGGAATACATCTCCTTGTCATAAGTGGGATACTTCCGGACTGTATCAGAAAGTGTCTCATTGTCATATGCCACTAGATGCCCCTATTGAGTAAGGACTGTCCCAATAGCATAGTCGGAGGCATCTGTCTCGATCTCAAATGGTTGTTTCAAGTTTGGTAATGTGAGCACTAGTATAGAGTAGAGACGATGCTTCAAATCATGGAATGACTTCTGTTGAGATTCAGACCAAAATAATTTTTCTTTCGCTCCTCCCTTGGTGACTTCAATCAAGGGCCAAGTGATATGAGAGAATCCCAACACAAACCTGCAGTAGAAATTGGCGAGACCCAAAAAGTTGCAAAGCTCTGTTAGGGTGGTTAGGGTTGGCCAATCTTGAATGAATTGGATCTTAGTTGGATCTCAAATGCACCCCTTCTCATCAATCATGTATCCCAGATACTGAACTTGGGTCATTCCAAAAGCACACTTCTCCAAATTGGCACACAACCTATGTTGTCGCAGTGTTTGGAGGACTTGTCGGATGTGATGGAGGTGCTCTTCCCAAGTCTTGTTGAAGATCAAAATGTCATCCAATTATGCCACTACAAATGAGTTGGTGAATGGTCACAATATGTCGTCCATTAGTCTCATGAAGGTTGAAGGGGAATTCGTCAACCCAAAAGGCATGACCAGCCATTCGAAAAGGCCCTCCTTGGATTTGAAGGCAGTCTTCCACACATCAGAGGGTTCGATTGGTACCTGGTGATACCTAGACTTCAAGTCGATATTGCTGAAATATTTCACCCCATTGAGTTGTTCAAGAAGGCCATCAATCTATGGGATCAAGTACCTATTCCGAACAATGATCTTGTTCAGTGCCCGATAGTTAATGCAGAGTTTCCAATTCCCATCCTTCTTCTGCACCAACACGATTGGGCTCCCATGGGGCGATGAACCTAGCCAGATGTGACCTTTCTACAATAGATCTTGAATCTGCCTCTTGATTTCGTCTTTCTCCAGAAAAGAGCGTCGATAGATCGATCCATTGGGCAATGACGCACCTGGGGTCAGATCGATGGGGTGCTTGACCTGACAATGTAGAGGAACCCCTGCAGGGGAGGTGAAGATGTCCTCGTACTCGTCCATGACCTTATCCATCTATTGTTGTCATGCAGAGGGGCCTAGTCTGGAAGTTGTGGTTGTAGTCTTCTTGTTTCCCTGAGGGAGGATCATTAGGAAAACAAATTTCCTAGTTTGGGAAATGAGCTTACTGCATTATTTTACAATAACCAAAGAGATGGTTGTAGGTGATTCTATTTCCGATATCCTGTACATCTTATTGCCCAAAGTAATAATAACAGCATGAGGCCTAGAATCATACACATCATGTTGCTTCCAAAAGTATGGTTGACCTAATAATACATCAGAAACATCAAGAGGAGCAATGTCACATAATACCTCATCTGTGAAGAACTTGAAGCTGTAGGGAAGGAGAAATTGTTGGCTTACGCGGAGGTCTCATCCTTGGTGCAGCCACATGATGGTGTATGGTTGTGGGTGTGTAGTGGTCAGCAAGCCTAGCCATTTCATGACCTCTACTGAGATGAGGTTCTTCTAGCTCCCATTGCTGACAATGAACTGTAAAGGGGAACCCTTTACCCACATCTAGGAATGGAGGAGGCGCTCTGCCTCCTCTGGATATTCTGGTTCGTTCTTCTGGATCTTCGTAATGGAAATGGTGGAATTGGGCTCTACCTCGATAATGTTCTTCCCCTTATCATTCCCCTTGTCGAGTTTTGATTCAGAGTCATAGCTTGCATCCAATTTAGAATCCTTCAACTCGGCTACCAGTGGCTGCTTGGCCTGACACTCACTTGTGTTGTGAGTGGAACTCTTATGGAACTCACACCACTTCCCCGTGTCTTTTTTAGGCTTCATGATGTTGTTCTTTGCTTGCGGATTTGGCGGGTTTTCCTAGGCCACCCCACCTTGTCTTGGTACTTTGTTCAGCAGTTTGGGGGTACCTTACCCTTGCTTCTGATTCACAGACCCAAAGTCTCGCTTCTTCTGTTTGAATTTCTACTCAATCTTGGAAGCATATCGGTATGCCGCACCAAGCGAGGAGATGTTGAGGAACTCCATTTCCTCCTAAATGTATCTATGAAGACAACTACGGTACTTTAACACCAATTTTTTCTCCAAATCTTTGATACCCAACTTTGCACGTAGGGTATGGAACAGATTCATCACCTCATGCACATCTTGGTCTCTTTGCTGCCGTAGCATAGTCCATTGTATGTATTTGTCCTCATAGCTCCCCATGGGATAATATTGTTCCTTGATGGCATCTCAGAAAGAATTCCAAGTGCGTGCAATCAAGAACAGAGAGGGTTCCCCCTCACTCTGTTACTCCTAGTAGGATTCCCACCATTCCTTGACATGGGGGGCGGATTTAAGGAGTGAAAAAGTAATCCTTTCTCAGTCAGAAAAGTCATGAGCCAAGAAATATCCTTCTAGCAAATTCAACCATCTATCAATGCTATCTGCATCTATTTGGCCCTCAAATATGGGAATGTCAAAGTTTACTTGTACCTTAAAAGGAGTGGCGCCTCCAGAGTGGTTGTTGGATGTAGATGCGCTGTCAGTGGGCAGTCGTTGAAGGATCTGGGCAAAGTTGTCCATCATCACATTCCTTTGTTTCTCAAGGGCATCCTCGAGCAATAATTTGATAGGATCTCATGCTCCTTCATCCTTATTTTCTTCCCCCATGGGCGGTCGTCGGCGTTTGTGAGGCTGATCTTGCAATGGTTCAACAAGATCGAGCCCTAACTCCTTATACCCCGATCTCGTTGGTTACATGCAAAGATGGATCGAGAAAGAGCAGACTGCTCTGATACCACTGATCTGGATTTATGCAGAAACACAATGAAATACAAAAATACACATAAATGCAGATATGCAGTGGAAGTAAAACTTCATTTCATTAACAACAAATGACTGAAATATGAATACAGACAGAATGGAAATAAAATAGCTCGTGTTCTGGTAGCTTATCTCTGAGAAGAGATGTGGTGGCTACTAGCCTATGAACTTTGTGTTACAATGAGACTCGAAGGCCTATATATTATTGAGAAACAATGGAAAACCCTAAACATCCAAAAACCTAACCCTAAAAGATGAAGCACCACAATATGGGCCCCGTTGGGGTAAATTGGTAATCAATTTCCCAAGGTCGTAACTTTGGCATACTATCTTCGTTTGAAGCAGATGATACATCATTAGAAATATTTATTCGAGGACTACACTACTGACATTGAATATCGAGTCTGGAACAGACCCATATTTGTTGGAGCATTCATCCCCAAAAAACATCATTTAGGGCCTCAAAACAGTTCCGGAAGTTCAGGACCTGAAAAACTGATAAAAATAGTAAATTGTGCTACAATTAAGGACCAGGGATGATTTTAAGGATGGAAATTTATTTTAAAATGTAGAAACATTGGCGAATATTACTAGTCCTTCATATGTCAACTATAAATGTTTGGCGATATTTTTTAAAAAATATTAAAATTTCTAAGTATTTTGTATAGTTTTTATAAAATTTTGGCGAATTTTAAGGTAAAATAATTTTATCCTATAGAATTTGGGCGAATTATTTTTAAAATAGCGAATCTCGTTTTTGGAAAAACCATGGAAAATTAGCCCATGAGCGAAATTTAGCCCCTAAAATCATCCTTGTTAAGGATACTGGAAATCCGAAAGAAACAATGGTGTGGGTCCAAGTGGAATAGACGGGTGGCCACCAATATCCACCTGGATCATTCCTCCCCCCTAAGAAAGCAATGATCCCCATTGCATTGAGTTCCTCCATGAGATGAGGAAACTTCTGTTGAACTTGGTCCCTGGTGAGCCACTTTCCCTGGTGAAGGAGTTGGCCTTCTTTGAAAACTCGATATAGATGGATCCCCTGTTGGCGGGTGTTCTTGATCTGTGTGTCCATAATCCAATCAGCTATGGATTTTTCCATTCAATCAGGGTTTAACTCTGTCGGTGTGAGTTGTTCTACCATGTCGGATGTGTCTAGTAGAGGTGGAAAGTAGGGCCGAAGGTGGTCGACATTGAACACTGGGTGCAGACCAAGGAATGGTAGAATATTGAGCTCAAAGGAATTGTCCCCTATAGCCTTGGTGATGGTGTATGGCCCATATCGGAGTGGGAAAATCTTGCGGTAGGGTCCAACAAGGTGCTCCTTTTGCAAATGTAGCCACACTTTGTTGCCCACCTGGAAGCTCTGTGGCACTCAATGTTGATCATGTCATTGCTTGTACTTAGCATTGGCTCTGTCCAAGATGTCATGAACCTATTGGCGGATGTGTTGAATGCGCTCAATGAAGTTGTTTTCCTTGTCAGCCTCAGACTAGACATGGACTAAATCTGCCTTAGTAGTTGCAAATGGCATGGCTACATCAATGGGACATAGTGGCTGGAATCCCAAGCCCACCTGAAAGGGGTTTTGGTTGGTTGAGCTATGGAGAGCCTGGTTGTAGCTCCATTGTACATAGGGGAGGTTCTCATCCCATGTGCGTGGATTCTTTGATTTGTACATGTGCAGAATGTGTACAATCATCCGATTGACGACCTCTGTCTGGCCATCAGTTTGCAAATGGAAAGTTTCAGACTATGGGATCAAAATGTACCAAAATGTACTGAGGAACCTGTTGTCCCGATCTAAGATTATAGACTATGGGATCCCAAAGTGTACCCACACTCGCTCAAAGAAGAGTTTAGCAGTGGCTTCTGCTGTGATATTCTTCTTGCAGGCCATCATAATGGACATCTTCGAGAATCTGTCGATGACCACAAAAACATAGTCATTGCCACACTTAGTAAAAGGAAGGCCCAACATGTAATCCATGGAGATGGATTCCCAAGGTTGACTAGGGGTGGGAAGCAGAGTATAGAGGCCTTTCTTATTGATGGTCGGTTTGGCAATGATGTAAGCAGTGCACAACTTGATGTACTTTCCGACATCCTATAGAAGGTTTGGCCAATAGAAATACTTTTTCAACACTGCCACAGTTTTCTCGACCCCGAAATGCCTAGCGACCCGACTGTAGTGTGCCTCCAAAATCATCTTGGCACGCTCTCTTGAAGGAACACAAAGATGTCCCAGGTGACATAGTAGGGCATCCTGGAGGTGAAAATTAGGAACTTGCTTACCCTCCAAGAGCGTATTTTATGTGTAGCCAAATTCTGGATCACTTTTGTAGAGAAGTGGCCAATTGGAAGTCTTGTGCCCACAAGAGTTGAGCACTATGGTTAGCGCCAGGATAGGGGCTTGGTTGAGGTAGTCTGCAACATTATTGGTGAATCCTTTCTTGTACTTAATGTTCAAATGAAACTGTTGCAGGTATGTGGACCACTTCTGATGGCGATCATTCTGCAACTTCCCTTCTGTCTATATGAACTGCAAGGGTCGATGGTCTATGTGGATGACCGTTTCCTTTCCCAAAATGTAATGCTAGCATTGTCGACAAGCCTGCACAATATAATACATCTCCTTGTCATAAGTGGGATACTTCCAAACTGTATCGAAAAGTGTCTCACTATGATATGCCATTGGATTCTCGATAGTCAGTGCCCGATAGTCAATGCAGAGTCTACAAGTCCCATCCTTCTTCTACACCAGTACGATCGAGCTCCCATAGGGTGATGAACTCGGTCGGATGTGACCTTTCTACAACAACTCCTGAATCTGCCTCTTGATTTCTTCATTCTCTAGAGCATAGTGTTGATAGATCGGTCCATTGGGAAATGACGCACTTGGGGTCAAATCAATGGGGTGCTTGACCTGACAATGTAGAGGCACCCCTATGGGGGAGGTGAAGATGTTCTCATACTCCTCCACAACCTTATCCATCTGTTGTTGTCATGTAGAGGGGCCCTGTCTGGAGGTCGTGGTTGCAGTCTTCTTCTTTCCCCAAGGGCAGATCATCAGGAAAACAAATTTCTTGGTTTTGGCAATGAGCTTACTGCATTGTTTTGCAGTAACCAAAGAGATGGTTGTAGGCGGTGCTATTTTCGATATCCGTGAAGGGCTTGATGTTGTAGGGAAGGAGACATTGTTAGCTTACACGGAGGTCCCATCCTTGGTGCAGCCACTCGATGGTGTATGGTTGTGAGTGTGTTGTGGTCGACAAGCCCAGTCGTTTCATGACCTCTACTGAGATGAGGCTCTTCTTGCTCCCGCTGTCAACAATGAACTTCAATGAGGAACCCTTTACCCACATCTAGGAATGGAAGAGGTGCTCCAACTCCTCTAGATATTTTGGTTCCTTCTTCTGGATCTTTGTGGTGGCAACAGTGGCATTGGGCTCCGCATCGATAATCTGCTTCCCCCTGTCATTCCCCTTGTTGAGTTCTGATTCAGAGTCGGAGCCTACATCCGATTCAGAAGCCTTCAAATTGGCTACCATTGACTACTTGGCCCGACAATCACTTGTGTTGTGAGTGGAGCTCTTATGGAACTCACACCACTTCCCTGTGTCCTTTTTTGGCTTCCTGATGTTGTTCTTTTCTTGCGGCTTTAACGGGTTGTCCTAGGCCACCCTGCCTTGTCTTGGTCCTTTGTTCGGATATTTGGGGGTACCTTTCCCTTGATTCTAATTTGCAGACCCAAAGTCTCGCTTCTTCTATTTGAACTTCTACTCAATCTTGGCAGCATACCGGTATGCCACACCAAGCAAGGAGATGTTCAGGAACTCCATTTCCTCCTGAATGTATCTATGAAGACAACTACGGTACTTTAACACCAAATGTTTCTCTAAACCTTTGATACCCAACTTTGTACGTAGGGTATGGAACAGATTCATCACCTCGTGCACATCTTGGTCTCTTTGCTATTGCAGCATAGTCCATTGTATGTATTTTTCCTCATAGCTCCCCATAGGATAATATTGTTCCTTGATAGCATCTAGGAAAGAATTCCAAGTGGGTGCAACTGAGAACAGAGAGGGTTCCCTCTCACTTTGTTACTCCCAGTAGGTTTCCCACCAGTCCTTGACATGGGGGGTGACTTTAAGGAGTGAAAAAATAATCCTTTCTTGGTTGGAAAAGTCATGAACCGAGAAATATCCTTCTAGCAGATTCAACCATCTATCAACGCCATTTTCATCTATTTGGCCCTCAAATATGGGAATGTCAAAGTTTACTTGTACCTTAAAAGGAGTGGCTCCTCCAGAGTGGTTGTTGGATGTAGATGCGCTATCGGTGGGCAACCGTTGAAGGATCTAGGAAAAGTTGTCCATCATCGCGTTCCTTTGTTTCTTGAGGGCCTACTCAAGAAATAATTTGATAGGATCTCATGCTCCCTCATCCTTATTTTCTTCCCCCATGGGCGGCGTCAAGGTTTATGAGGTTGATCTTGCAATGGTTCAACCAGATCAAGCCCTAACTCCTTATACCCCGATCTCGTTGGGGACATGCAAAGAAAGATAGAGAAAGAGAAGACTACTCTCATACCACTGATCCAGATTTATGCAGGAACACAATGAAATACAGATATACACATAAACGTAGATATGCATTAGAAGTAAAACTTCATTTCATTAACAACAAATGACTAAAATATGCTTACAGATAGAATGGAAATAAAATAGCTCGTGCGCTAGTAGCTTATCTCTGAGAAGAGATGTGGTGGCTACTGGCCTATGAAATCTGTGTTACAATGAGGCTCGAAGGCCTATATATTATTGAGAAACAATGGAAAACCCTAAACATCCAAAAACCTAACCCTAGGAGATGAAACGCAAAAATATGGGCCTCGTTGGGGTAAATTGGTACATCAATTTCCCGAGGTCGTAACTTTGGCATACTATCTTCATTTGACGCACATGATACATCATTAGAAATATCTATTCGAGGACTACATTGATGATAGTGAATATTGAGTCTGGAATGGATTGATATTCATCGGAGAATTCATGCCCAAAATGTAAGTTTTAAACCTACGAAGTAAAGAAATGCATATATATTCTTAAGCAATACAGAAATTAATCAATGGTTCATACACAGAATACACAGAGATCTTTACCGGAAACCCTCAACCGGGAAAACCTTTCTTTTTCATTATATCGAATTTCACCATTCGCCATACAATATATA
>ML780909.1:898081-947262 GCA_009831015.1 Picea engelmannii
CTGGTAGTTTGTGTACCAGTAGTCTGTGTGCTTGTAGATGGTGTACCAGTAGGCTGTGTACCAGGATCCACAACGATCCATTGTTCTTTGTCTACAAGAAGGTCCTCCATCTTGAGCTTCCATAGCTCAAATTTTTTACCATTTAACTTCTCTATCTCGATTCTATATGAGCTCGCCATTCCTCTTACTTTACTTGAATCTCCTCTGCAAAAGCTCCCACTGAACCCAGGTTTATCACAGACCCAAGATAAACTTGATCTGTCAAGACCAAGCCAAACCCTCAGCAACAAAGGTGTCCCTCTGAAGCCAAAAACGTGCTCTGATACCACATGTAAGTTTTAAAACTGCGAAGTAAAGCAATGCATATATATTCTTAAGCAATACATAAATTAATCAATGGCTCATACACAGAATACACAGAGATCTTTACCGGAAACCCTCAACCGGGAAAACCTTTCTTTTTCATTATATCGAATTTCACCATTCGCCATACAATATATACAATGTTTTTAGGTATTCCGTAGATACCAAAACCCTAATCCCTTAATCCGGGATTAATTTACAAATCAGCTAAAAATAGCAAAATCCGCTAAAAATAGCAAAAATCGTCAGACACAGTCATCGTATCTAACGCACCCACACACACACACACATGCAAAGAATATAACACATACCCAACACAAAAAACCTCATTTAGGGCCTCAAAATGGCTCCAGAAGTTCAAGACCCAAAAACCTGCTAAAAATAGTAAATTCTGCTACAATTAAGGAAATTGAAAAACCAAAAGAAACAATGGTGTGGGTCCAAGTGGAATAGGAGGGTGGCCACCAATATCCACCTAGATCATTCCTCCCCCCTTAGGAATAAATGGTCCCCATTGCATTGAGTTCCTCCATGAGATGAGGAAACTTCTGTTGAACTTGGTCCCTGGTGAGGCACTTTCCCAGGTGAAGGAGTTGGCCTGCTTTGACAACTTGATATAGTTGGATCCTCTACTGGAGGGTGTTATTGATCTTTGTGTCCATAATCCGATCAGTTGTGGCTTGTTCCATGCAATCTAGGTTTAACTCTGTTGGTGTGTGTTGTTCTGCCATGTCGGATGTGTCCAGTAGAGGTGGAAAGTAAGGTTGAAGGCGGTCGACATTGAACACTGGGTGTAGACCAAGGAATGGTGGAATACTGAGCTCAAAGGCATTATCCCCCATAGTTGTGGTGATGGTGTATGGCCCATATCGGAGCAGGAAAATCTTGCGGTAGGGTCCAACGAGGCGCTCCTTTTGCAAATGTAGCCACACTTTGTCGCCCACTTGGAAGTTTTGTGGCACCTGATGTTGATCATGTCGTTGCTTGTACTTAGCATTGGCTCTATCCAAGATGTCATGAACCTGTTGGAGGATGTGTTGAATGCGCTCAATGAAGTTATTTGCCATGTCATCCTCAGACTAGACATGGGCTAAATCTTCCTGAGTAGTCGCAAATGGCATGGTTACGTCAATGGTACATAGTGGTTGGAATCCCAAGCCCACCTAAAAGGGGTTGTGGCTGGTTTAGATATGGAGAGCCCAGTTGTAGCTATGTTGTATATAGGGGAGGATCTTGTCCCTTGTGTGTGGATGCTTTGAATTGTACATGCGCAGAATGTGTACAATCATCTGAATGACGACCTTTGTCTAGTCATCAGTTTGCGGATGGAGAGTTGTGGACTTGGTGAGCTTGGTGTCCAGAATCAACCAGAGGCTGGACCAAAATGTACTGAGGAACCTGCTGTCCTGATCTGATATGATAGGTTGTGCGATCCCAAAGTGTACCCACACTCTCTCAAAGAAGAGTTTAGCAGTGGCTTCTACTGTGATATTCTTCTTGCAAGCCATCATAATGGACATCTTCAAGAATCTGTCGACGACCACAAAAACACAGTCATTTCCATGCTTAGTAGAAGGAAGGATCGACATGTAATCCATGGAGATGGATTCCCAAGTTAGACTAGGGGTGGGAAGTGGAGTATAAAGGCCTTACTTCTTGATGGTTGGTTTTTCAATGGCGCAAGCAGTGAAGGACTTGATGTACTTCCCGACATCCTGTCAAAGGTTTGACCAATAGAAATACTTTTGCAGTAATGCCACGGTTTCCTCGACCCCAAAATGCCTAGCGACCCGACTGTAGTCCGCCTCCCAAATAATCTTGGCACGCTCGCTTGAAGGAACACAAATATGTCCCAGATGACATAGAAGGGCATCCTGGAGGTGAAAATTAAGAAAATTCTTACCCTCCAAGAGCATATTGTATGTGTGGCCAAATTCTGGATCATGTTTGTTGAGAAGCGTCCAATCATAAGTATCATTCCCACAAGAGTTGAGCATCATGGTTAGCGACAAGATAGGGGGTCGGTTGAGGCAATCTGCAACATTAGTGGTGCTTCCTTTATTGTACTTAATGTTCAAATGAAATTGTTGCAGGTATGTGGATCACTTCTGATGGTGATTGTTCTACAACTTCCCTTGTGTCTGTATGAACTACAAGGGTTGGTGTTCTGTGTGGATGATCGTTTCCTTTCCCAAAATATAATTCTTATGTTTCCTTTACTAACTTTGCCTAGGAATATGGTGATAACTCCTCTATGGAAGGTAGAATCTTCTCCTCCTCTCGATCTATCATGAACGGCTCATAGAGTTTGAGATTCTCCACATTCACTACTAAGTAAATGCACGTGCATGGGGGTAGACTGAGTCTATAGGCATTATCTCCCACCTTTTCCAATACCTCAAAAGAACCATATTGCAGATCCTTGATCTTATTACTAGGACATTCTTATGGAACTGTACTTAATGTTCAAATGAAACTGTTGCAGGTATGTGGACCACTTCTGATGGCGATCATTCTGCAACTTCCCTTGTGTCTATATGAACTGCAAGGGTCAGTGGTCTGTGTGGATGACCATTTCCTTTCCCAAAATGTAATGCTTCCATTGTCATCAAGCCTCCACAATGGAATACATATCCTTGTCATAAGTGGGATACTTCTGGATTGTATCGGAAAGTGTCTCACTATGATATTCCATTGGATGCCCATGTTGATTAAGGACTGCCCAAATAGCATAGTCGAAGGCATCTGTCTCGATCTCAAATGGTTGTTGCAAGTCTGGTAATGTGAGCACTGGTGCATAGCAAAGACGATGCTTCAAATCGTCGAACACCTTCTGTTGAGATTCAGACCAAAATAATTTTTCTTTCTCTCCTCCCTTGGTGACTTGACTAAAGGGCCAAGTGATATGAGAGAATCCCAACACAAACCTATGGTAGAAATTGGCAAGACCCAAAAAGTTGTGGAGCTCTGTTAGGGTGGTTGGGGTCGGCCAATCCCGAATGACTTGGATCTTGGCTACATCCACATGAACCCCCGGCTCATCAATAATGTATCCCAGATACTGAACTTGAGTCATGCCAAAAGTGCACTTCTCCAAATTGGCACACAACTTGTGTTGCCGCAGTGTTTGGAGGACTTGTCAGATGTGGTGGAGGTGCTCTTCCCAAGTCTGGTTGAATATCATAATGTCATCCAAGTACACCACTACAAATGAGTTAGTGAATCGTCGCAATATGTCGTCCATTAGTCTCATGAAGGTTGCAGGGGCATTCGTCAAACCAAAAGGCATAACTAGCCATTTGAAAAGGCCCTCCTTGGATTTGAAGGAAGTCTTCCACACATCAGAGGGTTTGATTGGTACCTAGTGATACCTAGACTTCAAGTTGATCTTGCTGAAATATTTCGTCCCCCTTGAGTTGGTCCAGAAGGTCATCCATCCGTGGGATCGGGTACCTATTCCGGACAGTGATCTTGTTCAATGCCTGATAGTCAATGTAGAGTCTCCAAGTCCCATCCTTCTTCTGCACCAGCACGATCGGGCTCCCACAGGGAAATGAACCTGGCCAGATGTGACCTTTCTGCAAAAACTCATGAATCTACCTCTTGATTTCGTCATTCTCCAGAAGAGAGCGTTGATAGATCGGTCAATTGGGCAACGACGCACCTGGGGTCAGATCGATGGGGTGCTTTACCTGACAGTGTAGAGGCACCCCTATGGGGGAGGTGAAGATGTCCTCGTACTCCTCGATGATCTTATCCATTTGTTTTTGTCATGTAGAGGGGCCCTATCTGGAGGTCGTAGCCACAGTCTTCTTCTTTCCCTAAGGGCGGATCATCAGGAAAACAAATTTCTTGGTTTTGGCAATGAGCATACTACATTGTTTTGCATTAATCAAAGAGATTGTTGTAGGCGGTGCTATTTACGATATCCTATACAGCTTATTTCCCAAATTAATAATAAGAGCATGAGGCCTGGACTCATACATAGCATGCCACTTCCACAAGTATGGTTGGCCTAACAATACATCAAGAGGATCAATGTCACATAATACCTTATCCATGAAGGGCTTGATACTGTAGGGAAAGTGACATTGCTAGCTTACGCGGAGGTCCCGTCCTTAGTGTAGCCACCTGATGGTGTATGGTTGTGGGTGTGTTTTGGTCAGCAAGCCCAGTTGTTTCATGACCTCTACTGAGATGAGGTTCTTCTAGCTCCCACTGTCGACAATGAACTGCAACGAGGAACCCTTTACCCACATCTAGGAATGGAAGAGGTGCTTCGCCTCCTTTGGATATTCTAATTCCTTCTTCTAGATCTTCGTGGTGGCAACAGTGGCATTGGGCTCTGCATTGATAATCTACTTCCCCCAGTCATTCCCCTTGTCGAGTTCTAATTCAGAGTTGGAGCTTGCATCTGATTCAGAAGCCTTCAACTCGGCTACCAGTGACTACTTGGCCCGATATTCACTTGTGTTGTGAGTGGAGCTCTTATGGAACTCACACCACTTCCCCATGTCCTTTTTTGGCTTCGTGATGTTGTTCTTTTCTTGTGGCTTTGGCGGGTTGTCCTGGGCCGCCCCACTTTGGCTTGTTCCTTTGTTCGATGGTTTGGGGGTACCTTTCCCTTTCTTCTAATTCACAGACCCAAAGTCTCACTTCTTCTGTTTGAACTTCTGCTCAATCTTGGCAGCATACCGGTATGCCACACCAAGAGAAGAGATGTTGAGGAACTCCATTTCCTCCTGAATGTATCTATGAAGAAAACTATGGTACTTTAACATCAAATGTTTCTCTGAATCTTTGATACTCAACTTTGTGCGTAGGGTATGGAACATATTCATCAACTCATGCACATCTTGGTCTCTTTGTTGCTGCAGCATAGTCCATTGTATGTATTTGTCCTCATAGCTCCCCATGGGATAATATTGTTCCTTGATGGCATCTCAGAAAGAATTCCAAGTGGGTGTGATATTGAATAGAGAGGGTTCCCCCTCACTCTGTTTCTACCAGTAGGTTTCCCACCACTCCTTGACATGAGGAGCGACTTTAAGAAGTGCAAAAATAATCCTTTCTCGGTCGGAAAAACTCATGAACCAAGAAATATCCTTATAGCAGATTCAACCATTTATCAATGCCATCTACATCTATTTGGCCCTCAAATATGGGAATGTCAAAGTTTACTTGTACCTTAAAAGGAGTGGCACCTCTAGAGTGGTTGTTGGATGTAGATGCGCTGTCAGTGGGTAGTCGTTAAAGGATCTGGCCAAATTTGTCCATCATCACATTCCTTTGCTTCTAGAGGGTCTCCTCAAGAAATAATTTTATAGGATCTCTTGCTCCCTCATCTTTCGTTTCTTCCCCCATGGGCAGCCGTCAGGGTTTGCGATGCTGATCTTGCAACGGTTCAACCAGATCGAGCCCTAACTCCTTATACCCCGATCTCGTTGGGGAAATGCAAAGAAGGATCGAGAAAGAGAAGACTGCTCTAATACCACTGATCTAGATTTATGCAAGAACACAATGAAATACAGAAATACACAAACACAAATATGCAGTGGAAGTAAAACTTCATTTCATTAACAACAAATGACTAAAATATGCTTACAAACAGAATGGAAATAAAATAGCTTGGGCCCTGGTAGCTTATATTTGAGAAGATATTGTTGGGTATGTGTTATATTATTTTCATGTTTGTGTGTGGGCACATCAAATATGACAACTGCGTCTGACGATTTTTGCTATTTTTAGCGGATTTTTCTATTTTTAGCGGGTTTTTCTATTTTTAGCGGTTTACTAAAAATAATCTCGGTTTTAGGGATTAGGGTTTTGGTATCTATGGAATACCTAAAAACATTGTATATATTGTATAGTGAATGGTGAAATTCGATATAATGAATATAAGAAAGGTTTTCCCGGTTGAGGGTTTCCAGTATAAATCTCTGTGTACTATGTGAATGAGCCATTGATTAAATTCTGTTTTTCTTAAGAATCTATCTGCATTGCTTTACTTCACGGGTTTAAAACTTACATGTGGTATCAAAGCTTGTTTTTGGATTTAGAGGGACGCCTGTGTTATTGAGGGTTTGGCTCGGTCTTGATAGATCAAGTTTATCTTGGGTCTATGATAAACCTATGTTTAGTGGGATCTATTGCAGTGGAGATTCGAGTATAGAAAGAGGAATGGCGAGCTCATCTAGAATCAATATCGAGAAGTTCGATGGTAAAAAATTTGAGCTATGGAATCTCGAGATGGAGAATATTCTTGTAGACAAAGAACAATGGATCACTGTGGATCCTGGTACACAACCTACTGGTACACCGTCTACTAGCACACAACCTACTAGTACACAAACTACTAGTACACCAACTACTAGTATATCGAAGGAAGATTGGGAGAAGTTTGACAGAAGAGAAAGGAGTACTATTCGACTCTGCCTGACAGATTCATTTTTGTTGAATTTCGCGGGAGAATCTATAGCCAAGGAACTATGGGATAAGTTGGGGAATTTTTATCAATCAAAGTCCCTAGTAAACAAGTTGTTTCTTCGAAAGGAGCTGTATCATCATAGGATGGAAGATCGAGATTCTGTGACAGAACATCTAAATGCCTTTAATACTCTGGTAAGTCAACTTGGCTCTGTTAATATTACGATTGAAAAAGAAGATAAGTGTATTACTTTGTTATGTTCTTTGCCAGACTCTTGGGATAATCTGGTTGTAGCAATTAGTAGTACCACTCAATCTACATTGAAATATGAGGATGTAGTTTCATCCTTGTTATCTGAAGAGATGAGGTGAAAAAGCATGGATGGTCATAACACAGATGCTTTATTTGTAAGAGGGCATACCCAAGACAAGAACCCTGGTAAGACTTCGGGGTGGAGATCTAAATCTATAGGTAGATCTAAGTCTCTAGGAAAATCTTTGAGGAAATATTGGAAGTGTGGTAAAACAGGGAAATATAAGAAAGATTGCAAGTCTAAGAAGGTTGAAAAACCAAAGGGATCCGATAGTACCTCTTCCATAGAGGCAAAAACCTCGACTGAAGAAGGAGTTGATGTTTACCTAGCATCTACAAGTACACATGCAGACCGTGATGTATGGTTGATCGACTCAGGTGCATCATACCATATGACTCCTCACAGGGAGTGGTTATCTGAATATTCAAAATACGATGGTGGTGATGTATTCCTAGGAGATGAATCGACAACAAAAATCTTAGGACGTGGAAGGGTTAAGTTGATTCTAAAAGATGGAAGGATTATAACTCTCCCTGGGGTTCTGCACATTCCAAAACTAACCAGGAGCCTAATATCTATAAGCAAGATGGATGATGCAGGAGTGGATACTGTATTTGGAAAGAACACTTGCAAGATTGTACGAGGAGAAATGGTGTTGATGAGGGGAGTTCGGTGTGGAACTCTGTACAAGTTGTCGGGAAGCACTTATAATAATGGGTGTAACATTTATGTTGTCCTTAAGCAGACAAATAAAGAAGACAATACCAATATCATCCCTGAAAAGAAGACCATGTTGTGGCATCAAAGACAAGGGAATATTAGAGAAAAGGACCTTCGAACACTACACGGTAAAGGCATGGTTGTAGGTATGTCTAATTGCACTCTGGATTTTGATTTTTGTGAACATTGCATATATGGTAAATAGAATCGAGTAAGATTCCCATCTAGTTCTACAAGAGAAAAGGGGATCTTAGAGTTGATACACAATGATGTGTTTGGACCTGTTCATGTTCCATCCCTAGGTAAATCTATTTATTATGTTTCATTCATAGATGATTTTTCAAGGAACACATGGATTTATTTTCTTAGAAAGAAATCTGAGGTATTTGATAAATTTAAAGAGTTTAAGGCTCTAGTAGAAAGTCAGACAGAGAAGAAAATAAAGGTATTGAGAACATATAATGGTGGATAATTTTGTGGAAATGAATTCGAAGAAATATGTATGAAGTGTGGTATAGCAAGGCAGAAGACTACTCCATACACTCCTCAGCAGAATGTAGTTGCATAAAGGATGAATAGGACATTGATGGAAAAAGCAAAGAGCATGCTCAACGGTGTCGGGTTAGGACAAGAATTCTGGGTAGACGTAGTGGGTACAACATGTTACCTGGTCAATCGATCACCTTCATCAACATTGGATGATAAAACTCCACACAAGGTATGGCCTGGGAAAAAACCCTCTCTTCAACATCTTAGAGTGTTTGATTGTGATGCTTATGTACATGTTCCAAAGGAAAATAGAAGTAAGCTAGATAAAAAGGCTGAAAATTGTATCTTTATTGGTTATAAAGATGGACACTTTAGTGTATCTTTAGTGTCCAAACAGGAATTCCTACCAACGCAAGACGAACCTGAGAAAAAATAGAGCTTGAGTTGGATGATGCAAAATTTGAATCATCTGAAGAAGAGGAAGTAGAAGAAGAACCTCACACCCCAGTATTGAGGAGATCAGTGAGAGATAGAATGCAACTAGAAAGGTATAGTCCACCTAATTTTTGTTCCAATTTTGCTTTATCTATTACTGATGATGATCCCAGAACTATCAGGGAAGCATTGAATTAAGAGGATAGTAAACTATGGAAGAAGTCCATGGTTGAAGAAATGGATGCCTTGGATAAGAATGAGGCATGGGATATAGTTGATTTTCCAGATGGAAGAAAATCAGTTGGTAGCAAATGGTTGTTCAAGAAGAAGTTTAATGCACAAGGTAAAGTGGAGAAATACAAAGCTTGGTTAGTAGCAAAAGCTTATTCCCAGGTAGAGGGAATTGACTTTGGTGATATTTTTTCTCCTATTGCTAAGTTAAATTCTATTAGATTTCTTTTATCTATTGTTGTTGCTTTTGATCTTGAAGTGGAATAGATGGATGTGAAGACAACATTCCTACATGGGGATCTAGAAGAAGAAATCTACCTGAAGCATCCAGAAGGCTTTGCAATGAAGGGAAAGAAAGAGTTGGTATGTAAACTAAAGAAGTCACTATATGGTCTAAAGAAATCACCTAGGATGTGGTACCAAAAGTTTGACACATACATCCTTGGATTGGGATTTGTAAGAAGCAGGGTTGATCACCGTGTATATTCCAAGCAGGTTGGTAATCACTTCATTTATGTAGTGTTGTATGTTGATGACATGTTGTTGGTAGGAAATAACATGGATGTTATCAAGGAGGTGAAATCATAGCTATCCTCCAAATTTGACATGAAGGATCTTGGTCCTACTAACTTCATTCTAGGAATGGAGATTAAAAGAGATTGTGCAAACATGAAACTCTGGTTGAATTAGAGAAAATATGTTGAGACAATATTGCAGAGGTTTAATATGCATGGAAGTAAACCGATCAAGGTTCCTATTCCTATAGGTGTAAATTTATCTGCAGATCAGTGTCCCAAGACACAGGAAGAAGAAGAGGACATGTCCCATGTTATGTATGCCAGTGCAGTTGGTAGTTTTATGTATGCAATGGTCTGTACTAGACTAGACATTGCACATGCAGTGGGAGTTTTGAGCAGGTATATGTCAAAACCAGGGAAGGGGCATTGGACAACAGTAAAAAGGGTCTTCAGGTATCTTCGTGGCACCACCAGTTATGGATTGTTCTACCAAGGAAGACCAAGATTGGACAAAGTAGTGGACCTACATGGCTTTGTTGATGCAGACTGGGCTAGAGATCTGGATCACAGAAGATCTACAAGTAGGTATGTGTTTAACCTATTTGGAGGAGCAATCAGTTGGATGAGCAAAAGACAGGCTGTAGTGGCACTCTCAACTACAGAAGCCGAATACATGGCAACCACTCATGCAAGCAAGGAACAAATATGGTTACAAATATTGTGTTCAGGTATTGGGTTGGTACAACAAGCAATGAGATTATATTGTGACAGTCAGAGTGCAATCTTCCTGGAAAAGAACCCATCTTATCATTCAAAGATAAAGCATAGTGATGTTCAATATCACTTTGTGAGATACATGGTTAAGGAAAAGAAGGTGTTGTTGGAAAAGGTTGACACTTTAAAGAATGTTGCAGATTCATTGACAAAGTTTGTGAGCACAGAAAAGTTCTCCTAGTTTAGAGTAACAATGGGCATTTCTGCACTGGATTGTTGACTATATAATCCCCTGGACCCCTGGATGCAAAGAAAACGACAAGTGGGAGAATGTTGGGTATGTGTTATATTATTTGCATGTGTGTGTGTGGGTGTGTCAGATATGACAATTGCATCTGACGATCCCTCGTACTAGTGCTTTGTCGGTTTTGTGTGCATCGGGCGCTTTCCTAGGGGGTTCCAGGGGGGGACAGTTATGCCCCCCCCTAGTTACACGCAGCTTTCAGGGCAGTGCCCCGAATTTTGTTTTGAGCGGTTTTTGCTATTTTTAGCGGATTTTTCTATTTTTAGCGGTTTACTAAAAATAATCCCGGTTTTAGGGATTAGGGTTTTGGTATCTACAGAATAAATAAAAACATTGTATATATTATATAGTGAATGTTGAAATTTGATATAATGAATATAAGAAATGTTTTCTCGATTGAGGGTTTCCGGTATAAAATTTGTGTACTATGTGAATGAGCCATTGATTAAATTATGTTTTGCTTAAGAATCTATATGCAATGCTTTACTTCACAGGTTTAAAACTTATAGAGATGTGGCGGCTACTAGCCTATGAACTATGTGTTACAATGAGGCTCGAAGGCATATATATTATTGAGAAACAATGGAAAACCCTAAACATCCAAAAACCTAACCCTAGGAGATGAAACGCCAAAATATGGGCCCCGTTGGGGTAAATTGGTACATCAATTTCCCAAGGTCGTAACTTTGGCATACTATCTACGTTTGACGCACATGATACATCGTTATAAAGATCTATCCAAGGAATACACTACTTAGAGTGAATATCGAGTTCAGAACTGAGTTATATTCACTAGAGCATTCATGCCCAAACAACATCGTTTAGGGCCTCAAAATGGATCCGGAAGTCCAGGACCCAAAAAACTGCTACAGACCTGGGATGAAAATCTAATCAATATACATCACTCATATAACAGAGAAGTCCACCATTCTATATACATCACTCGTATAATAGAGAAGTCCACCCTTCTAGTGAATGTGGAGAATCTCAAACTCTATGAGCCCTTCATGCTAGATCGACAGGAGGAGCATATCCTACCTTCCATAGAGTTAGCACCATATGCTTAGGCAGAGTTAGTAAAGGACACAGTTTTGTAGAAGCAGTCCAAAACTACAAGACAGTGACAACCTGACCTTTGGCAAGTTGGGTTGAAAGGACAACTTCTAGGTAAGGAAAAGTGGTACTCTAGGGAGAAGGTAGAGAAAACGTTTCCTCACCTCATTCAGTAAATTTTTTGGGGACCAAAATCCTCCCTAAATGGGGAGGTACGATCTATATTGGATCATTATATTGTTTGTCATCTAGCTTGGAGGGTCATTTTAGTGGTAGGTCCCAGTTTGGAAAATTGGGGTTCAAAACCTTCCAGATCCATTTTGAATGAATTAAATCGATTATTTGGGGTTTATGGTGTCAAGAACTAGTGCAAAAACCTTGATGGTGTTCTACACTCTAAGACCTTTCCAACGATGCATATTGTGCATCAATCGGAGATTGTATGAAAATGTTATGTCTCCCATAAGTTGTCCTGTCATGTTGACCACTATGGTACAAGAGGATTCCATGTCAGCCCATGTTACTCATGCATATGAAGCTAGTCAGGTGAGCACTTTCAATAATATTCTACAAATTCCAAAACCTTATCACAATTGAAAGTTGAAGAAGTCAAAACCCTAACCCTAGATGGATATTGGGCTATGTTGGCCTGCTTTGACAACTCGATATAGTTGGATCCTCTACTGGTGGGTGTTCTTGATCTGTGTGTCCATAATCCGATCAGTTGTGGATTTTTCCATGTAATCTAGGTTTAACTCTGTTGGCGTGAGTTGTTTTGCCATGTTAGATGTTACCAGTAGAGGTGGAAAGTAGGGTCGAAGGTGGTCGACATTGAATACTGGGTGCAGACCAAGGAATGGTGGAATATTGAGCTCAAATGAATTTTCCCCTACAGCCTTGCTGATGGTGTATGGCCCATATCGGAGCAGGAGAATCCTACGATAGGGTCCAGTGAGGCGCTACTTTTGCAAATGTAGCCACACTTTGTCGCCCACCTGGAAGTTATGTAGCACCCAATGTTGATCATGTTGTTGTTTTTACTTAGCATTGGCTATGTCCAAGATGTCATGAAACTATTGGCGGATGTGCTGAATGCACTCAATGAATTTGTTTTCCTTGTCGGCCTTAGACTGGACATGGGCTGAATCTTCTTGAGTAGCCGCAAATGGCATGGCTACGTCAATGGGACATAGTGGTCGGAATCCCAAGCCCACCTGAAAGGGGTTGTGGTTGGTTGAGCTATGGAGAGATCGGTTGTAATTGTGTTATACATAGGGGAGGCTCTAAGCCCATGTGCGTGGATGATTTGAGTTGTACATGTGCAGAATGAGTACAATCATCCGGTTGATGACCTATGTCTGGCCATCAGTTTGCGGATGGAAAGAATTGGACTTGGTGAGCTTGGTGTCCATCATCGAAAAAAGGCTGGACCAAAATATAGTGAGTAACTTGCTGTCCCAATCATAGATAATAGACTGTGGGATCTGAAAGTGTACCCACACTTGCTCAAAGAAGATTTTAGCAGTGGCTTCTGCTGTGATATTCTTCTTGCAGGCCATCATAATGGACATCTTAGAGAATCTGTCGATGACCACAAAAAAACAGTCATTTCCATGCTTACTAGAAGGAATTCCTAACATGTAATCCATGGAGATGGATTCCCAAGGTCGACTAGTGGTGGGCAACGAAGTATAGAGGCCTTACTTCTTGATGGTTGGTTTGGCAATGGCGCAAGCAGTGCAAGATTTGATGTACTTCCTGACATCTTGTCGAAGGTTCGGCCAATAGAAATACTTTTGGAGTACTACCATGGTTTTCACAACCCCGAAATTCCCAGCGACCCGACTATAGTGCACCTCCCAAATCATCTTGGCACACTCGCTTGAAGGAACACAAATATGTCCCAGGTGACATAACAGGGCATCCTAGAGGTGAAAATTAGGAACTTCCTTAACCTCCAAGAGTGTATTGTATATGTGGCCAAATTCTGGATCACTTTTGTAGAGAAGCGGTCAATCCAAAGTCTCGTTCCCACAAGAGTTGAGCATCGTGGTTAGTGCCAGGATAGGGGGTTGGCTGAGGCAGTCTGCAACATTATTGGTGCTTCCTTTCTTGTACTTAATTTTCAAATGAAACTGTTGCAAGTATGTGGACCACTTCTGATGGTGATCGTTCTGCAACTTCCCTTCTGTCTATATGAACTTCAAGGGTTGGTGGTTTGTGTGGATGACTGTTTCCTTTCCCAAAATGTAATGCTTCCATTGTCGGCAAGCATGCACAATGGAATACATCTCCTTGTCATAAGTGGGATACTTTCGGACTATATCGGAAAGTGTCTCACTATTATATGCCACTGGATGCCCCTTTTGAGTAAGGACTACCCCAATAGCATAGTCAAAGGCATCTGTCTTGATCTCAAATGGTTGTTGCAAGTCTGGTAATGTGAGCACTGGTGTAGAGAAGAGACGATGCTTCAAATCATTGAACACCTTCTGTTGAGATTCAGACCAAAATAATTTTTCTTTCACTCCTCCCTTGGTGACTTGACTCAAGGGACAAGTGATATGAGAGAATACCAACACAAACCTGTGGTAGAAATTGGCAAGACCCAAAAATCTACGAATCTCTGTTAGGGTGGTTGGGGCCAGCCAATCCCGAATGACTTGGATCTTGCCTGGATCCACATGCACCCCCCTCTCATCAATAATGTATCCCAAATACTGAACCTGGGTCATGCAAAAAGTGCACTTCTCCAAATTGGCATACAACTTGTGTTGCCACAGTGTTTGGAGGACTTGTTGGATGTGGTGGAGGTGCTCTTCCCAAGACTGGCTAAAAATCAAAATGTCATCCAAGTACACCACTACAAATGAGTTGGTGAATATCGCAAGATGTCTTCCATTAGTATCATGAAGGTTGCAGGGGCATTCGTCAACCCGAAAGGCATGACTAGCCATTATAAAAGGCCCTCCTTGGATTTGAAGGTAGTCTTCCACACGTCACAGGGTTCGATTGGTACTTGGTAATACCCAGAATTCAAGTCGATCTTGCTGAAATATTTTTCCCCTTTGAGTTAGTCCATAAATTCGTCAATCTGTGGGATCGGGTACCTATTCTGGACATTGATATTTTTCAGTTCTCTATAGTCAATGCAGAGTCTCCAAGTCCCCTCCTTCTTCTGCACCATCACGATCGGGCTCCCACAGTGCGATGAACTCGGCTGGATGTGACCTTTCTGCAATAGCTCCTGAATTTGCCTCTTGATTTCGTCATTCTCTAGAACAGAGCATCGATAGATCAGTCCATTAGGCAATGACACACCTGGGGTCAGATCGATGGGGTGCTTGACCTGACAGTGTAGAGGCACCCCTATGGGGGAGGTGAATATGTCCTCATACTCCTCCACAACCTTATCCATCTGTTGTTGTCGTGCAGAGGGGCCCTGTATGGAGGTCATGGCCACAGTCTTCTTGTTTCCCTGAGGGCGAATCATTAGGGAAACAAATTTCTTGGTTTTGGTAATGAGCATACTACATTGTTTTGCAGTAACCAAGGAAATGGTTTTAGCTGGTGCTATTTCCAGTATCTTGTATAGCTTATTTCCAAAAGTAATAATAACATCATGAGTCTTGGACTCATACATAGCATGTCGCTTCCACAAGTGTGGTTGGCCTAATAATACATTAGAAACATCAAGAGGATCAATGTCACATAATACTTCATCCATGAAGGTCTTGATGCTGTAGGGAATGCAACATTGTTGGCTTACGCGGAGGTCCTGTCCTTGGTACAGCCACCCAATGGTGTATGGTTGTGGGTGTGCTATGGTCAGCAAGCCTAGTCATTTCACAACCTCTACTGAGACAAGGTTCTTCTGGCTCCCGCTGTTGACAATGAACTGCAACAAGGAACCCTTTACCCACATCTAGGAATGGAAGAGGCGCTCTGCCTCCTCTGGATCTTCTGGTTCCTTTCTCAGTCGAAAAAGTCATGAACCGAGAAATATCCTTCTAGAAGATTCAACCATCTATAAACACCATTTGCATCTATTTGGCCCTTAAATATGGGAATTTCAAAGTTTACTTGTACCTTAAAAGGAGTGGTGCCTCCAGAGTGGCTGTTGGATGTAGATGCGCTGCCAATGGGCAGTCATTGAAGGATCTGGGGAAAGATTTCCATCATCGCGTTCCTTTTTTTCTCGAGGGCCTCCTCGAGCAATAATGTGATAGGATCTCCTACTCACTCATCTTTATTTTCTTCCCCCATGGGCGATCGTCGGGGTTTGCGAGGTTGATCTTGCAACGGTTCAACCATATCAAGCCCTAACTCCTTATACCCCGATCTCGTTGGGGAAATGCAAAGAAGGATCGAGAAAGAGTTTACTGTTCTGATACCAATGATCTAGATTTATGCAGGAACACAATGAAATACATAAATACACATAAACGCAAATATGCAGCGGAAGTAAAACTTCATTTCATTGACAACAAATTACTAAAATATGCTTAAAGAAAGAATGGAAATAAAATAGCTCGGGCGTTGGTATATTATCTTTGAGAAGAGATGTGGTGGCTACTGGCCTATGAAATATATGTTATAATGAGGCTCGAAGGCCTATATATTATTGAGAAACAATGGAAAACCCTAAAAATCCAAAAACCTAACCTTAGGAGATGAAATGTCAGAATATGGGCCCCATTGGGGTAAATTGGTACATCAATTTCTCGTGGTCGTAAATTTGGCATACTATATCCGTTTGATGCACATGATACATCGTTAGGAATATCTATCCTAGGACTACACTGCTAACAGTGAATATCGAGTCTGGACTGGACTAATATTCGTTGGAGCATTCATGCCCAAAAAATGTCATTTAGGGCCTCAAAACGACTCCGGAAGTTTAGGACCTGAAAAACTGCTAAAAATAGTAAATTGTTCTACAATTAAGGAAACTGAAAAACTGAAAGAAACAATGGTGTGGGTCCAAGTGGAATAGGCGAGTGGAAACCAGTATCCACCTGGATCATTCATCCCCCCTTAGGAAGCAATGGTCCCCATCATTGTGTTGAGTTCCTCTATGAGATGAGGAAACTTCTGCTGAACTTGGTCCCTAGTGAGCCACTTTCCCTGATGAAGGAGTTGGCCTTCTTTGACAAATCAATATAGTTGGATCCTCTATTGGCGGGTGTTCTTGATTTGTTTGTCCATAATCCGATCAGTTGTGGCTTCTTCCATGCAATATGGATTTAACTCTGTTGGTGTGAGTTGTTCTTCCATGTCAGATGTGTCCAATAGAGGTAGAAAGTAGGGCCGAAGGCGGTCAACATTGAACACTGGGTGCAGACCAAGGAATGGTGGAATACTGAGCTCAAAGGAATTGTCCCATACAACCTTGGTGATGGTGTATGGCCCATATCGGAGTGAGTGAATCTTGCGGTAGGGTCCAGCGAGGCTCTCCTTTTGCAAATGTAGCCACACTTTGTTGTCCACCTGGACGTTGTGTGGCACCCGATGTTGATCATGTCGCTACCTGTACTTAGCATTGGCTCTGTCCAATATGTCATGAACCTGTTGGTGGATTTATTGAATGCGCTCAATGAATTTGTTTTCCTTGTCAGCCTCAGACTGGACATGAACTGAATTTGCTTGAGTAGCCGCAAATGGCATGGCTACTTCAATGGGACATAGTGGCTGGAATCCCAAGCCCACCTGAAAGGGGTTGTGGCTTGTTGAGCTATAGAGAGCCCGGTTGTAGCTTTGTTGTACATAGGGGAGGATCTCATCCCATGTGCATGGATGCTTTGAGTTGTACATGCGCAGAATGTGTACAATCATTCGATTGACGACCTTTGTCTAGCCATCAGTTTGCGGATGGAAAGTTGTGGACTTGGTGAGATTAGTGTCCAGCATCGACTAGAGGCTGGACCAAAATGTACTAAGGAACCTGTTGTCCCGATCTGAGATGATAGACTATGGGATCCCAAAGTTTAACCACACGCGCTCAAAGAAGAGTTTAACAGTGGCTTCTATTGTGATATTCTTCTTGTAGGCCATCATAATGGACATCTTCGAGAATCTATCGACGACCACAGAAACAATATCATTGCCATCCTTAGTAAAAGGAAGGCTTGACATGTAATCCATGAATATGGATTCCCAAGGTCGACTAGGGTTGGGCAGTGAAGTATAGAGGCCTTGCTTCTTGATAGTCAATTTGGCAATGGCGCAAACAATGCAAGACTTGATGTACTTCCTGACATCCTGTCGAAGGTTCAGCCAATAGAAATACTTTTGCAGTACTGCCACAGTTTTATCGACCCCAAATTGCCCAGCGACCTGACTATAGTCCACCTCCCAAATCATGTTGGAAAAATCGCTTGAAGGAACACAAATATGTCCCAGGAGACATAGCATGGCATCTTGGAGGTGAAAATTAGGAACTTGCTTACCCTCTAAGAGCGTATTGTATGTGTGGCCGAATTCTGTATCACTTTTGTAGAGAAGTGGCCAATCGGAAGTCTCGTGCCCACACGAGTTGAGCACCACGGTTAGCACCAAGATAGGGGGTCAGTTGAGGCAGTCTTCAACATTATTGGTGCTTCCTTTCGTGTACTTAATGTTCAAATAAAACGTTTGCACATATGTGGACAACTTCTGATGGCGATCGTTCTGCAACTTACCTTATGTCTGTATGAACTGCAAGGGTCGGTGGTCTATGTGGATGATTGTTTCCTTTCCCAAAATGTAATGTTTCCATTGTGCTAATAAGAAGATCAAGGATCTGCAATATGGTCCTTTTGAGGTATTGGAAAAGGTGGGAGATAATGCCTACAGACTTAGTCTACCCCCATGCATGTGCATTTACTTAGTAGTGAATGTGGAGAATCTCAAACTCTATGAGCCCTTCATGCTAGATCGAGAGGAGGATCAGATCTTACCTTCCATAGAGGAGTTACCACCATATTATTAGGAAGATTTAGTAAAGGAAATGGAAGAATTAAATTTTGGGAAAGGAAATGGTCCTCCACACAGACCACCGACCCTTGCAGTTCATACAGACAGAAGGGAATTTGCAGAACGATCGCCATCAGAAGTGGTCCACATACTTGCAACAGTTTCATTTGAACATTAAGTACAAGAAAGGAAGCAACAATAATGTTGCAGACTACCTCAGCTGACCCCCTATCCTGGCACTAACCACGGTTCTCAACTCTTGTGGGCATGAGACTTTTGATTGGTCGCTTCTCTACAAAAGTGATCCAGAATTCTACCACACATACACTACACTCTTGGAGGGTAAGCAAGTTCCTAATTTTCACCTCTAGGATGCCCTGTTATGTCACCTGGGACATTTTTGTGTTCCTTCAAGTGAGTGTGCCAAGATGATTTGGGAGGCGCACTACAGCCGGGTCGCTGGGCATTTCGGGGTCGAGAAATCCATGGCAGTACTGCAAAAGTATTTCTATTGGTCGAACCTTCGACGAGATGTTGGGAAGTACATCAAGTACTACACTGCTTGTGCCATTTCCAAATTGACCATCAAGAATCAAGGCCTCTATACTCCGCCGCCCACCCCTAGTCAACCTTGGGAATCCTTCTCCATGGATTACATGTCGATCCTTCCTTCTACTAACCATGGAAATGACTGTGTTTTTTTGGTCGTCGACAGATTCTCGAACATGTCCATTATAATGGCCTGCAAGAAGAATATCACAGCAGAAGCCACTGCTAAACTCTTCTTTGAGCGAGTGTCGGTACACTTTGGGATCCCATGGTCTACAATCTCATATCGGGATAGCAAGTTCCTTAGTACATTTTGGTCCAGACTCTAGTCGATGTTGGACACCAACCTCACCAAGTCCACAACTTTCCATCCATAAATGGATGGCCAGACAGAGGTCGTCAACTAGATGATTGTACACATTTTGCGCATGTACAACTCAAAGAATCCACTCACATGGGATGAGATCCTCCCCTATGTACAACACAACTACAATCGGGCTCTCCATAGCTCAACCAACCACAAGCCCTTTTAGGTGGGCTTTGGATTACAGCCACTATGTCCCATTGACGTAGCCATGCCATTTGTGGCTACTCAAGCAGATTCATCCCATGTCTAGTCTGAGGCTGACAAGGCAAACAAATTCATTGAGAGAATTTAGCACATCTTCCAATAGGTTCATGACATATAGGACAGAGCTAATGCTAACTACAAGCAGTGACATGATCAACATCGGGTGCCACACAACTTCCAGGTGGGCCACAAAGTGTGGCTACATTTGCAAAAGGAGCACCTCATTGGACCCTACCGCAAGATTCGCCCACTCTGATATGGGCCATACACCATCACCACAGTTGTAGGGGACAATTCCTTTGATCTCATTATTCCACCATTCCTTGGTTTGCACCCAGTGTTCAATGTCGATCGCCTTCGGCCCTACTTTCCACCTCTACTGGACACATCCGACATGGTAGAACAACTCAGACCAACAGAGTTAAACCCAGATTGCATGAAAAAATCTACAACTGATCGGATTATTGAAACACATATCAATAATGCCCACCATCAGAGGATCTAACTATATTGAGTTGTCAAAGCAGGCCAACTCCACCTGGGCAAGTGGCTCACCAAGGACCAAGTTCAAAAGAAGTTTCCTCATCTCATGGAGGAACTCAATGCAATGGGGACCATTGCTTCCTAAGCAGGGAGGAATGATCCAGGTGGATATTGGTGGCCACCTGCCTATTCCACTTGGACCCACACCATTGTTTCTTTCGGTTTTTCAGTTTCCTTAATTGTAGCACAATTTACTATTTTTTGCAGTTTTTCGGGTCTTGAACTTCCGGAGCCGTTTTGAGGCCTTAAACGACGTTTTTTGGGAATGAATGCCCCAACGAATATGGATTTGTTCTACTTTTGATATTGATTGTCATTAGTGTATTCCTTGGATAGATATTTCTAACGATGTATCATGTGCGTCAAACGGAGATAGTATGCCAAAGTTATGACCCCGGGAAATTGATGTACCAATTTACCCAAACAGGGCCCATATTCTGGCGTTTCATCACCCAGGGTTAGGTTTTTGGATGTTTAGGGTTTTGCATTGTTTCTCAATAATATATAGGCCTTCGAGCCTCATTGTAACACAAATTTCATAGGCCAATAGACACCAAATCGCTTCTCAGAGATAAGCTACTAGTACATGAGCTATTTTATTTCCATTCCATCTGTAAGCATATTTGAGTCATTTGTTGTTAATGAAATGAAGTTTTACTTTCGGTGAATATCTATGTTTATCTGTATTTATGTATTTCATTGTGTTCCTGCATAAATCTAGATCAGTGGTATCAGAGCAGTCTGCTCTTTCTCAATCCTTCTTTGCATGTCCCCAACAAGATAGGGGTATAAGGAGTTAGGGCTCGATCTGGTTGAACCATTGCAAGATCAGCCTTGCAAACCCTGACGACCGCCCATGGGGGAATAAAAGAAGGATGAGGGATCAGGAGATCCTATCAAATTATTTCTCAAGGAGGCCCTTAAGAAACAAAGGAATGTGATGATGGACAAATTTTACCAAATCCTTCAACAACTACCCATTGGCAGCGCATCTACATCCAACAACCACTTTGGAGGCACCACTCCTTTTAAGGTACAAGTAAACTTTGGCATTCTCATATTTGAGGGACAAATAGATGCAGATGGAGTTGATAGATGGTTGAATCTGCTAGAAGGATATTTCTCGGTTCATGACTTTTCTGACCGAGAAAGGATTATTTTTGCACTCCTTAAAGTCGCCCCCCATGTCAAGGACTGGTGGGAAACCTACTGGGAGCAACAGAGAAAGGGGAAACCCTCTCTGTTCTTGGTCGCACCCACTTGGAATTATTTCCAAGATTCCATCAAGGAACAATATTATCCCGTGGGGAAATATGAGGACAAATACATACAATGGACTACGCTGCGACAACAAAGAGACCAAGATGTGCATGAGCTGACGAATATGTTCCATACCCTATGCACAAAGTTGGGTATCAAAGATTCAGAGAAATATTTGGTGTCAAAGTACTGCAGTTTTCTTCATAGATACATTCACGAGGAAATGGAGTTCCTCAACATCTCCTCGCTTGGTGCGGCATATCGGTATGCTGCCAAGATTGAGTAGAAGTTCAAACAGAAGAAGCGAGAATTTGGGTATGTGAATCAGAAGTAAGGGAAAGGTACCCCCAAACCACTGAACAAAGGACCAAGCCAAGTCAAGGTGGCCCAGGACAACCCTCCAAAGTCACAAGCAAAGAAAAACATCACGAAGCCAAAAAGGACACAGGGAAGTGGTTTGAGTTCCATAAGAGCTCCACTCACAACACAAGTGAGTGTCGGGCCAAGAAGTCATTGGTAGCCGAGTCGAAGGCTTCTGAATCAGATGGAGGCTCCGACTCTGAATTAGAACCAAACAAGGGGAATGACAGGGGGAATTAGAATATCGATGCGGAGCCCAATGCCGCCGTTTCCCCCAAGAAGATCCAGAAGAAGGAACTAGAATATCCAGAGGAGGTGGAGCGCCTCTTCCATTCCCAAATGTGGGTAAAGGGTTCCCCATTGTAGTTCATTGTCGATAGCGGGAGCCAGAAGAACCTCATATCAGTAGAGGTCATGAAACAATTGGGATTTTTGGCCACACCACACCCACAACCATACACCATCAGGTGGTTACACCAAGGACGGGATCTCCACGTAAGCCAGCAATGTCACCTTCCCTATAACATCAAGCCCTTCACGGATGAGGTATTATGTGACATTGCTCCTCTTGATGTTTCTGATGTATTATTAGGCAAACCATACTTGTGGAAGCGACATGTTGTGTATGAGTCCAGGCCTCGTGCTATTATTATTACTTTGGGAAATAAGTTGTATAGGATACAGGAAATACCATCGCCTACAACTATCTCTTTGGTTACTGCAAAACAATGTAGTAAGCTCATTGCCAAAACCAGAAAATTTGTTTTTCTGATGATCCACCCTCAGGGAAAGAAGAATACTATGACCATGACCTCCACATAGGGCCCCTCTGCATGGTAGAAAAAGATGGATAAGGTCATGGAGGAGTACGAGGACATCTTCACCTCACCCGCAGGGGTGCATCTACACTGTCAGGTCAAGCATCCCATCGATCTGACCCCAGGTGCATTGTTTCTCAATGAATTGATCTATCGACGCTCTGTTCTGGAGAATGATGAAATCAAGAGGCAAATTCAGGAGTTGTTGCAGAAATGTGACATCTGACTGATTTCATCACCCCATGGGAGCATGATCATGTTGGTCCAGAAGAAGGATGGGACTTGGAGACTCTGCATTGATTATTGGGCACTGAACAAGATCGCTATCCAGAATAGGTACCCAATCCCATGGATTGATGACCTTCTGGACCAACTCAAGTGGGGGAAATATTTCATCAAGATTGACTTGAAGTCTGGGTATTACCAGGTACCAATCGAACCCTCTGATGTGTGGAAGACTTCCTTCAAATCCAAGGAAGGCATTTTTGAATGGTTGGTCATGCCTTTCGGGTTGACGAATGCCCCTGAAACCTTCATGATACTAATCGACGACATCTTGCGACCATTCACCAACTCATTTGTAGTGGTGTACTTGGATGACATTCTGATCTTCAGCCAAACTTCGGAAGAGCACCTCCACCACATCTGACAACTCCTCCAAACACTACGGAACCACAAGTTGTGCGTCAATTTGGAGAAGTGCACTTTTTGCATGACCCAGGTTCAGTAGCTGGGATACATTATTGATGAGCGGGGGCTGCATGTGGATCCAGCCAAGATCCAAGTCATTCGGGATTGGCCGGCCCCAACCAGCCTAACAGAGCTCTACATTGTTTTGGTTCTTGCCAATTTCTACCACAGGTTTGTTATGGGATTCTCTCATATCACTTGGCCCTTGAGTCAAGTCACCAAGGGAGGAGTGAAAGAAAAATTCTTTTGGTTTGAATCTCAATAGAAGGCGTTCGACGATTTGAAGCATCGTCTCTGCTCTGCACCAATTCTCACATTACCAAACTTGCAACAACCATTTGAGATCGAGATAGATGCCTCCGACTATGCTATTGTTACAGTCCTTACTCAACAGTGGCATCCAATGGCATATCACAGTGAGAAACTTTTCCATATAGTCTGGAAGTATCCCAGTTATGACAAGGAGATGTATTCCATTGTGCAGGCTTATTGACAATGGAAGCATTACATTTTGGGAAAGGAAACAATCATCCACATAGATCATCGACCCTTGCAGTTCATATAGACACAAGGGAAGTTGTTGAACGATCACCATCATAAGTGGTCCACATACCTGCAACAGTTTCATTTGAACATTAAGTACAAGAAAGGAAGCACCAATAATGTTGCAGACTACCTCAACCGACCCCCTATCCTAGCGCTAACCATGATGCTCAACTCTTGTGGGCACGAGACTTCTGATTGGCCTCTTCTCTACAAAAGTGATCCAGAATTAGGCCACACATACAATACACTATTGGATGGTAAGAAAGTTCCTAATTTTCACCTCTAGGATGCCCTGCTATGTCACCTAGGACATCTTTGTGTTCCTTCAAGCGAATGTGCTAAGATGAATTGGGAGGCGCACTACAGTCGAGTCGTTGGACATTTCAGGGTCGAGAAAACCATGGCAATACTGCAAAAGTATTTCTATTAGCCAAACCTTCGACAAGATGTCGGGAAGTACATCAATTCCTACACTGCTTGCACCATTGCCAAACCGACCATCAAGATGCAAGGCCTCTATACTCCGCTGCCCATGCCTAGTTGACCTTGGGAATCCATCTCCATGGATTACATGTCGGGCCTTCATTCTACTAAGCATGGCAATGACTGTGTGTGGTGGCTACTAGCCTATGAAATCTATGTTACAATGAGGCTCGAAGGCCTATATCTTATTAAGAAATAATGGAAAACCCTAAACATTCAAAAACCTAACCCTAGAAGATGAAACACCATAATATGGGCCCTGTTGGGGTAAATTGGTACATCAATTTCCTAGAGTCATAACTTTGGCATACTATCTCCGTTTGATGCACATGATACATCGTTAGAAATATCTATCCAAGGAATACATTACTAACAGTGAATATCGAGTCTAGAATGGACTCATATTTGTCACAGCATTCATGCACAAAAAACGTAGTTTAGGGCTTCAAAATGGCTCTGGAAGTTCAGGAGCCAAAAAACTTCTATAAATACTAAATTGTGATACAATTAAGGAAACTGGAAAATCGAAATAAAAAATGGTGTGGGTCCAAGTGGAATAGGCGGGTGGCCACAAATATCCACCAGAATCATTCCTCCCCCATTAGGAAGCAATGGCCCCCATTGCATTGAGTTCCTCAATGAGATGAGGAAACTTCTGTTGAACTTGGTCCCTGGTGAGCCACTTTCCCTGGTGAAGGAGTTAGCCTTCTTTGACAACTCAATATAGCTGGATCCTCCATTGGCGGGTGTTCTTGATCTGTGTGTCCATAATCCGATCATTTGTGGCTTGTTCCATGAAATCTGGGTTTAACTCTGTTGGTGTGAGTTGTTCTGCCATGTCAGATGTGTTGAGTAAAGGTGGAAAGTAGGGCCGAAGGTGGTCGACATTGAACACTGGGTACAGACCAAGGAATGGTGGAATACTGAGCTCAAATTCATTATCCCCTGCAACCTTGGTGATGGTGTATGGCCCATATCGGAGCGGGCGAATCTTGTGGTAGGGTCCAGTGAGGCGCTACTTTTGCAAATGTAGCCACCCTTTGTCACCCACCTGGAAGTTGTGTGGCACCCGATGTTGATCATGTCGTTGCTTGAACTTAGCAATTGCTCTGTCCAAGATGTCATGAACCTGTTGGCGGATGTGTTGAATGCACTCAATGAAGTTGTTTGCCTTGTCAGCCTCAGACTGGACATGGGCTGAATCTTCCTAAGTAGGCGCAAATGGCATGGCTACATCAATGGAACATAGTGGCTAAAATCCCAAGCCCAGCTGAAAGGGGTTGTGGCTGGTTGAGCTATGGAGAGCCTGATTGTAGTTGTGTTGTACATAGGGAAGGATCTCATCCCATTTGTGTGGATTCTTTGAGTTGTACATGCACAGAATGTGTACAATCATTTGGTTGATGACCTCTGTCTGGACATCAGTTTGTGGATGGAAAGATGTGGACTTGGTGAGCTTGTTGTCCAGCATCGACCAGAGGCTGTACCAAAATTTTCTGAGGAACCTGTTGTCCTAATCTCAGATGATAGACTGTGGGATCCCAAAGTGTACCCACACTTGCTCAAAGAAGAGTTTAGCAGTGGCTTCTACTGTGATATTCTTCTTCCAGGCCATCATAATGGACATCTTTGTGAATATGTTGGTGATCACAAAAGCACAGTCATTGTCATGCTTAATAGAAAGAAGGCCCGACATGTAATCCATGGAGATGGATTCCCAAGGTCGACTAGGGTTGGGAAGCGGAGTATAGAGGCCTTGCTTCTTGATAATTGGTTTGGAAATGGTGCAAGTAGTTCAGGACGTGATGTACTTTCTGACATCCTATTGAAGGTTCGACCAATAGAAATACTTTTGCAGTACTGCCACAGTTTTCGCGACCATAAAATGCCCAACGACCCGACTGTATTGCAACTCCCAAATCACCTTGGCACGCTCAAATGAAGGAACACAAATATGTCCTAGGTGACATAGCAGGGAATCCTGCAGGTGAAAATTAGGAACTTGCTTACCCTCCAAGAGCGTATTGTATGTGTGGTCAAATTCTGGATCACTTTTGTAGAGAAGCAGCCAATCGAAAATATCGTGCCCACAAGAGTTGAGCACGTGGTTAGCGCCAGGATAGGGGGTCAGCTGAGGCAGTCTGTAACATTATTGGTGCTTCCTTTTGTGCACTTAATGTTCAAATGAAATTGTTGCAGGTATGTGGACCACTTCTAATGGAGATCGTTCTGCAACTTCCCTTGTGTCTGTATGAACTGCAAGGGTCAGTGGTCTGTGTGGATGATCATTTCCTTTCCCAAAATGCAATTCTTCCATTGTGCTAATAAGAAGATCAAGGATCTACAGTATGGTCCTTTTGAGGAATTGGAAAAGGTGGGAGATAATGCCTATAGACTCAGTCTACCCCCATGCATGTGCATTTACTTAGTAGTGAATGTGGAGAATCTCAAACTCTATGAGCCCTTCATGCTAGATCGATAGGAGGAGTAGATCCTACCTTCCATAGAGGAGTTAACACCATATGCTTAGGTAGAGTTAGTAAAGGAAAGAGAAGCATTACACTTTGGGAAAGGAAATGGTCCTCCACACAGACCACCAACCCTTGTAGTTCATACAGACACAAGGGAAGTTGCAGAACGATCGCCATCAGAAGTGGTCCACATACCTGCAACAGTTTCATTTGAACATTAAGTACAAGAAAGGAAGCACCAATAATGTTACAGACTGCCTCAGCCGACCCCCTATCCTGGCACTAACCATGGTGCTCAACTCTTGTGGGCATGAGACTTCTGATTGGCCGCTTCTCTACAAAATTTATCCAGAATTCGGCCACAAATACAATACACTCTTGGAGGGTAAGCATGTTCCTAATTTTCACCTCCAGGATGCCCTGCTATGCTACCTGGGACATATTTTGGTTCCTTCAAGAGAGCATGCCAAGATGATTTGGGAGGCGCACTACAGTCGGGTCGCTGGGCATTTTGGGATTGAGAAAATCGTGGCAGTACTGCAAAAGTAATTCTATTGGTCGAACCTTCAACAAGATGTTGGGAAGTACATCAAGTCCTACACTGCTTGCACCATTGCCAAACCGACCATGAAGAAGCAATGCCTCTGTAATTCATTTCCCACACCTAATCGACCTTGGGAATCCATATCCATGGATTACATGTCAGGCCTTCCTTCTACTTAGCATGGCAATGACTGTGTTTCTGTGGTCGTCGACAGATTCTCGAAGATGTCCATTATGATGTCCTACAAGAAAAATATCACAGCAAAAGCCACTGATAAAATCTTCCTTGAGTGAGTGTGGGTACACTTTGGGATCCCACAGTCTATCATCTCAGATCAAGACAAAAATTTCCTCATTACTTTTTGGTCCAACCTCTGGTCGATGCTGGACACCAATCTCACCAAGTCCACAACTTTCCATTTGCAAAATGATGGCCATAGAGAGGTCATCAACCAGATGATTGTACACATTGTGCACATGTACAACTCAAACCATCCATGCACATGGGATGAGAGCATCCCCTATGAACAACATAGCTACAATCGGGCTCTCCATATCTCAACCAGCCACAACCACTTTCAGGTGGGCTTGGGATTCCACCCACTATGTCCCATTGATGTAGCCATGCCATTTGTAGCTACTCAGGCATATTCATCCCGTTTCCAATCTGAGGCTGACAAGGAAAACAACTTCATTGAGTGAATTCATCACATCTACCAACAGGTTCATCACATATTGGACAGAACCAATGCTAAGTACAAGGAACGACATTATCAACATCAGGTGCCACACAACTTCCAAGTGGGCGATAAAGTGTGTCTTTATTTGCAAACGGAGCGCCTCGCCGGACCCTACCGAAAGATTCCCCCACTCCGATATGGGCTATACACCATCACCACAGCTGTAAGGGACAATGCCTTTGAGCTAAGTATTCCACCATTCCTTGGTCTGCACCCAGTGTTCAATGTCGACCGCCTTCGGTCCTACTTTCCACCTTTACTGGACACATCCAACATGGCAGAACAAATCACACCAATAGAGTTAAACCTAGATTGCATGGAACAAGCCACAACTAATCAAATTATGGACACAGAGATCAAGAACACCTGCTAGTAGAGGATCTAGCTATATCGAGTTGTCAAAGCAGGCCAACTCCTTCACCTGGGCAAGTGGCTCACCAGGGACCAAGTTCACTAGAAGTTTCCTCATCTCATGGAGGAACTCAACGCAATGGGGACCATTTCTTCCTAAGGGGGGAGGAATGATCCAGGTAGATATTGGTGGCCATCCACCTATTCCACTTGGACCCACACCATTTTTTCTTTTAGTTTTTTAGTTTCCTTAATTGTAGCACAATTTACTATTTTTAGCAGTTTTTCGGGTCTTGAACTTCCGGAGCCGTTTTGAGGCCCTAAACGATGTTTTTTGGGCATGAATGCTACGATGAAAATGACTATATTTTCTCGTCAATATTCACTCTCATCAGTGTATTCCTCGAATATATCTTTCTAACAATGTATCATTTACGTCAAACGGAGATAGTATGCCAAAGTTACAACCCCGGGAAATTGATGTACCAATTTACCCCAACGGGACCCATATTATGATGTTTCATCTCCTAGGGTTAGGTTTTTGGATGTTTAGGGTTTTCCATTGTTTCTAAATAATATATAGGCATTCAAGCCTCATTGTAACACAGATTTCATAGGCCAGTAGCAAACACATCTCTTCTCAGAGATAAGCTACCAGCACATGAGCTATTTTATTTCCATTCTGTCTGTAAGCATATTTCAGTCATTTGTTGTTAATTAAATGAAGTTTTACTTCCGCTACATATCTTCATTTATGTGTATTTCTATATTTCATTGTGTTCCTGTATAAATCTGGATCAGTCATATCAGAGCAGTCTGCTCTTTCCCGATCCTGCTTTGCATGTCCTCAATGAGATCGGGGTATAAGGAGTTAGGGCTCGATCTGGTTGAACCGTTGCAAAATCATCCTCGCAAACCCCGACGACCGCCCATGGGGGAAGAAAAGAAGGATGAGGGAGTAGAATATCCTATCAATTTATTGCTCGAGGAGGCCCTCGAGAAACAAAGGAACACGATGACGGACAACTTTTCCCAGATCCTTCAACGACTGCCCACTGGCAGCGCATCTACATCCAACAACCACTCTAGAGGTGCCACTCCTTTTAAGGTACGAGTAAACCTTAACATTCTCATATTTGAGGGCCAAATAGATGAAAATGGCGTTGATAGATGGTTGAATCTGTTAGAAGGATATTTCTTGGCTCATGACTTTTCCGACCGAGAAAGGATTATTTGTTCACTCCTTAAAGTCGCCCCCCATGTCAAGGACTGGTGAGAAAACTACTGGGAGCAATATATTGAGGGGGAACCCTCTCTGTTCTCGATCGCACGGACTTGGAATTATTTTTGAGATGCCATCAAGGAACAATATTATCCTATGGGGAGCTATGAGGAAAAATACATACAACAGACTACGTTGCGGCAGCAAAGAGACCAAGATGTGCATGAGATGACGAATCTCTTCCATACCCTACACACAAAGTTGGGTATCAAAGATTTGGAGAAACATTTGGTGTTAAAATACTGCAGTTGTCTTCATAGATACAATCAGGAGGAAATGGAGTTAATCTACATCTCCTCGCTTGGTGTGGCATACCGGTATGCTGCCAAGATTGAGCAGAAGTTCAAACAGAAGAAGAGAGACTTTAGGTCTGCGAATTAGAAGAAAGGGAAAGGTACCCCCAAACCTTCGAACAAAGTGCCAAGCCAAGGTGGTGCAGCCTAGGACAACCTGCCAAAGATGCAAGCAAAGAACAACATCACGAAGCCAAAAAATGACACAGGGAAGTGGTGTGAGTTCCATAAGAGCTCCACTCACAACACAAGTGAGTGTCGAGCTAAGAAGTCACTGGTAGCCAAGTTGAAGGATTTGAATCAGATGCAGGCTCCGACTCTGAATCAGAACTCAACAAGGGGAATGACAGGGGGAATCAAATTATCGATGCAGAGTCCAATGCCACCATTTCCACCACGAAGATCCAGAAGAAGGAACCAGAAGATCCAGAGGAGGCAGAGTGCCTCTTCAATTCCCAGATGTGGCTAAAGGGTTCCCCGTTGCAGTTCATTGTCGACAGCGGGAGCCATAAGAACCTCATCTTAGTAGAGGTCATGAAACGGTTGGGCTTGCTGACCATAACACACCCACAACCATACACCATTGGGTGGTTGCACCAAGGATGGGACCTCCACATAATCCAGTAATTTCACCTTCCCTATAGCATCAAGCCCTTCACGGATGAGATATTATGTGACATTTCTCCTCTTGATGTTTCTGATGTATTATCACGCCAACCATACTTATGGAAGTGACATGTTGTGTATGAGTCCAAGCCTCGTGTTGTTATTATTAATTTGGGCAATAATCTGTATAGGATACCGGAAATAGCACCGCCTACAACCATCTCTTTGGTTACTGCAAAACAATGCAGTAAGCTCATTGCCAAAAACAAGAAATTTATTTTCTTGATGATCTGTCCTAAGGGAAAGAACAATACTATGGCCACGACCTCCATATAGGACCCCTCTGCATGACAGAAACATATGGATAAGGTCATGGAGGAGTATGAGTACATCTTCACCTCCCCCACAGGGGTGCCTCTACACTGTTAGGTCAAGCACCCCATCGATCTGACCCCAGGTGTGTTGTTTCCCAATGGACTGATCTATCGACGCTCTGTTATGGAGAATGACAAAATCAAGAGGAAGATTTAGGAGTTGTTGCAGAAAGGTCACATACGACTGAGTTTATTTCCCTATGGGAGCCCGATCATGCTGGTGCAAAAGAAGGATGGGACTTGGAGACTCTGCATTGACTATCAGGCACTGAACAAGATCATTGTCTGGAATAGGTACCTGATCCCACAGATTGATGACCTTCTGGACCAACTCAAGGGGGTGAAATATTTCAGTAATATCCACTTGAAGTTTGGGTATCACCAGGTACCAATCGAACCCTCTGATGTTTGGAAGACTACCTTCAAATCCAAGGAGGGCCTTTTTGAATGCCTGGTCATGCCTTTCGGGTTAAGCAATGCCCCTGCAACCTTCATGAGACTAATGGATGACATCTTTTGACCATTCACCAACTCATTTGTAGTGGTGTACCTTGATGACATTCTGATCTTCATCCAAACTTGGGAAGAGCAACTCCACCACATCCGACAAGTCCTCCAAACACTGCGGCAACACAAGTTGTGTGCCAATTTGGAGAAGTTCACTTTTTTCATGTCCCAGGTTCAATATCTGGGACACATTATTGATGAGTGGGGGGTGAATATGGATCCATCCAAGATCCAAGTCATTGGGATTGGCTAGCCCCAACCACCCTAATAGAGCTCCACAAATTTTTGGGTGTTGCCAATTTCTACCGCAGGTTTGTGTTGGGGTTCTCTCATATCACTTGGCCCTTGAGTCAAGTCACCAAGGGAGGAACAAAAGAAAAATTATTTTTCTTTGAATCTCAACAGAAGGCATTTGACGATTTGAATCATCGTCTCTCCTCTGCACCAATGCTCACATTACCAGACTTGCAACAACCATTTGAGATCGAGACAGATGCCTCTGACTATGCTATTGGGGCAGTCCTTACTCAATAGGAGCATCCAGTGGCATATCACAATGACACACTTTTCGATACAATCTAGAAGTATCCCACTTATGACAAGGAGATGTATTCCATTGTGCAGGCTTGCCGAAAATGGAAGAATTACATTTTGGGAAAGGAAACGGTCATCCACACAGACCATCGACCCTTGCAGTTCATACAGACATAAGGGAAGTTGTTGAATGATTTCCATCAGAAGTGCTCCACATACCTGCAACAGTTTCATTTGAACATTAAGTACAAGAAAGGAAGCACCAATAATGTTGCAAACTGTCTCATCCGACCCCCTATCCTAACACTAACCATGGTGCTCAACTCTTGTGGGAACGGGACTTCTGATTGGTCACTTCTCTACAAAAGTGATCCAGAATTCGGCCACAAATACAATACGCTCTTGGAGGATAAGCAAGTTCCTAATTTTCACCTCCAGGATGCCCTGCTATGTCACCTAGGACATCTTTGTGTTCCTTCAAGCGAGCATGCCAAGATGATTAGGGAGGCACACTACATTCAGATCGCTAGGCATTTTGGGGTCAAGAAAACCGTGCAGTACTGCAAAAGTATTTCTATTGGTTGAACCTTAGGGAGGATGTCGGGAAGTACATCAAGTCCTGCACTACTTGTGCCATTTCCAAACCGACCATCAAGAAGCAAGGCCTCTATACTCCGCTTCCCAACCCTAGTAAACCTTGGGAATCCATCTCCATGGATTACATGTTGGGGCTTCCTTCTACTAATCATGGAATTGATTGTGTTTTTGTGGTCGTTGATAGATTCTTGAAGATGTCCATTATGATGGCCTGCAAGAAGAATATCACAGCGGAAGCCACTGCTAAGCTCTTCTTTGAGCGAGTGTGGGTACACTTTGGGATCCCACAGTCTATCATCTCAAATTGGAACAACAGGTTCCTCAATACATTTTGGTCCAGCCTCTAGTCGATGTTGGACACCAATCTCACAAATTCCACAGCTTTCCATCCGCAAACTGATGGCCAGACACATGTCGTCAACTAGATGATTGTACACATTTTACGCATGTACAACTCAAAGCATCCATGCACATTGGATGAGAGCATCCCCTATGTACAAAACAACTACAAGCAGGCTCTCCATAGCTCAACCAGCCACAACCCCTTTTAGGTGGGCTTAGGATTTTAGCCACTATGTCCCATTGACGTAGCCATGCCATTTGCGGCTACTCAGGCAGATTCATCCCATGTCCAGTCTGAAGCTGACAAGGCAAACAACTTCATTGAGCACATTCAGCACATCCACCAACAGGTTCATGACATATTGGACAGAGCCAATGCTAAGTACAAGTAGCGACACGATCAACATCGGGTGCCACACAACTTCCAGGTGGGCGACAAAGTGTGGCTACATTTGCAAAAGGAGTGCCTCACTGGACCCTACCGCAAGATTCACCCTCTCCGATATGGGCCATACACCATCAGCATGGATGTAGGGGACAATTCCTTTGAGCTCAGTATTCCACCATTCCTTGGTCTGCACCCAATTTTCAATGTCGACCGCCTTTGTCCCTACTTTCCTCCTCTACTGGACACATCCAACATGACAGAACAACTCACACCAACAGATTTAAACCCAGATTGCATGGAACAATCAACAACTAATCGGATTATGGACACGGAGATTAAGAACACCCGCTAGCAGAGGATCCATCTATATCGAGTTGTCAAAGCAGGCCACCTCCTTCACCAAGGCAAGTGGCTCACCAGGGACCAAGTTCAGCAGAAGTTTCCTCATCTCATGGAGGAACTCAACACAATGGGGACCATTGCTTCTTAAGGGGGGGGTAATATTCCAGGTGGATATTGGTGGCCACCCGCCTATTCCACTTGGATCCACACCATTGTTTCTTTTGGTTTTTTAGTTTCCTTAATTGTAGCACAATTTACTATTTTTAGCATTTTTTCGGGTTCTTAACTTCTGGAGCCATTTTGAGGCCCTAAACAACATTTTTTGGGCATGAATGCTCCAACGAATATGAGTGAGTTTCGAACTCGATGTTCACTATCAGCAGTGTAGTCCTTGGATATATATTTCTAACGATGTATCATGTGCGTCAAATGGAGATAGTATGCCAAAGTTACGCCCCCGAGAACTTGATGTACCAATTTACCCCAACAGGGCCCATATTTCGGCGTTTCATCTCCTAGGGTTAGGTTTTTGGATGTTTAGGGTTTTCCATTGTTTCTCAATAATATATAGGCCTTCGAGCCTCATTGTAACACGGCATTCATAAGCCAATAGCCACCACATCTCTTCTTAGAGATACGCTACCAGCGCCCGCGCTATTTTATTTCCGTTCTATTTGTAAGCATATTTCCGTCATTTGTTGTTAATGAAATGAAGTTTTACTTCCGTTGCATATCTGCGTTTATGTGTATTTTTGTATTTCACTGTGTTCCTGCATAAATTTGGATCATTGGTATCAGAGAAGTCTTCTCTTTCTCGATCCTTCTTTGTATGTCCCCAACGAGATCGGGGTATAAGGAGTTAGGGCTCGATCTGGTTGAACCGTTGCAAGATCAACCTCGCAAACCCCGATGACTGCCCATGGGGGAAGAAAACAAAGACGAAGGAGCAGGAGATCCTATCAAATTATTTCTCGAGGAGGCCCTCGAGAAACAAAGGAACACGATGATGGACAACTTTTCCCAGATCCTTTAACGACTGCCCACTGGCAACACATCTACACCCAACAACCACTCTGGAGGCACCACTCCTTTTAAGGTACAAGTAAACTTTGACATTCCCATATTTGAGGGCCAAATAGATGCATATGGCCTTGATAGATGGTTGAATCTGATAAAAGGATATTTCTTGGTTCATGACTTTTCCGACCGAGAAATGATTATTTTTGCACTCCTTAAAGTCGCCTTCGTGTCAAGGACTGGTGGGAAAACTACTAGGAGCAAAAGAGGGAGGGGGAACCCTCTCTGTTCTCATTCACACTCACTTGGAATTTGTTTCGAGACGCCATCAAGGAACAATATTATCCCATGGGGAGCTACGAGGACAAATACATACAATGGACTATGATGCGGCAGCAAAGAGACCAAGATGTGTGTGAGCTGATGAATTTGTTCCATACCCTATGCACAAAGTTCGATATCAAAGATTCGTAGAAACATTTGGTGTTAAATTATTTTAGTTGTCTTCATAGATACATTCAGGAGGAAATGGAGTTCCTCAACATCTCCTCGCTTGGTGCGGCATACCGGTATGCTACCAAGATTGAGCAGAAGTTCAAACAGAAGAAGTGAGACTTTGGGTTTGTGAATCAGAAGCAAGGGAAAGGTACCCCCAAACCATTGAACAAAGGACCAATCCAAGGTGAGGCGGCCCAGGACAACCCTCCAAATCCAAAAGTAAAGAACAACATCACAAAGCCAAAAAAGGACATGGGGAAGTGGTGTGATTTCCATAAGAGCTCCACTCACAACACAAGTGAGTGTCGGGAAAAGAAGTCATTGGTATTCGAGTTGAAGGCCTCTGAATTGGATGCAGGCTTTGACTCTGAATCAGAACCTGACAAGCGAAATGACAGGGGAAAGCAGATTATCGATGTGGAGCCCAATGCCATCATTGCCACCATGAAGATCCAGAAGAAGGAACTAGAATATCCAAAGGAGGCAGAGCGCCTCTTCCATTCCCATATGTGGGTAAAGGGTTCCCCGTTGCAGTTCATTTTCGACAACAATAGCTAGAAGAACCTCATCTCAGTAGAGGTCGTGAAACAGCTAGGCTTGCCAACCACATCACACCCACAACCATACACCATCAGGTGGTTGCACCAAGGATGAGACCTCCACGTAAGACAACAATGTCACCTTCCCTACTTCATCAAGCCCTTCACGGATGAGGTATTATGTGACATTTCTCCTCTTGATGTTTATGATGTATTATTAGGCGAACCATACTTGTGGAAGTGACATGTTGTGTATGAGTCCAGGCCTCATGTTGTTATTATTACTTTGGGTAATAAGTTGTACAGGATACCAGAAATAGCACCGCCTACAGCCATCTCTTTGGTTACTGCAAAACAATGCAGTAAGCTCATTGCCAAAACCAGGAAATTTGTTTTCCTAATGATCCGCCCTTAGGGAAAGAAGAAGACTGCAGCCACGACCTCCAGACAGGGCCCCTCTACATGAAAAAAATAGATGGATAAGGTCATGGAGGAGTACGAGGACATCTTCACCTCCCCTACAAGGGTGCCTCTACACTGTCAGGTCAAGCACCAAATCGATCTAACCCTAGGTTCGTCGTTGCCCAATGGACCGATCTATCGGCACTCTATTCTAGAGAATGACGAAATCAAGAGGCAAATTCAAGAGTTGTTGCAGAAATGTCACATCCGTTCGAGTTCATCACCCTGTGGGAGCCCGGTCATGCTAGTGCAGAAGAAGGATGGGACTTGGAGACTCTACATTGACTATCGGGCACTGAACAAGATCATTGTCTGAAATAGGTACACAATTCCACTGATTGATGACTTTCTGGACCAAATCAAGGGGGTGAAATATTTCAGCAAGATCGACTTGAAGTCTGGGTATCACCAAGTACCAATCAAACCCTCTGATGTGTAGAAGATTTCCTTCAAATCCTAGGAGGACCTTTTTGAATGGTTGGTCATGCCTTTCAGGTTGAAAAATGCCCCTACAACCTTCATGAGACTAATGGACGACATCTTGCGACCATTCACCAACTCATTTGTAGTGGTGTACTTGGATGACATTCTGATCTTCAACCAGACTTGGGAAGAGCACCTCCACCACATTCGACAAGTTCTCCAAACACTACGGAAACACAAGTTGTGTGCCAATTTGGAGAAGTGCACTTTTGGCATGACCCAGGTTCAATATCTGGGATACATTATTGATGAGCAGGGGGTCCATGTGGACCAGCCAAGATCCAAGTCATTTTGGATTGGCCAGCCCCAACCACACTAACAGAGCTTCGCATCTTTTTGGGTCTTGCCAATTTCTACTGCAGGTTTGTCTTGGAATTTTCTCATATCACTTGGCCCTTGAGTCAAATCACCAAGAGAGGAGCGAAAGAAAAATTCTTTTGGTCTGAATCTGAATAGAAGGCGTTCGATGATTTTGAGCATCATCTTGCTCTACACCAGTGCTCACATTACTAGACTTGCAATAACCATTTGAGATCAAGATAGATGCCTCCAACTATGCTATTGGGGAAGTCCTAACTAAATAGGGCCATCCAGTGGCATATCACAGTGAGACACCTTCCGATACAGTCCAAAAGTATCCCACTTATGACAAGGAGATTTATTCCATTATGCAGGCTTGCCGACAATGAAAGCATTACATTTTGGGAAAGGAAACGGTCATCCACACAGACCACCGACCCTTGCAGTTCATACATACACAAGGGAAGTTGTAGAATGATTGCCATCAAAAGTGGTCCACATACCTACAGCAGTTTCATTTGAACATTAACTACAAGAAAGGAAGCACCAATAATGTTGCAGACTGCCTCAGTCGACCCCCTATCATGGCACTAACCACGGTGCTCAACTCGTGTGGGCACGAGATTTCCGATTGGTCACTTCTCTACAAAATTGATCCAGAATTCGGCCACACATAAAATATGCTCTTGGAGGGTAAGCAAGTTCCTAATTTTCACCTCCAGGATGCCCTGCTATGTCACCTGGGACATCTTTGTGTTCCTTCAAGCGAGCATGACAAGATTATTTGGGAGGCGCACTATAGTTGGGTCATTGGGCATTTAGAGGTCGAGAAAACCATGACAGTACTGCAAAAGTATTTATATTGGCTGAACCTTCGATAGGATGTCGGGAAGTACATCAATTCCTGCACTGCTTGCGCCATTTCCAAACCAACCATCAAGAAGAAATACCTCTATACTTCGCTACCCACCCCTAGTTGACCTTGGTAATCCATCTCAATGGATTACATGTCGGGCCTTCCTTCTACTAAGCATGGAAATGACTATGTTTTTGTGGTCGTCGACAGACTCTCAAAGTTGTCCATTATGATGGCCTGCAAGAAGAATATCACAACAGAAGCCACTGCTAAACTATTCTTTGAGTGAGTGTGGATACACTTTGGTATCCCACAGTTTATCATCTCAGATCAGGACAGCAGGTTCCTCAATACATTTTGGTCTAGCCTCTAGTCGATGTTGGACACCAAGCTCACCAAGTCCATAGCTTTCCATCTGAAAACTGATGGCAAGATAGAGGTCGTCAACCGGATGATTGTACACATTCTGCACATGTACAACTCAAAGCATCCACACACATGGGATGAGATCCTCCCCTATGTACAACACAGCTACAATCGGGCTCTCCATAGCTTAACCAACCACAACCCCTTTCAGGTGGGCTTGGGATTCCAGCCACTATGTCCCATTGACGTATCCATTCCATTTGCGGCTACTCAGGTAGATTCAACCCATGTCCAGTCTGAAGCTGACAAGGCAAACAAATTCATTGAGCACATTCAAGACATCTTCCAATAGGTTCATGAAATCTTGGACAGAGCCAATGCTAAGTACAAGCAGTGACATGATCAACATCGGGTGCCAGACAACTTCTAGGTGGGCGACAAAGTGTGGCTACATTTACAAAAGGAGCACCTTGTTGGACCCTACCACAAGATTTGCTTGCTCCGATATGGGTCATACACCATCACCAATGTTGTAGGGGGCAATGCCTTTGAGCTCAGTATTCCACCATTCCTTGGTCTCCACCCAGTTTTCAATGTCGACCGCCTTCGGCCCTACTTTCCACCTCTACTAGACACATCCGACATGCCAGAAAAACTCACACCAACAGAGTTAAAACCAGATTGCATGGAAAAATCCACAACTGATCGGATTATGGACACACAGATCAAGAACACCCGCCAGGATAGGATCCAACTATATCGAGTTGTCAAAGCATACCAACTCCTTCACCAGGTCAAGTGGCTCACCAGGGACCAAGTTCAACAGAAGTTCCCTCATCTCATGGAGGAACTCAACACAATGGGGACCATTGCTTCCTAAGGGGGGAGGAATGATCTAGGTGGATATTGGTGGCCACCCGCCTATTCCACTTGGACCCACACCATTGTTTCTTTTAGTTTTTTAGTTTCCTTAATTGTAGCACGATTTACTATTTTTGGTAGTTTTTCGGGTCCTGAACTTCTGAAGCCCTTTTGAGGCCCTAAACGATGTTTTTTGGGCATTAATTCTTCGGAACGGACTCCTATTCGTTGGAGCATTCATGCCCAAAAAACGTCATTTAGGGCCTCAAAACTGCTCTAGAAGTTCAGGACCCGAAAAACTGCTAAAAATAGTAAATTGTGCTACAATTAAGGAAACTAAAAAACCGAAAGAAACAATGGTGTGGGTCCAAGTGGAATAGGCAGGTGGCCACCAATATCCACCTAGATCATCAAGTCGCTAGGAGAAGGGGTTCCAGCTGCTAGTAGGAGAAGGGGTTCCATTCTATGTTATTGTATTTTGTTGCATAGCAGATAAGAACAATTGGGAGTGGAAAATTGGAGAGCATAGAATAGGGCATTAGTTTTCTATAGTAGCTTAACAAGCCACAAGTCTCAGGTAACTCCATAGAGAGTGTCTTATTCTTTGTATTTGCATTATTTCCATACTAGAGAAAAGAGTGCAGAGAAGACTAACCTTCTAACTGGGTTTTCTCCCGTAAGGCTTTACCAGAGAAAATATTTGTGTTATTTTGTGGATGGTGTGTGATTGTATTTCACTCTTCTATATTTTCCACATTCTATCTATTTCATGCATAAGAATAAAATCAATAAATAAATATTCTGAAATCTAAAGGAATTTAACCTTCATAGTGTAGATTTCAATTCTATTTATCAAATATGTTGTGTCAAACTATTCTAGTGGAATATCCACGACATTTTATATATCAATAGCTCCAGGAATTTAATGGAAACCATTTTGGGAGGCATAGATGAGTCCTCCCAAAAATCTTACAAGTTAGTGGTTATATCTCTAAAATGTTATCCTTACTATAGGATTGAGAATAAGAAGAATAGTTCTCCAAACACTACAATACCTTGAATGGATTGTCTATTAAAAGTTAGAAAAAATTCCCTATATTAATCATTTCTTACAAACAAAAAAACTGGAAAAGAGATATAATTCATGAATTAGAAGCAAGCTCTTATTTTTTATTATCAGGACTATGTCCTCTATAACATATTCTTTGGAATGCTTCCTACCTTCCAAGTGAAGTGATCAATAGAACTCAAGCTCTATGCAAAGGGACTTTTTATTGGCATTTTATCTCATTCAAATGACAAAGTAAGAATCTTTTGAAGAAGGCCTCTACTTTCTTAATTCAACAAGACTACATATACGCAATATTGGACAAAGATTTTCTATTTAGAAATGGACGAACTCACTAAAACATAAACATGGATACTTTTATAGACGTTTACCTATATAATTTTGGAAACATTGATATATCAAAAGATATTGGGCACTCTTTCACTACAAGGTTTTAAATTATTTTTCCACCAAAATAGCATCCAAAAAATGTGTTCCCCTCAATAGCCCTTCAAAATTGGCTCTCTTTTGTATAAATGAAATTAATATGGTTGTGTTTGCATCATTTATTAAGTCCCTAAATTACGTCGATGCTAGATAGTAGTGTTTCTTATATAATAAAATTACATCAATTTTAGAGATCATCATTAAGATAGTCTCATAAAAATATCATCATCAAGATAACAAAGTTGATATTATCATCAAAATAGGATTTCCAAAAACATTCTTTAGTTTGGACACTAATATGGACGATGTTTCATCTTCGTATTGTCATAATAGTGCAAAAATTATGTCCAAACAAGTTTATTATAAAAGATTTAATCAAATAAAAATATTTTTATTACGCCATGAAATCGAATTTTGAATTTGATAAGTCATATTTCTTAGGGTATCTTTGATTTGTAAATTGTCATGGATAATCCACTGGAACAGTTTGTCACAACAGATCTAATAAACAATTGAAACATTTACTATTAAGGTTATTTTTCCATTAGATCTCAGACTCTTGATTGCTGGTTTTCTTCTTAAAAAAACGTATGAAATAGTTTAAATGCAAAAAATGGAGAATAGAAACAAATACACACACCATCGACAAATAAACATGAGATATGACTTGGGAAACCCAATATGTGAGAAAACCCAGCTAGAAGGTGAGGTTTCTCTACTCTCTTTTCTCTAATATAGAAATGATGCAAGAACAAAGAAAGGGGAACTCTTTTTGGAGTTTCCTTTGACCTGTGGTATGTATGGTTGCTACAGAATCTCTCCTCCTCTGTTATTCTCATATAGTACCACTCTTATATGTTTTTCTCAGCTATGGAATGATATACAATGCAAAATAATGGAACCCCTTCTCCTCCTAGTGGCCCGATATTTAACATATCCTGATAGCCATCTAGGGGTAGGGTTTTTACTTCCTCAACCCTCAATTGTGATAAAGTTTTGAACCTTCTTGAATCTTCTTGAAATTACATACGTGGATAGCTCCATATGCATGAGTAATGAGGGTTGACGTGGCATATCTTGGTGTTGTTTTGTTGCATATCCTTCTTATGGGGATATTTATTTTGAGTGACTACCTTTGCCTCCAAGAATTCAAGGGTTTGTCTCTTTATTCTAACTGCTCTCTGAGTGTTACTTTTATTCTCTTGTCTTCTTCTAGTTGGACTCTCAACCTTGTAATCATCTTCTCTAAATATTCAAACTTGGAATTCTAATAATTTTCTTTCTCCTTTAGTTCTACCTAGAGTGACTTGTTTTTCTTCTTTTCCCTTTTTATTACTTCTATGGCACTTAGAAATTCTTCTCTGTAATCAACTTCAGCCTCTTCATATTCTTCTTCGGAGCCTTCATCGTTAGAGTCTTATATTTCCATGAATAGTACCCTTTATGTACCACTCTTGATGACTTCATCTTCATCTAACGAAGAACTGTCTTCCTTGGTGCAAAGGATTTTTTTGAAAAACTTCCTTTTGTTTCTTCTACCCTTTTGAATTTTCTTTTTAACGCCATCTTATTCTTCATTTCTTTTATTTTTCATATAAGGACATTTATTAGCAAAATGACCAACACCATCACAATTAAAACAATTCCATGGAAGCTTACCTTTGTATTTTTCGGTTCCTGGTTTCATCCTTCTGACGAAGTAAGCCACTTCTTCATCTTTTTATGAATCATCGTTGCAACTACAATATGACTTTGGATTTTATTTGTCTTTATTCTTCATCTTCTTGGATGACTTTAATGTTATTTCCTTCATGATTGGATTGTCCTTCTCTTTCCTCATCTCATAAGATGTGAGTATCCCATGAAACTCATCCATGCTCAAGGTGTCTAGATCTATTCTTTCTTCCAGGGTAGAAATATTGGGATCATATCTCATAAGTAGAGACCTCAGTACCTTTTAAACAATGATTGTTTCCTTCATTTCTTCTCCCAGACCCTTGAAGGAATTTATTGTCTCATCAACTCATAGAATTAGGAGGCAATGTTTTCATCTTCATTCATCTTCAATTGTTCGAACTTGACTCTGAATGTTTGAAGTTTGGCTCATTTAATTTTGGCATCTCCTTCGTAGATATTCTTCAATTTGTCGCATATTTTTTTTGTGGATTAACAGTTCACAACCTTGTTGTATATTGATTCAGTCAACCCATTCACGATAGAATACATGGCTCTAGAATCATTGTCTTCAAGCTTATTTACATCCTTATCTGTTAGGGGAGTGGTTGGTGCTTTGTATCCATCTACTATTGCTAACCAAACATCAAATCCATGTGTGTGTATATATGTTTTCATTTTTTTACTCCAGAACGCATAGTTTTCGCCATCAAATTGTGGCACCCAATTCTAGTGTAATCATGATCTCCTTCCAGTGGTTAGATTTCTTCTCTAAGGACCTGCTCTGATACCAATTGTTGGATTAGTGAGAAGGGGGGTGAATCATTAATGATAAATTTTAACACTTCTAACCACAATATCAATGTATCATATATGAATGCATCTAATCATATATATATCATAAGCATGTAAACATAATCAACATCACATCAAGAACACAATACACCGGTATTTACGTGGAAACCCAAATGGGAGAAAACCACAAAATTATTTTCTTATATATTCATCAAAAGAAAACATTCATTGGAAGCACCAACTTCTGATTCTCCAGCTACAATTGGAAGGAGGCTCCAACCCCCTATTCTTAGGCTCCAACCCAAAGGAAGCTAAAACTCCTTGATTCTCTGGCTCCAACCCGAAGGAAGCTAAAACTCCCTGATTCTCTTTCTCCAACCAGAGGGAAGCTACAACCCCCTGAGTTATCCAGTGACAACCGAAAGGTGGCTACAAAAACCTTTCATTGCCCCGTCCTACCACCCTGAAATATAAGTGTAGACCAACTATCACAGACTCTATCATTGTCACAACCTCTGTCACAACTCTATCACTCTCACTGTTTTTGTCACTATCACAACTCTGTCACTATATTATCAACCAATATTTTATCATCAACCATCTAAACTTGTGCCATACCATACATCAACTGTATACCAACATACATACTATTTCATGCATCAATCATGAATCAAAATATATATCAACAATTAATAGGGAATCATGAACAAAGAATCAACCATGTACAACCTCTGCCATATACCATACCATCAAGCCATATGCAGATATAAACCATGTCATCAATGAAGAATCTCTAAAAACCTATGCATGCCCCTCATGTAGACATCACCATACAACATAGATATCCCTCAATAAAGTACAAGTATATCAAAGATGTAAACTATATGAACCATATCATTATTGCACCATACATAAGAGTGTTTCTCACTCAGTGATCCAGATTTAGGAACAAAACGAGTTGATTAATAGACTGAATACACAAACACAGAGATATGAAGAACAAAACAGATATATAGTGAACAATATCTTCTATTGAAAAAATGAAATAGGTTGAAACTGTAAAATTGCAGAACTGAAACACTTGCTCGAATGGTGGTAGCTATCTCTGAGAAGAGATGTGGCTGCTACATGCATTTGTCTAAGAAGAATGATTACAATGAGGCTCTGAAGGAATTTTTAACATTACTCATGAATTCCAAAACCCTAGACATCCAAAAACCTAAACCTAGGAGGTGAAACGCCAAACTTTATGTGGACCCCTATGGGTAAGTTGCTACCTCAACTTCCCGAGGTCGTAACTTTTTCATACGACCTCCATTTTCGGTGTGTGACAGCCCGTTGAAAATTTCTTTTCAATAAATACACTTTACATCATCAAACTTTGACTCCTTCTACAGTTTGACTATGGCGAGCCAAAAAAACATTGTTTAGGGCCCCAAAATGGCCCTAGAAGTACAGAAAGTTGTGTTGACATCAAAACATACAAAACAAGCCAGTTGGATTAAGTGGGAGGCCACTAGTATCCACCCGGAAGATGTGTAGGACTTTAGAAAGCCCCGAAAGTGTAGAACCTATAATTACAAAGAAGTACAGAAGAAAGTGTTGAACTAAAAACTGTCAAGAGGATCCAGTTGGAATAGGTGGGTGGCCACCAATATGCACCTAGATCACTCATCCAACCATCCAACATATACCATGTCCAAGTACCACAACCATCACACCAAGAATGCCTCAAGAATTCACAACATCATAAGCAAATCTAAGCATTAAAACAAACTAATAATCATACCAGAACTTTTGTTGTTGACCTGAACCTGTAGAATGTTGACCCGATAACTTGCTTTCAGACTCTATGGACCTAGTATCAACATATATTTTAACCTTCATTAGTTTTTCAAAGATACAAGACCTTCTCTTCTACAACCCATGGGTATTCGTTCTTTCCTTCATTACATCCTACACACATCCATGCCCTTATGAATTGCAACCCATGGATACCTCAAAAACTAGGGTTTGTTGCAACCCCGAGACTTTTTCTTTCAACCTTCCTTTGATACTTCAAAAAAAATGTCGTCAAAACCTTAGCAAAAGAAAACTAGTTCACAAGATAGATAATCAATGAATGAGTGTGTGAATGTACTTATGAATGGCTCCTTGAGGTGTTTATATAATTGTTCTAGGTAACTCCTCTCCTTAATTTATTGCTTATATATTTTTCTTGTTACAACAACTTTACCCCTTTGACCAAGACTTATAACAAACTAGGGTCTTCTTGTCCACTCTTCGGGGCTTCCAAATTTAGAAGGCCATATCTCCCTAACCATGAGGAACTACGTGGCATTCCACATATCACTAGAAATGGTACGACGAGTACTGTCCAACCATGAGTGAGATACCTTTGTTTACTCCATACTTAATGACTTAATTCCTCATTCAACTATGGGATACTTAACCATGCTTAAGGGTTTCTTGTAGACTTCTTCAAAATGTCTTCCCATGAGGGCCATGCTTAGAGATACGCCATAAGGGGACCACTTTGGAGACGTCTCCAAATACACCCATCACACTAGTTGACATCAATGACAACCAATTGTCCAACAATGGAATCCATGCTTGGATATTTGTAATATCTCATTTCTTTTCATAACAATCAACTGTCGATATTTTGTTTGATTGTTTGATTGTTAACTTAGTCTTTAAGCTTTCTCACGATGTGTGCTAGGTTTGGCATGTCCCCCGTAACATGTGATGTGATATATTCATTTTCTTTTAGTTAGTTCAGTTGTAGATTTAACTGTTGTCTTTTTATGCATTTGTCCTCTATAGGGAAAGTCTCCCCACAAAAGGTCATTGGACAAGGAAATACTTTCTCTCGAATTGTAGGAACACTTGGATTTTATCTCAATGAATGAATGTGATTGGCACCATAAGAGTATCCATGCCATCGATTCAGTGTACCCAGACACTCTATAGATTTTACAGCGGATTGTCTTCCTTCCTTCCATCCATTTCTTAGTTTCACTACAGGAAAATCATTGAAGGCTAAAGACATTAATAAGATACTCTCATAAAATCATTGCATGAACATCACCTTTATGCATGAAAGTTGATGATTCAGAACCCTTAGAGCATTAATTTTCCCACAACCCATTGATACATCCCTTAGTGTTAATTTCTATCAGTTTGTGTTTAAGTGTGGTGTTGGCACACAATGGGCACACCGAGGGTTAATCATTAATAAACCAAGAAATCCCTTAGACACTGACCCTTTCATCATCACCTATAAGAAAATGAAGTCTCATAATCATACTATGCATTATCCATTCATCTACTATGTTTGCAGTTTATCTTACTTAACCTTTAATTATCATTCAACGTACCATGTGTGTGACATTACTCCACTTAACATTCATTCATTCATTATTAACTTAAGTGTGCATGACCATAACAACATCTATCAGTGACATATTCAAAATATTAAACATTTACCATCATTGTGTAGTGATAATGAACATCATATGCATCATAACACACAAAAGCAACACATCAAGACACAAGGTTTTAATGTGGTTCACCCCGAACTGGGTTATGACCACAATGGTTGGATTCTTATTTTATTCATTAAAAATCTCCTTACAGTTTCACATTGCGCTTACAACAATATGTATAAGTTAAAATTACCCAAACCTGCCTCGGTCGCTCTATTGCAGTGCGAGCCTAACTCCCGAAAACCTCAGTCATACCTCAAAAACTCCTGAAAATCTCCCTCAAAACTTCTTCCCAAAATTGACTCACTCACTCCAAAGGAACTCTCTCTACCCAAAAACCCATTATAAATTATATTTTTACAATAGATCTAATCTTGTTACAATGTGGACAAAATGTCCCAAAATCCTATCTAGTTTCCGCCTTTTGCGAGTTGACTCTCGAATATTCTCCAATTGCTTTACACATGCATTGCTCCTTAGCCAAAATTATGCATGATCCGCTTTTGAACGATTCCCAAGACTTATTAAAATTATTCTGCTCCAACATGCCCCCAACACTAACAAGTGGCTTGTCTCGAGCGACTTCATGTATGCTTCTAGGTTGCCAAGAATTTTGTAGTGTATCGATGGTCATTGCAACTTTTTCCCTGACTTGTACTTCCTACTGTACAATTTCCTCGACCATTTCTACAGTTAAGTGAGACTTATTTTTTTCAATGGTTTCCTTCGCTACATGCTTTACCATGCCTTGAGTGTCTTCTAACTTTGTGGTTACCTTATAGGCTTCTTCTTGAAAGACCTCAATCTTTTGCGCATGAGCTTGCTGCTCCGCCCTTTGTTGATTTATTTATGAATATAGCTTCTTCTTTTTTTGCCATTGTTGTTACCACCTCTGTTGGAATTAATGTACTCATTACTTATTTTAACTTGTGTGCCTTATTCTACACCACATGTATCTTCTTTCCAATCTTCTACAGCTCCACATCTTCAGTCAACAAGTTCCAAACGCATGTTCTTTCTGCATACAACTTAGCACATTCTACTTCCATACTCTTGATGTTCTCTATGCTTGTAGAGGCCATATTTTTTTGTTGCTCCTTTTGCTCCGGGGGAGTGCTTGGTATCTATCGTGCCTCTAATTCGATGATATCTGTTTGAAAGCCCTGAATGGATTCACTCAGCTTTGTAACATGTTCCTCTAATGGGGCGTCTTCCTCCCTTAACACTTCTGCAATAATGTGATAGACCCCCTCGAATGCTTGTTTGATTTTCTTTGCCTTTTGTGTTTCCTCATCCCGCTCCTACGTGATTTGGTCGTATTATTCTTGCAACATATCATTCCTTTTGACTATCTTCGTCATCTCCAACGAGGTCGATACTTCGCACACTTGAAGTTCCTCTGTCACTCGCGATTTAACTCATACAAAATTTATGTAGGCAGCTGAGAGACCACTAAGTCAATAAGTCAATATGACTTAGTGTCTTTGCTTTCACCTTCAACTCTATTGTGGGGAACTCTAATGCTATCATCAATATCTTCATTAAACTTCTTTATCTGGATACAATAGAGGTCATTGGTTTCACCTCACTTGTTCGCGTTGTATTTTCTTCTTGCACTTGTTGACCTGTTTGTATTGTTGTAAGTTGCATGGTATCCAATCACAATGCAATGATATGTGTTTTCATATACGCATGCCTTTCCTCATGTTGTCTTGTCATGTGCTCAAATGCCTCATCTCTTTCTTCTTTAACCTGGTCTGCAATCTTATCCAAGTCATCTTTTTTCATGGATTGAATGACTAGTTCCCTTACAGATTTCATTTTCTTGTGATGTGTGGTTGCTTTCCCTATGTCTACATATTTGTGATTCTCTCTCGTGTGGAGGTATGTCTTATGTGTTTTTCTGCCTGTGCCATTTCCTCTTTCATGTTCTTCTCTTTCTTCTTCATTATCATCTACTTCTTGTACTTTCGGGTTTTGTTTCTCCAACTCCTATGTATCTTTCGGTGGGATCTTCCAATCATCATCCCAATCTTGGATAATGTGTCCCATCTCTTTCTTATTTAATATGTACCATGTGGGAATCCACTCCTAGTTTGGATCCTTCTTGGCTTTCACATACATGTGATGGTGCCTTGCCTTAAAGCGCACAACCAGATAAAAGGCTATGTGTGCATAAAAGTTCCCAAAGTTGTAATCTTGGATGTGGGTGGTCGTGAATGAATGTCTACCAACTTATTTGTGCTACCCTTATTATAATTGATGACTAGATGAAATTGTTGTAAAAAACCCATCCACTTGTAATGCTTGGTTTGTTGTAGCTTACTCTGGACCTGCAAATATTGTAGTGGTTGTGATCTATGTGGATGATGGTCTCCTTTCCCATTAGATAGTGCTTCCATTTTTTTACAAACTATACCAAGGCATAGAGCGCCTTGTCATAGGTAGGGTAGTTGAGAGCCTCCCTATGAAATATGTTAAGAACCAAATACAAATATAGCATAGAAAAACCTCAGAAAAAGTACTCAACGCCTTGAAAAAGAGATAATTTCAAATAATAAGCCTCTTCGAGGGGGAAACCTCCTTTTACCCCACTTAAATGTTCAAGTACAAGATGATTCAAAATGAAAATGTCT
>ML780909.1:952824-1000390 GCA_009831015.1 Picea engelmannii
TGATTCAAAATGAAAATGTCTCCTTGGTATATATAGGAGACTAGGAGGTATAATTACAACTAATGGCCTAAAGCCGACATAAATAAAATAACATTACTAATATAATATGCCCCAATTAAGGGGTAATGAGCCAATATTAGGGCGTAACAAAATACTTCAGAATGATAGCATATCAGCCTTCCTATTCGCATCAAAATGTCTCTCATGGTATACCAACTTGCATATGTCTCCACTTAGAAGGGATTCTGCAAATTTGGTAGCACAAGCACTAGTGCTTGACTAATATTTATTTTCATCTCATGAAATTCCTTATGTTGATTCTTCCCCCAGGGGAAACTCTTACCACTAGTTGTTACGGCGTGGAGTGGTGTAACTACTGCTGAAAATGAAGCTATGAAATTCTGTCAGTGTTTTGTTACCCCAAAAAAACTCCTAACTTCAATGACATTTGTAGAAACTGGCCATTTCATAATGGCCTCCATATTTGTGAAATATATCTTGAGTTCCCTTCCACCTATCACATACCCCAAATATGCCAAACACTTGTTGGCACCCAAATTTTTGGGTTCAGTTTTGCATGCATGCACAAACAAAGTTGTGCACGCTCATTCCAACATTTTGCACATGCCTAAGGTAACGCGTGAGGAATGACAAAGAGTGTGTGTCAGAATGAGTTTTGACAATATGCAATAGGATTAAAATATTATTGAACGCACTTCGGTCCCATTTTTTATGCGTACCATAAATCAAGAAGACAAATGTCGGAATCAAGAAAAGAATCATCGGGAAATCCTCTCGAATTATTACTACCAGCAGCACAAGGGATCGTGGAGCTAACAAAAGATGATATGGAAAGTAAGTTAGTATTGCCCCAATTCCTGAAGGCTACGTGGTATGCAGGCATGTTCCAGAAGCGTGTGAGGGATTTTTGTTAGTCGAGCAAGTGGAGCAAATAATAAAGAGACAAATCTCTCGAGCAGAGAAAGATATAAAAGGAAGCAGTGATATCAAAAATGGGTCTAGCCATATGTTTTAGAAGAGATTCATTGAGTCCTTAATATCGAGCTTGTTCTATGCCTATTGTAATATAGTAGTGTTGTTGAATATACTTTTGTGTATGTTATATGTTTGAGTCTTGAGAGATGGCGCATTGCGCAATGTGTTTTAATTAGGAGGAGTTGTATAGAGAATATATGAAGTTCTATGGTTGTCATATATATTATGCATAATCTATGCCTCTGTTGTTATGGAATAACTCTAGTAATAAAGATGTGATAGTTCTGATTTATTTTGTGTCTATCATGTATAAGTTGAATATGTGTGTGTATTGTTTTACTTATTAGTCCTGATAATTTGTCAGATATTGGTTGCATGAATGGTAGTCCTTATGGATATTTGTATGTTTAGCCTTTGTCCCAGTCATAAGACCTTATGGTCTATGTGATTCTCTTTGCATCTCGGGTGATACCTTTCTTAGCCTTGGCAGAGGATTGATACGTCGATACTTTGGTGTTTTTGTTGGACAAATTTGGATGAACCCCAGGTAAACTCCCCGATGTTAAGAAGGACGTGTGCAAGCCTGGATCAAAACTTTCAACAACACTGTTGAACAAACTTGTATTTCCTGAGATTGGAAAGAAATTGGTGCTTTTTCAGAGTCTTTAATAGTTGCATAAGATGTGATATGTGCTCCTCCCAGATAATGTTATAAATTAGTATATCATCCAAATAAAAAATAACAAATGATTCTAGATAAGGGTGTAAAACATCATTCATTAGTCTCATAAATGTAGTTGGTGTGTTACATAAATTGAATGGCATAAGCAACCACTCATACAAACCTTTCCTTGTCTTAAAGTCAATCTTCCAATTATCTTCTTATTTGACTCATACATGATGATATCCTAATTCAAAATCCATCTTAGTGAAGTACTTGGCATGTTGCATTTGGTCCAACAGATCATTGATTCTTGGCAGAGGGTATTGATTCTTCAGTGTAATATTGTCCAATGCCCTGCAATCGATACACATTCTCCAAGTCCCATCCTTCTTGGGTACAATTATGATGGGTGACCCACAAGGTGAGGTACTTTCTTGATATACAGCCTGATCCAACAACTCTTGCAATTTCTTCTTCACTTCATTCGCTTCTAGAACAAACTATCTATATAGCCCAATATTCGCTAATGGAGAGTCTAGAAATAACTATATTTCATTCTCCACATCCCTCTTGGGTGGTATTCCCTTAGGCTCCTTGAACACTCCTTTGTATTCCTATAGTAACTCCTCGATATGATGTTTATGATCTTTCATACACCCCTCTAGGGATGCCTTCACTCTCATTGACTCGTCATCAAATTGATTTTCTCTTAAGAAAAGAAAAACATATTTCTTACTAGAACTAATCAACTTCTTGGCTTGGTTGGCACTTACCAGTGAGATCGTTGACTTGCCTTTATGTGCGTTAATGATGCAGGACTTCCCATCCTTGATCATAAGGTACTAGTTGGATCTCCACATGAATATTGCATCCCTCATATACATGTAGGGGATCCCAAACACTACTCCACATACATCAAGGGGTACTATGTCCAATTCCATTTCATTAATAAAATCATCACTTACAACAAATTTAATCTTACATTGTTTCGTTACCTTTATTTATGCATCCTTGTTTACCCAATCCACTGTCTAGGGGTTAGGATGATTGTGAACCTCCAATCCAAGCTTGTTGAAAAGATCTATTGCTATGAGATTAGCATGTGAACTAGAGTTGAATATAGAATTTATCTTGGTCTTCTTGACCTAAACCTTGATGTAAACTAGCTTGGTCATATCCTTCTCTTCCTAGTGACTAAGGCTACTCGGATTCACTTACTTTTGCATAGACATGAAAAAAATCCTTTCATCCACATCTGATCTAATTTCAACCTATTTGCTCGAATATGTGACCAGAAGGTTATTTTTCATTTTGTCCTTCTTGTGATTCTTTGAGTTCAACTCTGGATGTAGTTTTTATCATTTTTCCTTAGTGTGTCGATCAATGTTGAAATTATTGCAATGCTTGAATGGATCTTTTCACTGATGTATAGCGGTTGTTGTCTTTTTGTATTTTCCCCCTTTCCAATTCTTTTTCCCCTCCTTGGAAGCTTCCTAGTGCTCTATCTTCTTCAAGCCACTTGGCTACCCATTCTTTTGTCCTATTTTTCTGAGGTATTGTGCCTATACACACGCCTCATCCATTTTCCTTGGCTTGAAGAGAATCACCTACTTTCGTAGATGATTGTGTAAAACCCCCAAATACTTGAGGAGTACATATGGGTTCTTGGGAGACATACCCAGCTTGATGGCCATCTTCTTGAACTCAGTGGTGTACTCATGTTCACTTTTCCCCTGCCTCTACCTAAAGTAGTGCCACCAGATCCATTAGTCCTCTACATACCCAATAGGGTAGAATTGGGACTTGATGAGGGTTTTGAAGTCCTCCCACCCAGTTACTAATGACTCACCTTATAGCCTAATTGATTTTGTATGGATTTTCCACCAGGTTAAAGCATGGCCCTCTAACTTCAATCTAGGAAATGAAATATTTTACTCTTCATTTATATGGTGAATGTTGAAATAAACTTCTAGTTGTTGCAACCAATGATTTAGTTTTAATGCATCAATATCACCTTGGTATGGTTTTATGTCCACTTTTGCTTCCATCTTTAATATGGACTATGAATGGTTAATGGCACTTGAAAACAACTGGTATTTCTCGGATTATTTCATTGAATCTTTTCCTGAGTCTTCCTTACCTCCCGATTTCTCCTTCGATCGTATATCTAAGATAGAGCCTCTTTCATCTTTGAATAGTTTGATCTTCCTTTCTAAATCCTCCATGAGGAGGTTCATATTGCGATTGATGTCTACAACTTGTGCTTCCAACTATTAGAAAAACAGGATCACGAAGCAATAAAATAAAAATAAATGTGGAAATAAAACAGAGAAGATACATTATACGATAGAGACACATATATACGTGGTTCACCCAGTGTGGCCCTCGACCAATTTTTGGAGAACCTTGGTCATGTTTGACCACTTTTGGGACTTCGACAGGCTAGTCAAAGACGGAGCACCCAGGTGAAGTGGAGATCGTGGGATCTCGCCCCCTTTTTATGAGATTTTTCTGTTTAGGGCTTATGTAACGGGTATGGGATGTCACCCCATAGGTTTACCCATGATTAGGCCCCATTTGTAAATGTATAAATAAGTAGCTAGGCATTGTAAGATAATATAAGAGAAGAGAAGAGAAGAGAATACCTAAGTTGGTTGTGTGCAAGATATGTAAAGGTTTCTAAGTGCAATTAGTTTTAAAGGCTCTGTGCATACTATGTGTTGAGAACTTGTAGAGTTAAGTGCAAGTGATTGTAAGAAGGCCTTGTGCTGTAACAAACTCCAGGAAGGAGGATCTGGCGAATTGTGTGCAGATCTCTTGTCCTATGCAGAGTGGGTTTTGAGGCTCTGTGCATGTAAGAAGATTGAAAGAAGATAATAAAGAAGGCGAAGAGATGGTGGACGTATCCCCACGCTGGGGGTGAACCATGTATATCATGTGTTGTGACTGCTTTGTGTTATTGATGTGATTTATGATTAGTGCTGAATATTTATGTATGTTAGATACATATGATGTAGTAGCTTAGTACTCAATAACATGAATGAATGCTAGATCTATTTGATGCTATGTGATAAATGGTTAGATATGCTTAGATCTTGTTGAATACTACATTGTTCTATAATTAGGGTTTGAATATGTGATGTGAATAAAGGTCAAAGACTAATGAACATTAATTTCTAAGTTCTTTGTTAAGTGTTGTGATCACAGATTTGTGTCCGATCTAGGTTGTAGACAATTGAGTCCTACAACTCCCTTTGCCTCTACCTCTGGTGAGACTTCATCTGCTTCGCAGGTGTTTCCAAAAGGGTCGATAGTTATGGTTTTGTTGGTGTGTTGTTGAAGCGTTGAACCCCGAGTCTACCCCTATGCCAAAAAATGGTTCCGTTGTCAAGACCTGAAACTGTGATTGTTGGGAACTGAAGAAAAGTGAAAGCTTTGTGTGTAGATCTGCTACTATAGTGCGCAGTACTCTAAGTAACTTGTGAAGCTCTATGCTAAGAAGAGAAATCTGATCCGAAGAAAAGAGGTAAGATCTAAAAGTTTTGTTCTCTGATAAAGGTAAGATAAGTGGAAATTTTTGTTTCGAAAGAATGGATCTAGGTATGTTTGATAGATTTCATCCTAGTCTGAAAATTAGGGCATAGCTAGAAGAAATAAGATGTGATATGAATAGATCTGATAGAAATAGTGAAAGATATGTTATTCCTATGCATAGAAAGAAATTTTGGACTAACAAGTGGATGCAGGATCCTAGAAATAATTTTTTGCAGGTCCATCACTATGATCCCATTGCAAAGTACATGAAAGGTTGGGGATCATTTAAGAGAAAGAGAGGATTGACATTATGTTATAATTGCAGAAGACTGGGGCATCTTGCCAAGGAATGCCCTGGTAGAGGTCCTATTTTCCTTTGTTGTAAAGCTATTGGACATGAAGTTTTATATTTCCTTAGAATGATTGATAAAGTTGAGAAGATGAACATGAGACAAGAAAACCATGAGGAAGGTCAAGAGACTATGAATATGCCAAATAAACAGAAAGAATTTGAGGCTATACTATTGCAGATGAAAGAAACATTGAATGATCATAGAGACATCAGTTTATCAAAGATCTTAAAAGAGAAAGAGCGCATAGAAACAAGAATAGGATACTTTGACATAGACTGTGTATTGGATGTAGAAACACAAGTGAACATTATGCCAGAAAGTACTTGGGAAATTTTGGAAAATCTTGTTATGATTCCTTCATTGGGAGGAATAGGATTGTTTAAAGGAAAATTGATAACCCTATGTGGAATACTTACTCATGTACCTATGAGTTTTCATGGAACATTGATAGAAGAAGAATTCGAGGTCATTAAGTTTGTTGAGAAAAGAACTCCTTTTTCACTTTTGTTAGGAAGGACTTGGATTGAGAGAAATCAGATCCGAAGGAGAGAAGAAGAGGAAGCTATAGAACAGAAAAATAAAGAATTAAGGGATTTCATGGCTAAGAGAATAGCATGCTTAATATAAGAACAAGAGAACAAGTCGAATCAACTAAGGTCCAGAGATTCGACTGTTGAAGTTGAAAGAATGCAAGAAGGCTTAAAGAACTTGTCCATGCAGAAGAGAAGAGCACCTACTCTAGAATCAGTAAAAGAAAAATTATTACCCTTGAACCCTGTGAAAGACCCTCAGCAGTGTGAAGTTACTATGCTAAGAAAGGATAAGAACAAGAATGGAAAGAGGAATCCAGAGACGCAGATCACCGGAAAGAAAACAAGAAAGCTCAGTAAGAAGAAAGCAAAGCTAGAAAAATTACAGGAGGTCCCAGAGAGGACTTCACAGAAGGAAGGCTTGCATAACTTGAACCTCGCTGGAATAGAAAAACAACACAGACTGGAACTTCACCACGGTGAAGCAATATGACTGGTGGAGGCATCCCGAATGCTAGAATGATGCTCCAGAATGGATAGAAATGCAGTTATTGTCGGAAAGATCAACATTGGACCGTTGGGACCGCGCCATAATGGATGGAATTGTATTGATTGAGGAATTCCTTCCCATTGGATGAGTTTGTTACGTTGTTGTCTATTTAACCCGTCGAATGTTGCACTAGGGACACTTTTGAAAATTGTGATTATCCGAGCCCACAGAGAAATAGTTTCTTTCGCACAGTGCTTATTGAGACCTCACCACGTGTTCTTCTTACCTTGAAATTTTTTCCACCTATCTCAAACATTTGGTCACGAGCATGCATGTCAAGAAACCATAGTGCAGTAGATAAATTTGTCGAAGATATTTTGAATGATTTCATCGCGGAGAAGGTCATGTCGACAGGAGCACATGCCTCATCAACGAGAGGATTGCAATCATCCCCATCGATTTCACGTCTATCTAGGCCATCCCAAACTACAACAAAGAAATGGAGAAAGCATCACGACGACTTGGTGAACGCAAAGCTCATCCCATCGGTTATGCTTGACTATATCCCACCTCTAGCTGGCGCGATTAGTCGTGACAGTGTCCCAAGGGAATTCGAATATACAATGATCACTGTGTACCTACTGAAGGGGATACGCGTAGTTGGACTACAATTGGAATAGATTATGACGCTAAAGATCAGTGATTTCAACTTGGGAGACCGCAAGAATTATGGAATGCTCGCACCACATAAGTACTTAACAAAGAAAATGGGGAAGAAGTCAAAGATAATCCCCCAGCCATTGACCATAGACATCACAAGATCAACCATCCTTAATGTGATGAATATACGACACTTCGGAAGACATCAGGAGCTTAACGCATGCATTAAATGCCTCTTGTGGTGCTACCATGGAGGTTACCTGTGGTTGGATAGGCGCATCACTGTAGATCTGGCGTTGATCCACCGGATCACTAGATGGAGCATGAAAGGACCGGAACCTCAGGACTTTTACCCAGGGAAGGCTGCAGATCGCACCCTAAGGAAATGAATAAAGGACACCTACGACGATGTGGAGAAAGGAAAGCAGGGCTACAAGGTAGCCTCCATCCAAAATGGCATAGTGTGCCTCGCTTGTCAATTGGTAGCAGGAAATATCATCAGGAAGAATAGACCAACGCAGGTCACGGGGCTTGTCGTTGACCTCATGGGAAAATGCATTGAAGTCATGCAAATGAACTAGGTGATCTACCTCATCAACCAGTCGGAGCAATATTGTCAAGAAACGCAAGACTAGGGCTATGAGTTTCACTTCAGCTGCTTGTTGATTCTCATTGCCTTCATCGCTTGGGAGATGCCAAAGAGAGAAACCTTCCTTGAAGTCGAGCCATCCGAACAACTAGCCATGAGGTTCACTACCCTCTGGTATTCGAGCGACATGACAAAGAAATGGAAGTCCAATGCGGTGTTCCACACCTATTACTTGTAGTTGAAAAGGGCCATTGAATCCTTTCCTCGCATGGCGAAAAATACACTTCATAGGTTAAGGCCAATAGCGAAGTTTCACATAGATAGACACTTCATTTACATCACTTTGCGTGGAGATGACCACAAGGAAGAGATTCATTCCTATTACAAACTCACTGAGGAAGATATGGAGGAAATAACCAAGGAATGGCCTTCAAAATTCCTTGTACCAGTCGAACAGACAAAACTCTTCGACCCTGACCTCATTGGAAGTCCTATAGTCACCCGCGAAGAGTATGATGGACCCAGCATCAACAAGAGGAAGAATAAGGAAGAAGTACAGGAAATGCACAGTGCATCAGAGGAGACTACTCCAGATTCACCTGAAGGTGGAGGAGGTGACGAAGTAGACAAAGAAGAGGACGAAGGGGAAGAAGACAAGCAGGAACATGGAAAAGTAACACCACCTAAAGATCCCCTTACGGAGACAAAGACATCCAAGAAAATAAAGGTTTATCCAAAGAAACCCTCAGTGCAGAAGAATTCATGCGCCAATAAGCCCCACTTACAGACTATACTTACGGTGGATGATATTGACCTTGTTATCCCTGATTTCTAGGGATAACTAGGAGATCATGTCTCGAGGCCCACAGGTCCTAGACATGGAATACGAAGAGCAAGATTGACCTAAGCATGGCCCTAGAGGGCCCATATTTATTCTCCTTCACTAGAATTTTCTTGTCAACAGTAGCAACATCCATCACCTTCGGCTTGGACTTGTATCAGAGAAGACTCTTGCTCCATGAGGTAATTGGTCCAGGTATCATGGTTCGTGTCATTTTTTTATCATTATAACCTTTATATATATGCATCTTACTCCTTTTATTTCTGACAACTGCTTGGATCTTACATTAACCCACTTGACCATGGTTGGGGGGATTGACAGGGTACCCTAGCAAGCTTGTACCCATAGGTTTTGGTTTTCCATTGGGGGGATTTCTGAAGAGCCATCATCCGCTCCCATGATGTCATCACTTTTACATCTTTTCTCCCACTCATTTGTCCCACTCCCCTAGTCCAGGCATTAAGATGATCTGTTTATGGGGTTGCACCTTATCTCATGGGAAGAAGGGGCTAAAGGCCCAGAAGGTAAAAGAAGTTGGTAAAAGATAAAATCCATAAAAAATGAAACCTAGAGATGCCTCGTCCATGGATCCTCGAGAAGGCAATAAAAAGCCTCTCAGCAAGAAATAAGAGGGACCCGAAGAAAAATAACAAAACAAGACCTAGCTAAGAGGATAGGGGGTCTCATCATGAGCCAGTCTATTATGTTCATGGGTAACTAGCAGTATGACATTGCCATTATCTGGTTACCATGCCAGGGCAATGACCTTTGGTTTCATGGCCAAGGGGAAGGGGGTCTTATCACGAGCCAACCTATTCATCTCTGTGAAAGTGCTTGTGGGTAACACTGTCAGCTCTGGTCACCACACCAAGGCAGTGTCCTCTAGTTAGACCTTGAAATAAAAAATAAAAAATCAATAAAAGAAAAGAAAGAATAAAGGCAATAAAGGGCTTGGAAAGAATTGCATCCATGACGGGTACAGCTCACCTTCTACAAAGGCACCCACGGGTAATATCATGCATCCCTGTCTTTCACTCTACCCGTATGTCTGGACATCCCCTTGACCACATCACCTCATTTTACATGGCTTGGATGGTACCCTCTGGAGACTCTCCTTTTCTTATGGATGCTGGCCCAATAGGGTGTTTTGTCTTTTTCTTCAACTTTGTATTGTAGTTCATTGTAATGTCTTTGAGCTATTGATTGATATATCAGGGGTTTTATGCATGTATTTGATAAAATTAATGATGAATGATTGACATTTCTATGATCCCTGTGACTAATGAGCCCATGGAGGGAAATTTTTTTTATGTGTAGGACCATGCCCGATGGACAGGTACCAATTGGACCGGTACACATGGGGAGATGATTATCTCAAATCTCCATGGGGCTGAAGAGCCCATCAGATGGTTGTTGGGACCCCATCAGGGGTACAGACAGGACAGTGATTGGTTGAGCTCTTACACATGAGAAGAAGAAGGATGTTCCATCCAGGACACTTTGGCTGAGCCCAACCCAGGGGGGTTGACCCTTCTCACATGGAGCGTTTCCCTTTGATGACTAGGACGTCACCCAAGAGGCCTTGACATCACCTTGAGCGTGTGGCAGTTTGACAAGATGGCTGGCATGTGTGGCAGCTTGGAGGAGCTCAGGAAGAGCTAACGTTTGACTTCTGGATGTTGGACTAGCCCCAAAAGGCCCTAACGTCTCCCTCAAAGGGGCTTGACATCTCACTTTTTGCTCATTTAGGTCTTTTACTTAGCATTTAATGTAAAAAAAGTATGACTTTTGTTTGTAGCCTTGTCAGCTATTTTTTATGACCTAATTTTAATCATAGATCATGATACACTATATATTGAGGATGTTTTTCCCTCATTTGAACATAACACACAACTCACTCTCTTGTGAGGTCCGATTTTTGTGCCCTACTTGGGTATTTGGTCTTTTAAAGTGAGGCGCACTTGTTGATGGGAGGATTTTCTTGGCATGTTTGGCATTTCTCTTGAAGGAAGGTTTACAACTAGGGTTTGCATATTCTTTTCATCATGATATGTAAGTGTTTTTCTTGCAAAACTTCTTAATTTAATGGTTGTAAGTTTATATTCTTGCATTTACTTATAAATTTGTTGATTTTAAAACCCTAGGTGACAAGCACACAAGCAGGTCCTTGTTTCATGTCCCCTTAGAGAGAAATATTCAGCCATTGAAGAAGCAAAGAAGAGCCTAGCCTGTGCTACACTCTTTTTCACTTCTTCCCTTTGTGCTAGCCTAGGTTATCTACACCTAGGGCCATCCATCTTCTAGGGTTTGATGATAAATCCTTTCCATTGCAACACTTTCCCTCACCTCATCCTCTTGTTTTGACTTATCTTTTATGCTAGCCATTTTGCCAAGTTTTACCTAAGGAAGGAGGAAAGAGCATGAGGCATTGCTTAAGCAACACCGGAGTGAGCCTCTTTCCCCTAGGGTTTTGATTCTAGGGCCCTGCCATTGCAGCACTCTACAACCCTTCCCTCTTGTCCTTAGCCTTTATTCCTTCAACTTTGTTTCCTCTCCTTAATTGACTCCATCTACCCCTAGGCACTGATCTTAGACACACAACGTTGAAGTGATAGTGCTCAAACCAACTCTCAAAACTTTAAATTTTGAAACCCTAACTAACTAGCTAACCCTAACTAGGCTGACGTCACACTTGATTATTCCATATTGACGCAACAAATTTTGATGATAACCAATTAGATGATGGTTGAAAGAATTTATTGAGTAAATGATTGATTAGATACATTGTTGGATGCATCATCTCAATAGTTATTGATGAATTGATACTTTTCCATTGCTATATTGATAAAACGTTGACCTCATTGATATCTGTTGTTTTACATTGCTTACATATTGATGTCAGATAGTTCATGAAGTACTAACCCATTGAATATAGCCTACATATATATTATTTTGCTATTGTCTTGTTCTGGGTAGGTGTTCTCATTTGGGCATACACTTCTTTATTGGCTGATTAGCCGGACTTTCTGACCTTGGTGGTAACCTGTGCGGAGGAACTTTTGCCTTGACCTTTATACTTCAACCTCTTCAAAACCCTAGGTTACCGGGGACGTCTCCCCTGGGTTAACCTCCATAAATAGAAAGAACCTCCCCATTGAGGTGACATTGGGTGGGGAAGTTTCCTGTTACGCCAGTTTGACCTTTATCCTTTAGCCATTTGACCTAGCTACAAACTGTGTGATAACAGACCTCATCATCGCAGTTGTATCAGAAAATTTCGAGGACATTTTGCAGTGAAGTGAAGATAAATAGGAGACAATGTATGACCGGATTGAGGAAGATCTCAAAGGGGTACATCAGGTTGTTTATTTAAGTCATGTAGTATCTACTGCATCGTTGTCATTAGGGGGCATAGAAGTAGGAGATGAGCCTGCCCAGCTACGTAGAATAGCAGATGCGACAGAGGCTCGCCTTCATCAACTCCAGGAAGAAAAATAGCAGGTCACAGAGGCTCTAAGGCAAGCAAAGGAGGAATCCCTAGAGAAACATCATGTTACGCAGCAAGAGAAAGATGACCTCCAGGTGAAATTTGCAGAGGACAGAGAGAAGCTCCGGAAAGAAAAAGAACAGTTGCTCGTGGAGAATATTGGAGTTAAAAAAGAAGTCACTAGAGCACTTTTCTCTATGTCAGGACTGGCATAGATGGAAGAGGAAACAGCTGAGAGCCAACTAGGGAAACTCGTTGAAGACATTCAACAACTTCAAGCAAGAGTAGTAGAATTGGAATTGCAAGTAGTGTTGAGCACTCCGCAGGAAGTGAGAGATCAGAGGGAAGAAACTGCCTGAAGCACAGTTAGAAGAATCAATGCATTGGCCTTGGAATGAAAACAACTCAGCAATCGAAGTGTGCAGACCTATGACCACCTTCCAAAGGACCCATAACTAAGGAAATTAGAGTCACGGCTCCAGGAAGCCAAGCAACCAGCAGTGACAATATAGGCACAGTTGAAGCTACTGTCAGCGGTCGAGAAAATGAAAAGGTCACAAGAACATTGCGTAGTTCAGTAGTAGGTCCATGCCATCCATAGAAAAGTCATGGAAGTGACCCTGAGATTTCAGCCAGTACAGGACAAAGGCTACACACTTTTTGAGGAGATCGAAGGACAAGGTGCACAATTGGAACAAATGGTCACCACAGTGGAACAGCACTTGGAAGGACTTGTCACCGAGAAAATCATTCAAGAGTTCATCGAGCAGGAGGCTCTGGCGAAGCAGCAAGCTCAAGGCCTTCGAAGTAGATTTTCCCATATGAGAGTGACTCAAGATGAGTCACAAGTGAGTGTTGGGGGTTTATTGGCACTCAACCAATTTTTGGAGAACCTTGGTCGTGTTTGACCACTTTTGGGACTTTGACAGGCTAGTAGAAGATGAAGCACCCAGGCAAAGCAGAGATCGTGGGATATCGCCCCATTTTTACGGGATTTTTTTGGTTTAGGGCTTATGTAACGGGTATGGGATGTCGGCCCATGGGTTTACCCATGCTTAGGTCCCATCTGTAAATGTATAAATAAGTAGTTAGGCATTGTAAGATAAGAGAAGAGAAGAGAAGACCTAAGTTGGCTTTGTGCAAGATATGTAAGGGTTGCTAAGTTTGATTATTTGTAAATTCTTCGTGCATACTATGTGTTGAGAACTTGCAGAGCTAAGTGAAAGTGATTGTAAGAAGGCTCTGTGTTGTAACAAACTCAAGGAAAGAGGATTTGGCAAAGTGCACGTAGATCTCTTGTCCTATGCGGAGGGGGTTTTGAGGCTTTGTGCATGTAAGAATATTGAAAGAAGATAATAAAGAAGGAAAAGATTTGGTGGACGTATCCCCACACTAGGGTGAACCACGTATATCCTGTGTTGTGATTGTTTTTTGTTATTGATGTGATTTATGCTTAGTTTTGAATCTTTATGTATGTTAGATACATCTGATGTAGTAGCTTAGTACTTAATAACATGAATGAATGCTAGATCTATTTGATGCAATGTGATAAACGGTTAGATATGCTTAGATCTTGTTGAATACTGTGTTGTTCTATAATTAGATTTTGAATCTGCAATGTGAATAAAGGTCAAAGAATAATGAACGTTAATTGCTAAGTGCTATGTTAAGTGTTGTGATCACAGATCTTTGTCCCGGCTAGGTTGTAGACACTTAAGTCCTACAACTCCCCCTTCCTCTTCCTCAGGTGAGACATCATCTGCTTCGCAGGTGTTGCTGAAAGGGCCGGTAGTTAGGGTTTTTTTGGTGCGATGTTGAAGCATTGAACCCCGGGTCTTCCCCTGTGCCAACACCCAGTGTGGGCTATGTCCACCAAACAAATTGTCAGGTCCTTCCTTTCCATTATCCAACAAATGAATGGATACAACCTACAACACACCCATTGTAACTTCCTCTTCTTTCTCTCACAGTCTCCTCTCTCAGAATACGATATTTTCCATGATAAATAGTCGCAATACATTTCCCTCATAAAAGAGGGTTGCCTTCTAGGGAAAAAAACCCTAACATAACTTCTACCATCATATGTGTACCCTTATAATGAATGATCCAGATTTACTATGAAATTACAATATACATTTACAAGGCAATTTTTCCTTCGAGGCTTCTTCCTCGAATCCCTGCTTGCCCCTGGACCCCACAACCAGGGGGATCGTCCCCCCTGACCCCACAGGGGGTGGAAGCCCCCCTTGCAACTCCCTCGCATGGAGGGGTGTACAGTATTATGGGGTGTAAATTCTTCATGGGGTATAAACACGGTTGAAAACAAAAAACCTCTGAATCAGGAAGATAATCAAGCTCCGCAACCAACAATATCCCACTTGGAGACTGATCTCAACAACTTCTTGGCAGCCCCACAATATTTTCACCTCTTAAATCAACGAATAATAAATTCTGCAGTTGCCTCCGCTTCATTACATGAACATTGCTACTTGAAAGATGAGTTTTGGGCTATAAAAGTTTTTTATTTTTTAGTTCTCGTTTTCATGCTTCGTTCATGACTAAAAGCATGAACGAAGCATTGAAACTTATGAATTTATTACAATTGAATTTAAGGCTTATTTCCCTAGGAGAATAAATGTTCATACAAGTATTTTTAAGAATGATATTTTTCTTTAAGGCTTATCTCATGTCAATAAAGTAGTTGTTTTAAAGTTGCTCAATGTTATAAGGTATACTCTGGACCTTTAAATGATACACCAAGAATCAATTGATGCCAGTCTATGAGTTTGTTTCATGTATAATTCTTGGTAAATTATTTTTATGGTTTCTATGCTTTGATTTGTCAAGCACCTCTTTTCCTAACTTTAAAATGATCAAATCCACCCTTTACACAATGATGATACTCAAACGCATCTAGTCGTATTCTATACTATGTTGGTAGTGGAAGTTTGAAATTAACAGGTCCATCGTTTCAATTTAAGTCTCGGGCTTCGTTCTGTACTCTCGTCGATTCATTACACAAAACACTTGATCCTCATATGAAACCCCTCATTCCTTCATTTAATCACGCGAGGGTTTTATTTCCTTGGTTTTGTCCCTGGTTCTTCCTGTTTTATGAAACCCTTCATGCTTACAGTGATTTATGTCTACCCCCGTGACTGCTTTTCTGAATCCACATGGCCCCTATCATCCATGTCGAACCAAATGGCTTGCAAACCCTTCTTCTGTATGACAACACAAGGGAAGACCTTAAGGGTCAAGGCTGGCTCAAATTTCTTGAGAAATTTCAAGGTTACAACTTGCAAGTGGCCCAGGAGTTTTCCCTCTCTTTCGATGGATGCCGAGCCAAAGTGGGTGACATTCAAATTGAAATCACCAAGGAGTTTTTGAGCCAGGCAACAGGTCTACCCCTTAGCGGGAAAAAATGGTTTAAGAATTCCAAGTTAGAGGAGGTGTCGTGGAGTTTGTTCTTTACCTATAGGAAAATCCATTGTTGTGATAAAGGTATGCCTCTATATCTATTAAAGACTAGGTGACATGGTTTATTGGAAGTTTTAAGAAATTTCATTACCTATGAAGGTCGCTTTGGCCTCATTTGTATTTACCACATAAGACTGTTAATGAACTTCATCGGTTTTCAATTGAACATGCCTTTCTAGACCTAGACCTCCCCAAACCAAAACTCAATCAGAGAGCTCAGATTTGGAAAGTTTACAAAAGGCCGTCCGAAAATTATCAAATCAAGTCGTAGAATTGAGGAGATCAGCTGAAGAAGCATCTTCAAGCAAAGGAACTTACAAACCTAATTTTAGAAAACCTTTTCCCTCAAACCGACCAAACCCAAACCCTGAAGGCCTAAATTTTGAAAGATTACAATACGCTATATAGACAATCCTTGAAGCACATGATAACTTAGTTCCCCCTGAGAATTCTAAAGATGTGGTTGAAGAAGAAATAGTCGAAGAAGAGGAATCATCTCCCAATATCTTCGGGCATTTTTTCAACAGTATCTTTCAAGCCAGTTTTGAAATTGTCCATCCTTACAATACCAGAAGAAAAACTCAGAATAAACCCTCTTCTGAAATAGGAACTAATGTGCCTCAGAAACAATTTAAACAAACTGAAACAAAACAGAATTCACCAGCCCCAAGTTTAGCATATGATTTGATTGAAGACCTAAAGAAACTTAGAGCTAATATTTATGTTTATGAACTTTTGAAATTTTCTTTTCTTCTGCAGAAAATGCTTTAGAACATTGCAGAAAACAGTAAAAACAACAATCTGAACAACAAGAAAATTGTGGAAATCAGTCCTAAAAAACCTCAAAAAGTCCCTACTAAAATAACACTTGAACCCTCAAATAGAAGAGACCTCACTAAAAAAACTGTATCAAATGTAGATAAATTAATTTCAAGGACAGCAACTAAAAATCAGCAAAGTTTTGTTGTTAATACTCACAAAAATGTCCCACCTTTTTTATTAACTTTTGAAATTTTCAATAGAAATGTACATAACTGCATGGTAGATTCTGGTGCATCATCAAATGTAATGCCTTTGTCTATCTACCAAAAAATCAATGGTGAAGTTCAACCTTCCAGTCTAAAAACCATCCAACTCGATCGGACGAATGTTAAGGTAATTGGTGAATTAAAAAATGTACTTGTTAGGCTATCCTCTAATCCTAAGGTTCACCAGATTATTGATATCATTTTTGTTGACATCCATGAAGTGTACAATTTATTTTTAAGCAGGGATTGGTCCAAACAGTTGCATGGATACTTTCCGACAGACTGGTCCCATTTGTGGCTACCAGAGAATGGAAAGCCAAACAGAATTAGGATTAATCGTGAGAGTTACCTCAAGCACACCGTGACCAATTTAAATAACGCTAATGAACCATTTACTACTTCCACTAATTCACTCGAAATGCAGGGAATGAACACCTTTTTCGATAACTTCGTGGCGGAAACTTCCATCATCACTGATCTGGAACAACAGTTGGAACTCGTGACATGCACACAGTCAGCAGCTCTACCTAATGTGCCTAACACAGCCGATGAAACTCACATATGGTCTCTCTACTTCGATGGATCCAAATCTAAAGAAGGAGTTGGTGCAGGATGTGTACTCATCGACCCGGTAGGTAATAAAACTTTGATCACTTGCCGATTAGAATTTGAATGTACCAACAACACCACAGAATACGAGGCACTTCTGCAAGGACTCAAGAAGGAAGTAGATATGATTTACAGAACTTAATGGCATTCGATGATTCAGAAATTGTGATCAGACAGGTAAGAAATTCCATACATTTCATATCACCACACCTGAAAAGTTATCAAGCCAAGGTATGGAATCTAATGCACAAATTTTTTGCATTTAACATTAAGTCCATTCCAATATCAAACAATTCTGAGGCTGGCCTATTAGCTAACGTCGCTTCCAAACTTTTTTCCACAGAAGGTCTTTCTCCAAATGCATTTTCAATTGAGTTATTGTTCAAACCATCAGTCTCAGACAACGTCACTAACTAGAGAGTGTTCGATGATGATCAACAGATCATTAGTTTTTTTCACATGGAGGACACTTTTCGAGGTGCGGTTATCGATGAAGGCACCCACGATGAAGATCTCTGCAATTTTACAGTAATATCAGACCCGAGGTCTCCTGAATCAACATCAGATCTGGTAAATTCTATCCCTAAATCTGTGGTAAGATTAGAAACGTTTTATGACTTGCATGACAAATTCAGGAAATCAGTAAATTGTAAAACAAATAGTTCTTCCTTGACCCATGAAAAAGTGAATCTAGGGACTAAAGATAATCCACAATGTATTAATCTGGGAACGGGATGTTCCGAGCAATAGAGGTCATCCTTTATAAAAATGTTTAAATAATTCAAGGATGTCTTTGCTTGGACATACGATGATTTAAAAACTTTTGACCCTAATATTATACAACACATCATCCCCATGAAACCCCAGACCCAACCTTTTCAGCAGAAGCTGAGAAAGATGCACCCTAAGCTCGAACCCATGGTCAAGAAAAAACTAAACAAACTATTGAATGCAAAGATAATCTTCCTAGTAAGACACACACAATTGGTATCTAATCTTGTTCCTGTAAGGAAGAAAAGTGGTGAAGTTTGAATCTGTGTCGATTTTTGAAACTTAAACCGAGTGTCTGACAAAGACAATTATCTTGTTCCTCCAATGGAACAAATTCTCCAGTAGGTATTAGGTTCTGAAATATTGTCACTACTAGACGGTTTTTCAGGGTACAACCAGTTCCTCATGTCTCCCCCAGACCAGTTGAAAACCACTTTACGTACCCCATGGGGTACCTACGCCTACAGGAAAATGACTTTTGGACTTATAAATGTCAGGGCCACTTTCAAAAGAGAAATGGATATTTCTTTTCTCGGTCTCATCAATCAATCCATAGTGGTCTATCTTGATAATTTTATTGTTTTCTCCAAAAATGAGAGAGATCACTTATCCCATCTGAGGTCTATTCTACAACGATGTCACAAGTACGACATATCTCTAAATTCTAAGAAGTCTATATTTGCAGTAGAACAAGGAAAAATTCTCGGATTCATAGTATCCAGTGAAGGGATGATTATCGATCCCGAAAGAACTCAAGCCATTGCCAAGCTTCCTCCCACCTCCTCCAAAAAATCCATGCAATCTTTTCTAGGTCAAATACATTTTGTTAGAAGGTTTGTCCCGAGTTTTTCAGAAATGGTAAGGCCAATGCAAAACTTAATCAAAAAGGATGTTCAATATCATTGGGGACCACAAGAAAGTCAATATTTTGACTCCATCAAAATATCCATAGTGAAGGCTCCCTCCCTAATGAGCCCTGATTTTTCACAAGATTTCACTCTTTATATGTTCGCCTCTGATCGATCTTATGCTGTTGTGCTGACCCAAAAGAATGTTGAAAGTAATGAAATTTCCATTGCCTTTATGAGCTCAGCCTTCAAGGGAGTAGAGATTAATTACCTGACTGTAGATCAACAGGCTTATGCTGTTTTTAAAGAAGTAAAACATTTTTTATCATATCTACTGAAATCCAGAACTAAAGTCATTGTGCCTTACCCTGCTGTCAGAAACTTGTTAGTACAAAAGGAACTGGGTGAAAAATGGGCAAACTGGATGACATCATTACAAGAGTATGACCTCGAGATTACCCCTGCGCAAATTGTTAGAGGCCAAGGTCTATGTAAGTTAGTGGTTGATTCAGTTGAAGAGCAACATAGTCAAATAAATGTTTTAACTGAAAATCGGCATAGTCAAAGTCAAATCTGTTGTGCACAAGATGTTGCTAATTATTGGTTTGATGACATTAAGTTTTATCTAACATAGGGTTCTTCTCCTCACCATCTTGATCTGAAAAAGAGAAGGGCATTAAGACTAAAATATACACCTTTCCAGCTGGTAAATGGCGTATTATTCCGTAAAAATTTTGTTGATGTCCTTATGCATTGTCTGGAAAGAGATGAAGCAGAGAAAGTGTTATCTGAATTGCATACAGGAGAATCTAGTGGGCACTTCAATGGAGACACTAATTCTCACAAAGTATTAAGAGTAGGGTACTATATTTGGCCCACGTTATTCAAATATGCCCATACATTATGTTGTAAATGCATGATCTGTCAAAAGGCTTCTGGACGAGTGCAGAAGGCATCATTTCCGCTACAACCTGTTTCGGTAGATTTCCCTTTCCAGCAATGGGATCTTGACATCATTGGCCCTATCAACCCCACTTCCTCGTAGCAACATAAATACATCATTACAGCGATCGACTATTTTACCAGATGGTTTGAGGCTGCACCATTAAAAGTGGTAAACACCAATCAGGTAATATCTTTCCTTAATTCAAACATCATTACTCGATTTGATATTCCTGAATGTTTTGTCTTCGATAATGATTCCTATTTTTCATCCCTCGATATGAGTGCCTTTTCTTTAGAAAAAGGGATAAAAATGAAATATTCTGCCAGCTATTACCCCCAAGGAAATGGTTTAGCAGAATCAACAAACAAAAACCTGATCAAAATCATCAAGAGGACAGTTTCTGAAAACCACAAAAACTGGAACAACACTCTTTTTAATGCAATCTGAGATGACAGGGTGACTCCAAAAGCCATTGTTGGTAATTCCCCCTTATTTCTCGTCTACAGAAGAGAAGCAATTCTCCCTCCTCATGTTCTGCTTCCCTCGTTGCAATTATCACAGAAAGTTCAGGAAGAGAATTGTCCTCCTCTTGAAAGTCGCATTAACTCTTTGTTGAAATTAGAGGAAGTAAGAACACGAGCAAAAGAAAGATTGAATCGGCATCAACGTATTGTTAAAAGTTGGTTTGATTCAATTTCTACCTTGGATAGGAATTTCGAGGTGGGAGATTTAGTGCTCAAATGGGATAAACCTCATGAAGGAAAAAGGGAACATTCCAAGTTCCAAAATCTGTGGTTAGGACCCTTCTTGATCGCTGAGAAACTAGGTCCCAGCTCTTTCCACCTGCAAAATTTAGAGGGACAGCCAGACACCTTCCTGATGAACGACGGCCAAGCTCTCAAAAGGTATTTTTCATGACGAGTCTCAGATGCATCTTTTGTACATATTTTTTTTTCTGTTTTGATTTTGTTTTGTTTTCTGGTTTTTTCTACTGCTTCAATTTTCTTTTGTTGTTTATTTTTATCGCTTTCTGGTTCAAACATGTCTGTATCACAGTTTAGTTCAAGGAGGAAAACCAGAATGCCTCATCTTAAAATAGTACTCAAGGTCTTTCATAGCATAAATTGTTGTAATTTTCCTGAAACGTGGACCAACTAAAGAAGTTTCTCTGTTTAGAATAGATTTCATGGTTTCACTTTACAATTATGAGCAGACATGACTATCATTAAAATATATTTACGTTGTCCCTGCTTTTAAGAAAGAAAATCAAGAATGCCTTCTTTTTCTCGAAAAATAGTTTCATCAGTAAACTATTTTCAGATCATGATAAAGGTTATCAACCAAAAAATTAAAAGTTTGGAAAATAACAAGTGTTGTAAAAACCAGAATTTTCAGCATCACCCCGCTCTTCTGAATGTTTTTAAATTTATATCAGATTGTGAATATTTTCTTGAGAGTTGTGGGAAGTGTTTGTAAACTCGTCGGGATATTGACCAGGTCTGTTGGCCGTGGGTAAATGCATGCATGATGCCAATACAACTTCATCGGGGTACTGAACAGGCCCGTTGGCAGCGAAGCAATGTCGGGTTCAAGAAAACTTCTCAGGTATAAATTATGATATTGGTCATAAGCATCCTACATTTTGAATTGAAATTTCTTGGATAGTGTAGAGGCGTCAGAGTGGGTTAATTGACATCCCTGTCGAGGATATGGATGCCTGTTGGCAGTAGTGGCCCTGTCAACACTATTAGAGACATTGACTTGAACATCCTTTCTCTCATTTTTAAAAATTTGTCACCAGATTTCATTTGAACAGAAAGATGTTTGAAGCTGGACCGTGTAATTATTGTCGAGATGCTTGATGTCCTTCAGTTGTTCTTTGATCTGCAATCATTCTAACAGTCCTAATATGAAATCGTCGGTGATACAAAGATAACTGCTTCACCCAGTAAGTCGCCATTATTGGCAGCCCCACAATATTTTCACCTCTTAAAGCAACGAATAATAAATTCTACAGCTTCCTCCGCTTCATTACATGAACATTTCTACTTGAAAGATGAGTTTGGGGCTATAAAATTTTTTATCTTTTAGTTCTCGTTTTCATGCTTCATTCATGACTGAAAGCATGAACGAAGCATTGAAACTTATGAATTTATTACAATTGAATTTAAGGCTTATTTCCCTAGGAGAATAAATGTTCATACAAATCTTTTTAAGAATGATATTTTGATTTAAGGCTTATCTCATGTCAATAAAGTAGTTGTTTTAAAGTTTCTCATTGTTATAAGGTATACTCTAGACCTTTAAATGATACACCAAGAATCGATTGATGTCAGGCTATGAGTTTGTTTCATGTATAATTCTTGGTAAATTCTTTTTATGATTGCTATGCTTTGATTTATCAAGCACCTCTTTTCCTAACTTTAAAATGATCAACTCCACCCTTTATACAATGATGATACTCAAATGCATCTGGTCATATTATGTACTCTGCTAATAGTGGAAGTTTGAAATCGACATGTCCATCATTTCAATTTAAGTCTCGGGCTTCGTTCTGTACTCTCGGCGATTCATTACACAAAACGCATGATCCTCATATGAAACCCCTCATTCCTTCATTTAATCATGTGAGGGTTTTATTTCCTTGGTTTTAGCCCTGGTTCTTCCTGTTTTATGAAACCCTTCATGCTTACAGTGTTTTTTATCTACCCCCGTGACTGCTTTTCTGAATCCACATGGCCCCTATCGTCCATGTCAAACCAAATGGCTCGCAAAACCTACTTTTGTATGACGATGCAAGGGAAGACCTTAAGGGTCAAGGTTGGCTCGAATTTCTTCAGAAATTTCAAGGTTACAACTTGCAAGTGGCCCAGGAGTTCACCCTATCTTTCGATGGATGCCGAGCCAAAGTGGGTGACATTCAAATTGAAATCACTGAGGAGTTTTTGAGCCAGGCAACAGGTATACCCCTTAATGGGAAAAAATGGTTTAAGAATTCCAAGTTAGAGGAGGTGTCGTGGATTTTGTTCTTTACCTCTAGGAAAATCCAGTGTTGTGATAAAGGTATGCCTATATCTCTGTTAAAGACTAGGTGGCATGGTTTATTGGCAGTTTTAAGGCAGTTTGTTACCTGTAAAGGTCGCTTCGGCATCGTTTTTCTTTACCACATAAGACTGTTAATGAACTTCATCGGTTTCCAGTTGAACATGCCTTTCTATTTATTGAGAAGTTTATATAAAATGGCCAAGAGGTATAAGAGACAGTGTTTGAATTCCATTTTATTTCATCATGGGTTGATCAAGATGTTGTAAGTCCATTATTTAAAATTGCAGGGTGACAATTGGGATACTTTCCTATCTCGAAATGGCTTTGTTACATCCAGCCCCATTCAGGTTGATAAGCCCATGTTAGAAGAAACCCCTATCCCTTCCATTGACAAAACAATCTCCTCATCCAAAGAACCCTGTGATAGGGCCGTTCTTGATGAGCCTATGTCCGAGCAACAAGATGCTAACCCAAGAGTCATTGAATTTCATGAGCACGAGCAATACGTCTACCCTAACACCTTTGCAAAACCATAAACAGACTCTCGCGCAAACTGTCTAAAAATGACTCGGATATAGGCTTTAATAAGAAAAGGGAAGGGAGATTAATATCTAAAAGCCTACGAAATAAATCGAAGTCTCATATGAGCTCGATCAAAGTGATCGAGGTCCATGAGAGCTCTGATTCTGAGATCGAGAAATTCTTGGCAAGAGAAGACCCAAGTTACCTCAAACCGAATCTCAGCCAGACATACGATTTTGTAGACAATCTGCCACCATGCCTGAAACATAGCAAATTCTTTCCAGGGATCAAACTCTATAAAGAACCCACAGACAATAGTGGTAGTGTTTTGACGCATGGCCATGGGTTTACTCAACCAACTATTCCATACCCATGGTGTGAGGTGTGTTTATTTTGGATAGATAAGTATTACACATATGTCCCCTCCCTTCAAGCAAAGATCAAGACCCTCATAGATCATATTGACTCGTCAATGAATGAAAACTACAGATTCAATATCAGTGCACACAGGCAAGAAAAACGCTTGAAGAGAACTAGAAATGTCATAATAAAACATGTTGAGTGTATCAAAGTAGTGATTAATTCTGAGGTTTTGTGAGCCAAATTTAGCATTCAGTTGAAAGGTAAAGATTTGTGTGATTTTTTTGATTTGTTCTTAATTAATATAGATTGAATCAGTTTTTTGTTGTTTAAAATAAGACTAGCTACAGAAACAGCAGATTTTGTAGCCAGTCTGTTCTCATTCTAAATATTGAAAAATGTTGGTTAAAAGAATATCTAAATTTCTTTATTTTCATTTTTTTCTTTCAGGATATCATGCAGCTTCTGGAGACATAATGATATGGATCATTTTTTGGGTCATTAGCCATTTCTTTGGCTCATTTTGTAAACAGAAACAAAAAAAAATTAATCTTAAGAGATACAGTTTGATATTGAGTAGTTTTAATTACCCTCTATTTTTGTAATTAGTAAATCATCTTGGGATATGATTCTATCTTAGAAGATAGGATGCTTAGTTTTCCTAAACTCTCTAAATATTACAACTTTTTGTAATGAAACCATCCTAGCCTGGGGCAGAAGATGGATGATTAATTTACAGACTTTAATGGAACAACAATACACATTTCAGCTTTAGCTTCTTGTGGATGGTGTCTTCATTTAAGTTTTGTTTATCCTGATATGATAATAGGTTTTGATAGCTTTAGTCTTCATGATTTATTATGTTTTGGGATAATTCCTTTATAAATGTTGTCCATAAATGATGCTTCAGATATTGATCATGTGATCATCTATTCAGCTTCAATTACAGGATTTCTCCTTAATTTTCGTTGAAAGATTAAATGCAATGTTATTGCTAACATATTTTTCTTATAGTAATTGCTTGTAATCATGAGATCACAGTAACTATTTGTATCACTCTTTTTGTTATTAAAATTCAACTGCCAACATAATTGTTCTGCATTTATTCAGAACATATTTAAGGTTCATTGCAGGTTTTCCTCCTGGACAAGGTGGTTAGATGTTCTCTGATCGTATAGATGTTTGGATGCATATCATTAGCTCGCTAACAGGTTAGCTCATTTACATTTTTCTCCTATTTTTTTATCACCGAAATTTGAACGTATGGTTTGGCTTTTGACTATCCATACGTTTCCATTTCATAGCATTTCTTTATTAGTTTAAGACTTATAAAGGAAAAATCAAAAAATATTTTTATGTGCTTTCTTTATCTGCTTCTTCAAAGTGGTCATTTTCACATTGAGTTTCATAAGTTTAGATTAAAACTTGCAACTTGTAAATAATTTCCATAAATAAGAGTTAACTATCTTTTGCTTAAATACACCTATTACAGTTACATAAGAGCATATGTACATATATATATAGTGTTTAGTAATTAAATAGTTATTTCTTTATTTTATTTTTTTCTTTTAGGATTCTTAGATTGGCTAACGGAGCCATTAAACCCGTCAGAACAAGTTATACCAAATGGCTTGGGTTACTTAGACAACCCCGGACTGGACTCGTTCTTCCAATTGACGGATGATCATCTTCGCCCATCAACACAACTCCACCGTTGTTGTATCTGTTGGACTATGATCCTTCTTGGACTTAGAAAATTTTTCATCTTCACCTTCATGCTTGAAGACCAACTGAAATTGAGCAGGATCTCAGTTTCTCCCTGGTTACTCCCTTTGTTAACATGTTTGCAGGATTCTGGCTAGTGTTTATATTTTCCAACTTCAAATATCCATATTCCAAGACGGATCATATGAAATGGTACCTGAGTTGTATATTCTTAGTCTTCAAATGGAAGGTTGAGTTATTTGCAATATGAATGGCACTCTCGTTGTCATGGTACAACCTGTTATTCTCCTACTTCTTTCTCAATTACTCCATAAACCTCTGTAACCAAATCATCTATTTACTAACCTCTATAGTAGAAATATACTTTGCCTCTGTTGTTGAAAGTGAAACAACCTTTTTCAATTTTGAAATCCAACTTATTGTTATTCCACCTAGAGTAAAAACATATCCTCTGGTTCTCCTCCTGCTATCTTTATCACCTACCATATATGAATCAACATATCCCTGTATAACAGTGTTTGGACCTCCAAAACCTAATGCATGACTAGCAATACCTTTCAAATACCTGAGAATCCACTTTACTGCCTCCCAATGTTCTTTACCTGAATTGTTCATATACCTACTCACAACTCCCACTGCATGTGCAATATATGGTCTTGTGAAAACCATCGCACACATCAAGCTGCCAAATGTTGATGAATAAGGGACCCTAGACATGTATTCTATCTCCTCATGTGTCTTGGGACACATTTCCTTGTTTAATTTGAAATGGTTGGTCAAAGGTGTACTAATTGGTTTTTCATTCTGCATTCTAAACCTCTCCAACACCTTCTTTATATACTCACCCTGAGACAATGTCAATTTGTGATTCTTCTTGTCTCTTGTTATTCTCATACCAAGGATTTTCTTTGCAGCACCCAAATCCTTCATCGCAAATGAATTAGATAATTTCTTCTTGAGCACATTTATATCCTGCATATTAGAAACTGCAACAAGAATGTCATCTGCATACAATAGCAAGATCATATAGCTTCCATTTTCTATCCTTTTAAAATAAACACAGTGATCAAAATGACATCTACTATAACCTTGTTCGATCATAAACTTGTCAAACTTCAAATACCACTTCCTTGCAACTTTCTTTAGGCCATACAATCTCTTCTTCAACCTACATACCAAATTTTCCTTCCCTTTGACCTCATACCCATTGAGGGAAAGGTATGGATTACCTTAATCAATCATTTTCGAATCTTGCATGGCTAGGACAAGATAGTCAGGAATGTCACTCGGGGTTTTATAGCCTCAAAATATTCTCTCAATACGCAAGTATTAATTACTAGGATTGAGGGTGATTTATTAATGGAAAGAACGTTGCAATATAAATTAAAATTTATACAATTTTTGTATTTTGTTCATTAGGGATCTCTAAATTAGACTTTATCATCCATGAAACTTAATTCACAAACATACAAGAATACACAGACTATCAAGGATGCATCAACACCTCTAAAACAAGCGTCTGAAAATTTTGGTTCAGTCTTGAACTTTGTTGTCTACAATAATACCCTGTTGTCAAAAAGAGAATTAGGCTTTGAATAAACTCATAAATGAATGAGAACTGAAACTATCTCATGCAACCAAAGAGAAAACCTTAGTATTGTGTTCTCCTTCTATTCTCCTATTGTCTCTTCTTCTCATTCATCTTTTATTCTTTCCAAATAAGTTGAAGTAGTTCAACTACTTTCTTTAATTAAGTTGATTTAACTTAACTAATTAGTTTAGGATAAATAAATAATAATAATACAGTTAAGTGTCTTTAATTAATAATAACTAGGTAGGTGGGACCCATTGTGACTCTCATCATTTCCTTCTTTCAAATCATAAAATATAACACAAAAAGGATAATCATTTTGACTATATGCCACCCTTGTAACTCCCTCAAATATATTTCAAACTGGATATTTAAATATCAAAAATAATTTATACCATATCCAAAAAAGAATATATATGTCCAAATTATCCACATTATACACAAAATATCAAAACAGATCTTGTTGTCCAAAAATACTGAAACCCACTAAGCATTGTCTTCATCAACTGAAATCATAAAAACACATAATCTAAAAACCATATTTTCCACTTTGTGAGGCAATTGTTTTCTTTTTTCACTATTGTTTCCCTTAGATTTCTCAGAAGTAGCCCGTGGTTGATTAGACCGTTGGGGTTGTATCTCATTGATAACATAGGAACAATCATCCTTCAAATTCATGTAGGAAGACACATATTTTGAGGAATCATCGGAGGGAGAAGAAAGGGAGGCGGTTTTTTTTCCTTTATCTTGCACAGGTTGGGGAATATCAGTTTTTAGTCTCTTACTAGCATGTGAAGATTGAACTAGCGAAACAACACAGGAAATATGGAAATTGGGATTGACAAGCGGTGGCAAAGGCAATTTCATAGTGGGCCAACCACGATGGTAAGAGATAGGCAGGTTGATGATCTCTTGACATCCATCATTTGCAGGGACTTCAGGCTGCAAGGACACATGTGGAGGAACGAGAATGCCAAGGATGTTTTGAGGTGGATGGAAAGGGGGTTGTTTTGGTCGAAGATGCATTATTCCATGGCCAATCCAATTAAAGAACCCGGCTTGGAAAATATGGTTCAATTCTTGAGGATCGGCATCAAAATGGATGGAAAATATGGGCCTTCTATGGCCTCGGTTCCAGTTTCCCTTGACTATGTTATTTATGTCATTGTTGCCCCTACTGAAAAAGCTCATTCTATAGTAGACGTTCATCAGTAATGAAGCTCTTAATAAACCATACATGACACTCTACTTCATGAATCAAAAATTGGCTCAAAAATTGACACAAGATACATGCAAATCCATCCATCAATAGCCATTCATTAATTTCCAAGTGAATAGGGGGTGATAGGGTTCATGGGAAATTGAGGGAGTGTAATTAGCTAAAAGTGGTATAATGATAGGGGATTATTACACGAATATTGTTTAGAAATTAATCAAACAATTTATTGTGTAATAAAATATCAAAATATCAATCACCAACCCTTGCTATGCCATTTTTACTTAGACTTTTCCATTTGAATTTAGTTCACGGAACAGAGATGCAATAAGTGAAATAAGGATTATGAGGGGAATGTAATGACTGAAAAATGATAGAATGAAGGGGAATAAATATGGGTACTATTCAATTGAAAATAAATCAACACATGCAATCAAAACATATCTCTGCCCAAACCTTCAAAGTTTAACAATGTTCATTTTTCAAAAAATAATATGAATTGGTACTTTCTTTGAAAAAATTGCTTGTTGGATTCCAAACTGTTTTATACAATAATATATATGTCCAAAATTATTTAATCATAGCAGCCATTATATCCACATAATCATTATATGACAGTCATAACGAACAACATTGCAATCGCTATAAGAAACCATAATATCCTTTGAGACACGACCATAACATCAACTCCAATGCTTCATCCCTTAAAACCAACAATAACACACACAATGTTTACAACAATTCATATCCATCATTTATTTAAACATTGCCCAATGCACTAAATCTAGATGTTATAACTCTTATTCGGGCCTCAAAAATTTCGCACACAGGTGTCACTTTTATATAATCAACATAACGATTGAACCAAAATAACATTCAATACTTTGATCCCAAGCTTCAAATAAATAAGTGGGTACAAATATCTTCTATAATTACCAAACAAAGGACCAAACCAAAATCATGCCGAAGTAACCGAGCATGCACAGTGCTCCCATCAACCATTGAATTGGAGTAAATATGATATCAATGTAATATTTAGAGTTTAAGACAACAAGTGGAAGGTAAGAATGGTGGTTCGACCAAAGGGTTTGGTATTTGAATAGCGCAAACAACTCATTTGTAGGTCCTCTTTCATAACTTACCACAACACAATAACTTTCAATAATGCTCTCAACTGTAATGGTTTCAAAACAATAGGCTTCAAATTCCAACAGACAACACAAATGAAGTCAACCCCTTTAACAACACTACAAAATGAGTGACCAAGTATAAAACCGTGCCCAACCAAAAAGAATGAATAATGCTTTCATCAAATTCTGGGTGGCGTTATCTTCATATTGTGATATTTTTTATATGCAAATGTGTCGGTGAGGGCATAGCAAGGTAGCTAATAGCTCAGGGTTTTTCCTAGAGAAGACACAAAATACTTTAATATTTCATCAGTTCACATTGAAACCCACAGGGTTGAAATATGGCATGTGTACACTAGCCATAGAGACCAGTAAAATCGAGATAAAGGCGGGGCATTCACAAAGCCCAGATATTTGGCAGACTCTGATAACCAATTTCAACATAGAGGCAAACCCGAATACAGAGCCATGGCAAAGCAGGTTCAAGTGCAATCTTTATTCAACAATTCTATGTGAAGGATTACACACAGCAAGAGCAACACGACCATTTATTTTAAAACTTCCAATAGTCCATAACAACCACCATAAGAAACCAAGGACGCAAACACCAATACACAGTTCAAAACATCATAACAACTTAAGAATCAAACAGACCACGAGAAACCAGAGCCAAAATTTTATTCAAAGGGCAGAGTAACTCTCATGAATGGAAAAGTAAGAAAAATCGTACCTGGAAAATTTTGTGTGAGGAGAAAAATAAGAATGTATACTTCCTTCATGACCAAACAAGGCGGAGCAGCATCAACTACTAGAACCAAAACAATGCAAGAATGACTAGGGTGACGGGATCGAGGGGAGTTTGAGTGATGTGCAGTAAATGCACGTTGCTTCTCCCTTCCAACTTCATTGAATTTTTAGTACGAGCCAAGCCCACTCACCGAAGCACTAAACTCAAACCATTAATCAACAAAAACCCAAGATTTCCATATCATTTTTGCAAAGTGTGCCACCCCTTGGTAATATCAAACTTCTTCAAATGTCAACTTGCTAGGAACATAAATCAATATGAAACTCAAACAATGTTCATAACCATAGTAGCAAGGGTCAAGAGCACCCAAACTCTTGTCATAACAATACACAACATTAGAAACTGAGTATAATTATTCAATCTAAAAGGGAAACATTATCATACTCTCTGAGAGATCATGTTTTAATCATCCAACCAACACATATCACCATAACATTTTAAACCATGATCTGGAACAAATGAATTGTAGAAGAATGTTTTTCTACTATCACATAAGCAAACAACATATAAGCGTTGGTTATCCACCATAGTGCCATAAGTCTAACAAAGGGGTCCCACCTACTAGTTTATTATTAATATAGTTAAATAATAAATCTTGGCAATCATTTGTGAGCATAGTATTCATCGTTGCGTTTTTAAGTGTCAATACCCATGTGGATGTTGTAGATAAATCTCTTCCTCCAAATATCCATGGAGAAAACTTGTTTTTACATCTAACGGTTCAAGATGCAAATCTTCTACTGCCACAAGAGTTAAAATAGTCCTAATTAGAAGTAATTTTAACAACAAGAGAAAATATATCGTCAAAATCTATACCTTTATTTTTGTGCAAACCCCTTTACAACAAGTCTAGCCTTGTACCGCATTTTGCCTCCATCTTCTTCCTTCAACTTGTAAACCCATTTATTCTGCAATGCTCTTTTTCCTATAGGAAACTAAACCAAATCCCAAGTCTGGTTATTTACCAGGGAATCCATTTCCTCCTCCATGCCTTGCTCCTAATTCTTTTTAGTGTCTACCTGCATTGCCTCTTTATAACATTCTAGTTCACCAGAATCAGTCAACAATAAATAATACAATAAAGGAGAGTATTGTTCAGGGGGTCTACTTAACCTGGTAGATCTTATAACAACACTTCCAGGAGTTTGAGGTACATGTTTTTCCTGTTGTTGTACATTTTGATTTTATGGTACATTTGGAATTTCTTTTTTCAGTGATCTCATCAAGAACTGTGTATTTTGGTTTTTTTTTCTCATTTCTTTCCCTGCCACTGATCTTTGTACATGACCTTCTCATTGAATATGACATCTCTACTCCTAATGATTTTGTGATTTTCATAATCCCATAAGCGATAACCAAAATCATTGACACTGTATCCAATAAAGGTACACTTCTTGGATTTTGCCTCAAGCTTTGTTCTATTTTCTTTATCAATATGGAAAAATGCTTCACAACCGAAAGTCTTCAAAAAAGAAAAGTTTACATTTTTACCTGTCCATGCCTCCTCTAGAATTCCACCATCCAAAGAGATTGAGTTTCCTCTATTTATTAAGTAAACAACAGTGTCTACAGCATATGCTCAAAACTGTAAGGGAAAACTACCATGAAATCTCATACTCCTTGCATGCTCCATGATTGTCATGTTCATCATTTTTTATACACCATTTCCTTGTGGTATTCCTGGAACTGTCTTCTCTCTACGAATCCCATGGTATGAATAGTAATCATCAAAATCCTTGCTGCAATATTCACCTCCATTGTCTAATCTAAGACACTTCAACCTTTTTCTTGTCTCATTCTCAACCAAATCTGTCCATTTCTTAAAAGTATCAAAAACATCATATTTTTGTCAAATGCAATAAACCCAAGTTTTTCTAGTTGCATCATCAATAAAAGTAAGATAATAATGAGAGCCACCAAGAGATGATACCTGAGTTGGTCCCCATACATCTGTATGCACAAGCTCTAGCCTTTCACTCTTATTTTCTTTTCCGACTCTAAGAAATATGAATCTCTTCTATTTTCTATAAACACAATGCTCACAGAAATCCAAATCAATTTGTTTAAGATTTGGCAAAAAAATTCTTTTGTGAAGTAGTTGCATCTCTTTCCCACTCATGTTTCCAAGCCTATTATGTCGCAGTGTTGTATCCACTCATGTCGAAACTAAAGAGATATAAGAGTCATTATTACCAGTACATAAATACAATGTACCTACCTTCTCTCCTTTTTCTATCACCAATGATCCTTTGGTGATCTTCCACACCTTATCTGTAAATATGGATATACAACCTTCATTTTCCAACTGTCTTGTTGAAATTATATTTTTCCTTAGATTAACATTTCTTACCTCTTTCAACAACCATTGGTTTCCATTCCTTTTCTTTATTTTTACCTTCCCCATTCCAACAATTTTGCATGGTGCATCATCACCCAAATGAACCTTTCCAAAATCACCTTGAACGTAATCTAGAAAATGTTTCCTATGGGGTGTGGCATGAAATGAAGCCCTTGAATCTACTACCCAAGACTCAAAAATATTATCTACAGAAAGAATCAAAGCATCTTGTAACACATCACATGTTACATTTGCTTCTTGATTTTTTTCCTTCTCTCCGTCTCTTTGTTTCTTTGGAGTTCTGCAATGTTTCTTCATATGTCCTTTCTTCCCACAATTCCAGCACTCTATCTTTCCCAATCTGCATTTGGATCTGCACTTTCTAGAATTCTCATTAATCCCTGAGCCCTTTCCTTTATCCTTTTGTCTTCCCATGTTCTCCATGTTTAATGCATTACTTGATGTCTCACATGTGCTTTTTCATCGCACTTCTTCGCTAGGGATAATACCAACAACATCATCAAATTTTAAAGTGTTTGAACCAGACACAAAGTTACTTACAGCCATGACCAAGCCGTTCCAACTTTCAGGCAATGAGCACAAGATTAGAAGAGCCCTAACCTCATCATCAAAGTCCACTTTTACAGAACTTAGTTGATTAGTAACCATATTAAATTCATTTAAATGATCTGCAACAGACCCACCTTCTGAAATATTCATATTAAATAATCTGTTCATTAGAAATACCTTATTGGACGCTAAGGGATTTTCATACAATTTAGCCAATGCATCCATCATCTCCTTCATTGTCTTTTCTTTCGAAATATTGAAAGCCACCGACGTTGTTAGGCTTAGTTGTATCGTTCCTAGTGCCTTTATGTCAAGAACCTCCAATTATTCATCCTTCATGGTCATCATATTCTTTGCTATTCCACCCAATGGTAGGAATAGATCCTTCTGGAATAAATAATCTTCCATCTGCAGCTTCCATAACTGGTAGTTTTGGCCATTAAATTTCTCGACCCTAAACTTTCCATCTTCCGCCATTTCTCCCACTCGGACCAGGAAACCTCTTTTCCTGTGAGTTACCTTTTGTTCTAATACCAGTTGTTATAAAAACAAGTTCGCAAAGTGATAAAAAAAATGCGGAAATAAAACATAGAAGATACACAATACAATAGAGACACAGATACACGTGGTTCACCTAGTGTGGGCTATGTCTACCAGAGAAATTGGTAGGTCCTTCCTTTTTATTATCTATCAAATTAAGGGATACAACTTACAACACACTCGTTGTAACTTCCTATTATTTCTCTCACAGTCTCCTCTCTCATAATACAATATTCATCATGATACATAGCCGCAATACATTTCCCTCATAAAAGAGGGTTGCCTTCTAGGGAAAAAAACCCTAACATAACTTCTATCGTCATATATGTGACCTTATAATGAATGGTCCAGATTTACATTGAAATTACAATATACATTTACAAGGAAAACTTTCCTTCGGGGGCCTCCTTGCCATAGACCCTGCAGGGGGGGCAAGCCCCCCTGCAACTCCCCCACATAGACGGGTGTATATTTTTCTGGGGTGTAAAGTCTTCATGGGGTATAAACACGGCTAAAAACAAAAAACCTTTGAATGAGGAAGATAATCAGGCTCCACAACCAACACCAAATGCTCAAATCTCTCTTCTACTAGATCTCGAAATTTATTATGAACTGACTCATCTACCATGGCTAGGGTTTTTTCAACTTCTCTTTAAGTTGATTCTAGAATCCTGCAACTTCCCACAAATACCCCCAAAGAAAAACCTGCTCTGATACCAATATGATCTATAAATTGTCGTGGATATTCCACTGGAATAGTTTGTCACAACAGATCTCGTAATTAATTGAAATATTTACTATTAAGGTTAATTTCCTCTTATATCTTGAACTCTTGATTACTGGATTTCTTCTTTAAAAATGTATGAAATAGTTCAAATGAAGAAAATAGAGAACATAAAAAAATACACACACCATAAACAAATAAACACAAGATATGACTTGGGAAACCGAATATAGGATAAAAACCAGTTAGATGATGAGGTTTCTATGCTATGTTTTCTCTGGAACAGAAATGATGAAAGTACAAAGAAGGAGGAACTCTTTGTGGAGTTGTCCTTGACCTATGGCTTGTATGGATACTACAGAGTCTCTCCTCCTTTTTTATGCTCACGAAATACCATTCTCAGATGTTTTTCACAACTATGGAACAAGATACAATGAAAAGAATGGAACCCCTTCTCCTCCTAGTGGATCAGTATTTAACATATCCTGATAGCCATCTAGGGGTAGGATTTTGACTTCCTCAACCCTCAATTGTGATAGGGTTTTGAAAATTCTAGAACCTTCTTGAAATTGCATACGTGGTTATCCCCATATGCATGAATAATGGGGGTTGATGTGGCATCCTCTTGTACCATGGTGGTCAACACAATAGGTCAACTTGTGGGAGGCATAAATTTTGAATACGAACTTTGATTCACACACGATATGCACCATTGGAAAGGTATCATAGTGTATAACATCATTAATGGGGTGCAAACTAATTTCTAGACACTAAAACCCCAAAAACACCATTTAATTCCTCAAAATGTCTCTAGAAGGTTTGAGGCCCCAATTTTCCAAACTAGGACCGACCATTAAAATGGCCTGGCAAGCTAAATCCTCCAATTTTTTCCACTTTGAAAGGATCAAGATAGATGAAAAACAATATAATGATCCAATATAGATCATAGCTCCCCATTTAGGGAGGCATTTGGTCCCCAAAAGCTTTACTGAATGAGGTGAGAAAATATTTCCTCTACCTTATCCCTGGAGCACCACTTTGCTTTTCCTAGGAGTTGTCCTTTCAACCCAATCTTCCAAAGGTTATGTTTCCCATGTCTTGTAGTTCTATATGTCTTCTGCAAAATTATGTCCTCTGCCAACTCTACCTGAGCATTTGGTGCTAAATCCTCTATGGAAGGTAGTACCTACTCCTCCTCCTAATCCAACATGGAAGGCTCATAAAGTTTGAGATTCTCCACATTCACTACTAAGTAAAAGTACATGTATGGGAGTAAACTGAGTTTGTAGGCCTTATCTCCCACATTTTCCAATACCTCAAAAGGACCACACCATAGAGCCTTTATCTTCTTACTAGGACCTTGTAGCCTTTCCTTATTCATTTGTAACCATACTCTGTCTACCACTCTAAATGTTCTCTCTATTATATTTTGCTCATGTCTAGTCTTGTACTTTTCCTATGATTCATTCAGTGTCTCTTGTACTTGCAAATGGATCTACCTAATCTTCTCAAAAAAAAAGTATGCTTTTAATGCATCTCCTATGAGTTCCTCCCTCACTCCTCCTTGTTCTCCATATAAATCATCTAAAGGTGAAGGTGGAAAACACCCAAAGAAATTTTTGAAAGGTGACTTCATATTTTCATATATAGATCATATTTTCATCCCAAGTCTCCATATGCTTCTAATTGTAACCCCTCAAAAGCTACACCAAAGTCCAGTTGACTATTTATGTCTTCCCATCTGTTTATGGATGGAATGTTGTAGACCTATTCAACTTAGTGTTCATCTTCTCCCACAATGTTGTCCAAAATGCATTGAGAAATCTAGTATGCATGTCTGAGATGATGCTCCTTGGTATCCCAAAGTGCACCCAGACTTGTTCAAAGAAAAAAAATTCCACTTCATGTCCCTTGATGGTATTTTGACAAGGAATGAAAATGCAAATTTTGTTGAACCCATCAACTACTACAAATAAATAGTCATGTCCCTTCTGTGTGGTTGGTAAATCTCCCACAAAATCCATGGAAATTCTTTCCCAAGGTCGAGTGGGTATAGATAAGGGATGGTATAGACCTTGCTTCATGTTGTTAGGTTTTCTATTACAACAAAGTATACATCCTCTAATATATTGTGCTACATATTCTTTCATTCTAGGCTAATACACGTACCTTTGTAAGTTGGAAATTGTCTTCCCAACACAAAAATGTCCTGCAACCTTGGAGGTGTGATCCTCTATGATAAGCTACAATTGTTCACCTTTAGGAACATTGAGCTTGTATAGATTATGGAGTAAACCATTATGGAAATGATATTCATCCTTGCCATCACCTTCATCTATATGAATTTGGCCCTGTAACTATTGAAACACCTCCATGAAGTCCTCATCTTCTATGTATGCCTCTTTGTGTGCATCATGGGTAAAAGGATCCATGTGCATCAGCGTTCTCAAAGTTGTAATATTGGATGTGGGTCATCATGAAAGCATGTTTGTCAACTTATTTGTTTTACCCTTCTTATATTTCATGAATAGATGAAATTGTTGGAAAAACCACATCCGCATGTAATGCATGGTTTGTTGTAGCTTACTCTGTGCCTGCAAATACTGTAGTGGTTGGTGATATGTGTGGATGATGGTCTCTTTGCCTATTAGATAGTGCTTCCACTTTTTGACAGCTTGTACCAATGAATAGAGCTCCTTGTTGTAAGTAGGGTAGTTGAGAACTGTCCTATGAAATACTTCAAAATGATAGCATATCAGCCTTCCTCCTTGCATAAAAATTGATCCCATCACATACCCACTTGCATCTATCTTCACTTCGAAGGGCTTCTGCAAATTTGGCAGCGCAAGCACTGGTGCTTGACTAATATTTCCTTTTAGCTCATCAAAGGCATTTTTTTTATTCTTCCCTCACTTGAAACTCTTACCACTGGTTGTTATGGCGTGGAGTGGTGCACCTACCACTGAAAATGAAGTAATGAACTTTTGTAAGTATTGGTTTTTCCCAAAAAAACTCCTAAATTTAGTAACATTTGTAGGAACTGGCCATTTCATGGTGACCTCCATATTTGTGGGATCTATCTTGAGACCCCCTCCACCGATCCCATACTCCAAATATACCAAACATTGTTGAGAAAACTCACATTTCTTAACATTGGCTAGTAGTTGGTTCTTTTTCAGAGTATCTAACACCTGCATAAGATGTGAGATGTACTCCTCCCAAGTAGCGCTATAAACCAATATATCATCCAAATAAAAAATAAAAATGAGTCTAGATAATGGCATAAAAGATCATTCATTAGTCTCATAAATGTAGTTAGTGCATTGCATAAACCAAATGTCATCACCAACCACTCATACAAACCTTGTCTTGTCTTGAAGGTGGTCTTCTAGGTATCTTCTTATTTTACTCATACCTAGCAATATCTTGATTTCAAATCTAGCTTAGTGAGGTACTTTCCATGTTGCAGTTGGTTCAACAAATCATCGATCCTTAGCAGAGGGTATCGATTCTTTAGTTTAAACTTGTTCAATGCCATGTAATCAATATAAATTCTCCAAGTCCCATTCTTATTGGGTACAATTATGATGGGTGACCCACAAGGTGAGGTACTTGTTTGAATCACACCCTCCTCCAACAATTGTTGCAATTTCTTCTTCACTTCATTCACTTCTAGAACATATTGTCTATACAACCCAATATTTAGCAATGGGGAGTATGGCAATAATTGTATTTCATGCTCCACATCCCTCTTGGGTGGTATCCCTTTAGTCTCCTTGAACAATCCTATGTATTCCTATAAAAACTCCTCCAACTGATGTTCTTACTCTTTAGTACACCCCTCCAAGGATTCCTTCACTCTCATTGACTCATCATCAAACTGATTTTCTATTAATAAAAGAAAAACATATTTCCTACTAGAACCAATCAACTTATTGGCTTGGTTCGCACCTACTAGTGAAATCTTTGACTTTCTTTTATGTGTGTTAATGATGTATATCTTCTCATCCTTGATCAGTGGGAATTGATTGGATCTCCACATGAAGATTGAATCCCTCATATACATGTAGGGGCTTCCAAACAATACTCCACATACATCAAGGGGTACTATGTCCAATTACACTTCATCAATAAAATCAGCACTTACATAAAATTTAATCTTACATTGTTTTTTTACCTTTATATATGCATACATGTTTACCCAACCCAATGGATAGGGGATAGGATGATTTTGAACCTCCAATCCAAGATTGTTGACCAAATCCATTGCTATAAGATTATCATGTGAACCATAGTCAAACAAAGCTTCTATCTTGGTCTTCTCGACCTGAAGCGTGATGTGGAAGATCTGGTCATGTCCTTCTCTTCCTAGTGATGAAGGATACTCAGATTCACTTCCTTCTACACAAATGTGCAAATAATATTTTCATACACATCCGAGCTAATTTCAACCTAATTGATCAAATATATGGATAGAAGGTTATTTTTCTTTCCATCATTCTTGCAATTCTTCAGGTTTAGCTCTGGATATAGTTTCCATCATTTTTCTTCAGTGTGTGCATCAATGTTACAATGATTGCAATGGTTGTTGGGATATTTTCAATTATGTGTAGTGGTTTTTGTCTTCTTATATTTACCCCCTTTCCACTTCTTCTACCCCTCCTTGGAAGCTTCCTGATGCTCTTTTTTCTTTGAACCACTTGATTTCCCCTTCTTTTGGCATATGTTTTCTAGGTACTGTGTATTTACACACTCCTCATCCATTGTCCTTATCTTGAAGAGAATTACTTGTTGATCCAGATTATTTTGAGAACGAAATGAGAGTAAAGATATAATAAACAAATATACCAAGATATTGCAAGAGATCCAATAATGTAATAGAGATATATCAGATATATATAACAAGAGGCACAGATAAACATTAATACACAATTTATATTAATCAGTGAAATGTACAAAACTATAAAATTACAGAGTGAAAGACTCGCTAAAATGGTGGCAAATGATCTATGAGAAGAGATGTGATGGCTATGCTCATTTGCAAGAAGATGAGTACAATGAGGCTCAAAAGGCCTTTTTAGCATAAATGGAAAAACCCTAAACATCCAAAAACCTAGCCCCCATAAGATGAAAAACCAAAAATTTTGGGGCCCCAATGTGGAGATGAAGTGCTAAAAGTCATGTGGGCCACGATGGGGTAAGATGGTACAACTTCTTGGGGTCATAAATTTTTCATACTACCTCTGTTTTAGGCGCACGATAGTCCATTGGAAAGGTCTATCCAAGAACTACACAAATTTTTCATCAAACCCTAACTCTATCTATATTTTGATTATGTCAAGCTCCAAAAATGTTGTTTAGGGCCTCAAAACGGCCCTGAAAGTTTAGGACTTGAAAATCTAAGAAATAAATGCCAATGATGAAAACAGCATGTGAGAAAATTTGAATAGGTGGGTGGCCACTGATATCCATCTGGATCAATCCACCCCTCTAGGAAGCAATGGTCTCCATTGGTTGATTTCTCGTGAGAGATGGGAAAGAGTTTGTTAAATCTGAACCTTGGTGAGATGCTTACCTTGCTGGAGGCATTGTGTTGCTTGGCTTGTGGAAGGTTTTTCTAAACCTGATGTGGGAGGGGTTGGACATTTTTAACCAATCTGACTACATGAGATGACTGTGTGCAAAAGGAATCTTTGTGCTTTGCTTCAATTTTGTCGACCTACTTCTACTGGATAGAGGGGGCTTGAACCGAGGTCGTAGTGGTCATAGTGTCCTTCTGTTCACTTCCTGCTTGAATCGTGAAGAAGTTAAACTTTGTTGTATGAGAGACAACTGTATTGCACTGTTTTGTTGAAACAGTAGTTGGAACTACCTCTGGTATCCTATGGAGATGAACCCCCAGAGTAACAATGACACTACGGGGTTGAGACCCATAAACAACATGGAGCTTCCACATATATGGTTGGCCCAAGAGAACATCACAAACATATAGCTGGGAAACATCACACAATACATCATCCTTGAAGGGCTTGATGGTTTAGGACATGTGACACCATTGGCTGACACGAAAATATCGTCCCTGGCGAAGCCACCCAATGTTGTATGGTTGTGGGTGTGGTGTTGTTGGAAATTCCAATTGTTTGATGACCTCTCCTGAGATGAGGTTATTTTGGCTTTTGCTATCAACAATGAAATGAAATAGGATCCACTTTACCCACATCTGTGAATGGAAGAGGCGCTCCCCATCTTAAGGATATGTTAGTGCTTCTAGTTGGATTATTGTGGTTGCGATAGTGGTAGTGAGATATGTGTCAATGATCTATCTCCTTCCATTATTTTCTGAATTGGATTCTGAATCCGGGTTTGGATATATTTCTTTGATCTCTGCCACCAATGATTTTTTTGAGTGACATTCATTGGTGTTGTGCCAGGGGATTTCATGGAAATCACACCGCTTTCTAGTGTCATTCTTTGTCTTTCCCTTACCCTTCTTTTCCTATGTCTTGGACTGGTTTTTGGGAGGTTGTTTGTTAGGGTCATTTTATCATACTTTGGTTGTTGTGTATTTGCAGACCCAAACTCTTGTTTTTTCTGGTGATTAAATTTTTCTTCGATGTTGAAATCATATTGATAAGCATCTTCCAGCGATGAGATGTCTAGAAATTCCATTTCAATTTGGATGTACCTATGTAGAGCACCACGGTATTTCAAAACCAAATGATGCTCAAAATATGTTATACCCATCTTTTTGCACAAGGTTTGGAAAGTATTGGTGAACTCCAACACTCTTTGGCCCCTCTCTTGACGCGTTGTAGTCCATCTCATATATTGGTCTTCATATTTGCCAACAGGGCAATATTGTTCCTTGACGACATCTACGAAAGATTCCCAAGTGGGTCCAGCCTCGAACATTCCAAAATCTTCTGTGGAAATGTGCTCACAGTAAGTTTCCCACCAATGTTTGACATGATTGAGAACCTTAAGGAGCGTGAAGGTGATTTTTTCTCTGTTAGAAAAATTGTGTGCATAAACATAACCTTCTAGCATATTTAACCATTTTTCCAGAGCATCTACATCTATCTGACCTTCAAATACGGGAATATCAATATTAACTTGTACCTTGAAAGGAGCGGTGCCTCCAAAGTGGTTTCTCTATGAAGAAACATCTTTTGTTATCGGCAGGTGTCGAAAGATTTGGGAAAAAATCTCCATCGTTTCGTCCCTCTGTCGTGTGATAGCTTGCTCCAACAACAAATTAATAGAGTCTTCTACTCTGTCATTTTTCTTTTCTTCAGCCATGGAGGGTTTATTGGGTGTGAAAGAGTGATTTTCCTTAAGGGAGACAAGCTTGAGAGCCAACTTTCTATACTCGGACCTCATCGGGGAAATTCACTGAAAAACGACCAAGAGCAGAATGCTCTGATACCACTAATCCGAATTATTTTAAGCAAAAAATGAGAGTGGAGATATAATAAAGAAATATATCAAGATATTGCAAGAGATCCAATAATGTAACAAAGATATATCATATATATATATATATATATAACAAGAGGCACAAATATATAGTAATACACAATTTCTATCAATGAGTGAAATGTACATAACTGTAAAATTACAAAGTGAAAGACTCGCTAAAATGGTGGCAGATGATCTCTGAGAAGAGATGTGATGGCTACGCTCATTCGCAAAAAGATGAGTACAATGAGGCTCAAAAGGACTTTTTAACATAAATTGAAAACCCATAAACATCCAAAAACCTAGCCCCGAGAAGATGAAAAACCAAAAGGTTTGTGGCCCCAATGTAGAGATGAACCACCAAAACTCATGTGGGCCCCGATGGGGTAAGTTGGTACAACAACTTCCCGGGGTAATAACGTTTGCATACGATATTTGTTTTAGGCGCACGATAGCCCGTTGAAAAGGTCTATCTGAGGACTACACATTATGTTGTCAAACTTTGAATCTATCTGATTTTTAATTGTGGTGAGCTCCAAAAATGCTCTTCAATGATTCAAAATGACCCTTGAAGTTTAGGACTCGAAAATATAGGAAATAAATTCCAATGATGAAAAATTCATGTGAGCCAGTTGGAATAAGTGGGTGGCCACCGATATCCATATGGATCACATGCTTTCGAAGATGACTGTGTAAATCCCCTAGATACTTGAGGAGTACATTTGGGTTCTTGGGAGAGATACCTAGCATGATGGTCATCTTACTGAACTCAATGGTGTACTCTTGTACTGTACTCTTCCTCTGCCTAAATCAGTGTCATTGGATACATTGGTACTCTACATACCCAAAAAGACAAAATTGGAACTTGGTGAGGGTTTTGAAGTCCTCCCACCTAGTTACTCATGGATCACCCTACAGCCTAAGTGTTTTTGTATGGCTTTCCCACCAGGTTAAACCATGTCCCTCTAAATCCGATCTAGCAAATGAAATAGTTTACTCTTCATCTATGTGGTGAATGTTAAAATAAGCTTCTATTTGTTGCAACCAATGATTTAGTTTTAATGCATCAATCTCACCTTAGTATGGAATTATGTCCACATTCACTTACATCTTGAATAGTGATTGTGAAGGGTTAATGGCACTCGAGCTCAGCTGCTTTTTCTCGGATTCTTTTTGTGACTCCTTTCTTGAGTCTTCCCAATATCCGGATTTCCCCTCCGATCTAATCTCTAAAGTTAGAGCCTCCATCATTTTTGAACAATCTAATCTTGCTTGCACGATCCGCTATGAGGAGGTTCATATTGCAACTGATGTCAACAACTTGCGCTTCCAACCACTCAAATCTCTCTTCTACTGGATCTCAAGGGTTATTATGAATAGACTTGTCTGCCATGGCTAGGGTTTTTGTGACTTCTCTTTAAGTCGATTCCTGGATCCTACAACTTCCCACAAATACCCCGAAATAAAAACTTGTTATGGTACCAATATGAATTGTAAATTGTCATGGATATTCCACTGGAATAGTTTATTACAACAAATCTAATAAATAATTGAAATATTTATAATTAAGTTACTTTTGATTATTGGTTTTCTTCTTAAAAAAACTTATGGAATATTTCAAATGTGAAATATAGAGAACATAAACTAATACACACACCATCCAAAAATAAACACAAGATATGACCTCAAAAACCCAATACGGGAGAAAACCCGGATAGAAGGTGAGGCGACTCTGCTCTCTTTTCTCTGGTATAGAAGTGATGCAAGTACAAAGAAAGAGGACCTCTCTTGTGGAGTTGCCTTTGATCTGTGGCATGTATGGCTGCTAGAGAATCTATCCTCCTCTATTATGCTCACAACATACCACTCTTAGATGTTTTTCTCATCTATGGAACAAGATACAATGAAAAATAATGGAACCCCTTCTCCTCCTAGTGGCTCAGTATTTAACATAGCTCGATATCCATCTAAGGGTAGGTTTTTGACTTCCTCAACCCTCAAATGTGATAGGGTTTTGAACTTTCTAAAATATTCTCAAAATTACATACATGGCTATCCCCATATGCATTAGTAATAGGCATTGACGTGGCATCCTCTCGTACCATGGTGGTCAACACGATAGGTCAAATTGTGGGAGGCATAAATTTTGCATACGACCTTCGATTAATCCATGGTCTACACCGTTGGAAAGGTCTCATAGTGTAGAACACCATCAAGGAGATGCACATAATATATGGACACTAGAAGCCCGAAAAAAGTTGTTTAATGCCTCAAAATGGCTCTAAGAGGTTATGGACACCAATTTTCCAAACTAGCACCTGCCACTAAAATGGCCCTGCAAGTTGAATCCTCCAATTTTTCCACTCTAAAAGGATCGAGATAGATGAAAAACAATATAATGATCCAATTTGGATCAAATTCTCTTAAATATTATTTTGTGTATGTCAATGGTCGAAGGTAGCCCTAATATATCAATAGTTGATGCTACTAACGCATTAACATGCTAACCCATAACCTAGTAATAATGGTTAATTATAGTCCCCGAGGTGTAGGACAGTCGGTGATGGAGTGTGTTGTTAAGCCACTCCATGATGTTAAATTCACCGGTTCGAAACCTGCGGGGACAAAAAATCCAACCATGTTAAGGGTTGGTGTGGCTCAGGCCAGGTGAGATCCCCGGGTGATTTTGACGGCTTAGATGCCCCTGAGTCACGGTTTCTCAAGCCACAGGTTAATCGTGTAGCCAACAAGTTCCGCACAAATTAACAAACAAACAAAAAAATAATGGTTAATTATAGTTAACCATGATTGACCATGGTGGCATATGGTTGTCCATAATTGATATTGCCCCACTAATTAACCGCTAATTAACCACTAATCCCTAGAAAAATTTCTACTAACAAATATGGTTATCCATGGTTGACTATGGTTGATTATAGGTGTCTATGATTAAATGTAGCCCTATTATACCAATGGGAAATGCTTCTAACCCACTAACCCTTAACCCTTAACCCTTAACCTCTAACCTAATACTGAAAATTGACTATGGTTGTGTATGGTTGACCTCAATTAAAAATGGATTCATATGGTTGTACATGATTGATGCTACCATATTAACCAACCACTAACCCCTAAGATAATGCATACTAGCAAATATGGTTGACTATGGTTGACCATTATTGACAATGGTTGACTATAGGTCTCCACAATTAATTTTAGCCTTATTATGTCAATATTTTATTCTACTAACCCATTATCCCCCTGACCCTTAAACTAGTAATGATGGTTGACTATGACTAACCATGGTTGACCTTAGTTGCCATGTTTTTGTATAGACGTCCATAGTTGTTTATGACCCACTAAACGACCATTAACCATTGATATGATGTCCATTAAAAAATATGGTTAAATGTGGTTGACCAAGATTGATCATGGTTACATATATGTGTCCATAATTGATCCAAGTGGAAATCAGTGACCACCCACCTATTGCACTGGCTCAAAACATGGTTTTCCACCTTGGCAGGTTTTCTATGGTTTTTCGGGTCTTGAACTTCTGGAGCCGTTTTGAGGCCATAAATGACGTGTTTTGGGCACGACAACGCCCTAAAATTTCTTAAAATAATGTCTGGGTTGAATTGAATATGTACTCCTTGACTAGACCTTTCTGATGAGGTATAGAACGCCCCAAACAGAGATCGTATGCAAAATTTATGCCCTTGGGAAGTTGACGTACCAACTACCCCCATCGGGGCTCACAAATCTTTTAGTGTTTCATCTTCCGAGGTTAGGGTTTTGAATTTTCTTTATGTTAAAAAGGCCTCTAGGGCCTCATTGTAAACATCATCATATTCTTACGAATGAGCATAGCCATCACATCTCTTCTGAGAGATAAGCTGCCACCATTCTAGCGAGTCATTCACTATGTAATTTTATAGTTTCTATACATTCTCTCATTAATAAAAATTGTGCATTACTGTATCTTTGGGTTTATTGCAATATTTATGTGTATCTCACAATATCTCTGTATATTTCATTTTTATATCTCTTCCTTCATTTTGTTCTCAAAATAATCCAGATCAATAATTGAAAGTAGCCCCATTATATCAATGGTTAAGACTATTATCCTACTAACCCCTTAACTCTTAACCTTGTAAATGTGGTTGACTATAATTTTGGCCATGGTTGTATATTCTTGTTCATGATTGCTACTATCCCAGTAACCAACCACTAATCCTTGACATAATTACCACTAACAAATATGGTTGACTATGGTTGACTATAGCTATCCAAAGTTAGATGTATCCCTATTATTATAATTGTTGACACTAATAAATCCCTAACCCCTAACTAATAATGATCATTGACTATGGTTTTCCATGGTTATATATAATTATACAAAGTTTATCTTAACCCAATAACCAACCCCTCACATAATTCCCACTAACAAAAATGGTTAACCATATTTGACTATAATTATCCATGGTTGAATGTGGCCATATTTTGTCAATCATTAATGCCACTAACCCCTTAACCCTTAAACTAGTAATTATGATTGACTATAGTTGACCATGGTTAATTATGGTTTACCATGCTTGACCATGGTTGTGTATAGTTTTCCATGTTTAATCCTACCCCATTAGCACACCACTAAGCCTAGCCACAATTTCCTTTAACAATTATGTTGAACATGGTGGATTATAGGTATCCATGTTTGAAAGTAGCCATAATATGTCAATCATTGATGCTACTAACCCCTAACCTAGTAGCGATGGTTAAGTTTGGTTGACAATAGTTGCATATAGTTTTCCATGGTTGATGTTATCCCACTAGATAACCACTAACTCTTGACATAATGTCCATTAACAAATATAGTTAACAATGAAATGAAATGATAGTTAACAATATTTAACCTTGGTTGACCATCATTGCATATAATTTTATATGATTGATGTTACCCCACTAAATTACCATTAACCCTTGACAAATCACCACTAATAAATATAGTTGAACATGGTTTATTATATCTATTGATGGTTGAATATATTTCTATTAAGTTGATGGTTGACTATTATTGACCATGGTTACATATAGATTTCTATGTTTGATGTTACTCCATTAATCAACTACAAACCAATATGGTTGACTATTATCAAGTTATGAATCTAGGGAAGGAACAAGTACCTGTAATATTGTATCCACCATTAATATTCCTCCTATTCATGTGCAAAGAGTGAGTCCTAAAAACTTTTAGTTTGGAAAATAAACATAATTTAAACAAAGTATAAGCCTAAAATTAATGTATTACAATGAGGTTTCAATATTTTGAATTGTGTTTTATGGGACTGACATGTTTATGGTGTGTCAATATGTGTTATTTATTTAATATATTCATTGATTTCATAATGTCCAAATAAAATTTTATTTGTATCAATTGTTTAGTGCAAATTGGTAAGGATTAGAAATACCACATAATATACACCATTGGTAGAGGATTTACATGAATAAGTAAAGATGTTTTTACATATAAAACTAACATAGTTACCAACTTAAGGATGTTTTTACATATAAAACTAACATAGTTACCAACTTAATGAGAACTACGACCTAAAATGAGAACTCTAGCCCAAACAATGCATATTTTTGGGTCAAAAACACCATAATAAACCCCCATTTCAAAAAGTGATATTACCAGTAGCAACCCCCCCCCCCC
>ML780909.1:1015972-1037372 GCA_009831015.1 Picea engelmannii
CTGGTATCCTGGTCCACTTCTCATCAACTATCTGTGTAGCTCTTTCTTCAACCTTCTTGTTGGTATTTGCATCTTCTTTGTATGAAGTTTCACCCATGCATCCAAGATGTGTTAAGTCTTTTGTCACTTGAGAGTTTCTTAAGTTCTTCATCAATGAGACAAACTTCTTGTTCAAGTTTCTCACAATCTTCTTCTTTCTTCTTCATTTGGACATTCCTTACTTCTCCTATTCTTCTTTCTTCTTCGATTAGAGTTTTCAAGTAAATGGTTTCTTCTCTTAGTTTCTCAAACTCTTCTAATTGTTTCTTCAATATTACAACTGTCTTTTCACAACTACCCAATTCACTTCTTAGTTTTCTTTGCATTTTTTTGAGCTTTCTATTTTCAATCTCAACATGCTTCAATTTTTTAAGATTCTCATTTTCTTGTTGAATAATTTTTTCTTCCTGATTTTCTTTTTCTTCATTGGAATTTTCTTCTTCAGTGTCATTTCTTTCAATCCTTGTATGAAGACATTCAAATTCAACATGACCTACTCCTCCACAATTAAAGCAAAAGAATTGACCTCTATTTTCTTCTTTGAAATATGAGATGTTGTAATTTTCTTCAACTTCTTCTTCTTCTTATTCTTCTTCTTCTGCATATTCCCTTACATAAAGGTCTTGTAGCTTGTCCCAAATCTCTTTTGATGATGCACATGATCCCACCTTGGATTTCACTGAATCTGTCAATCCATCCAGGATGGTATCTATTGCTAATTTGTTGTTCCTTTTTGCTTCCTTCTGAGCTACAGTCTTTGGTTTCTTCAAAGAATTGTATCCTGAAGCAACTGAGAACCAAACATCTGCCCCAAGAGCTTTCAAGTAAGTTTCCATTCTATTACTCCAGTAGTCAAAATTGCTTCCATCAAATGGTGGAATCCCATTTGGAATTTTGTCTTCCATTTCTTCTTAGGATCTTTCTTCCAGTGGTTAAACTATACTAAAGGTAACCCGCTCTGATACCAATTGTTGATACTGAGAGGGGGGTGAATCGGTATCAAGTAGAATTTAAAACTTTTTTCAAATTATACTTAAACCATTCAACTATATCCAATGATAAATGAACAATAGTATAAGAGTTACACCAACACACCACAATACACCATGCACAATATATGAGAAATAATCAATAGTTATTGTTCAAGGGGAGTAATGACTTCCAAAGGTAGCTACAACTTCCAAATGTAAAGGGAGGGATAAACCTCCAAGAAGAAGATACAATCCTCCAATATCAAGAGATATTTGAACTCTCCATCCTTGCCCCTTCCTTCCACCCAAGAATATATGAGAGATAATAAAACTTTACATTAAATCATCACCATCGACCAATCATCACATAGAACCCGATAATGCTTCCTGAGACTTATTCAATTTCTGCAATTCTTCAATTCTTAGAGTACTCTGATTCTGTATATAATATTACTCAATGTATTCTCTGAAATGCCTCCAAGTTTCACTCCTTGAATCCTCCCCAAAAAGAAGTTATAGAAAGAATGGTAGACTTTAATCAATTCTGGTCTATTTAGGAGACCGAACTTGTACAGAATTCCCCACGCTCAATATTTAACATCTGATTCTGAAACTCGCACACAAGAAACTAAAGTCCGTACTATTTCCAATGAAACTTGTTCCGCATCATTTGGATTCTCGATGAAGAATTTATGATTGTTTTACCCGGAACACCTGTTTATTGACTAGCTTCAGGACTGGTCACAAACCCTATCTTCCACATAGTGTATCTCCATAATTATAGTGAATCAAGAGCTGAACCTTTTACCAGAGGTATCTTGATATGTCTTCTCATTACCATAGCCATTTCACCATCTGAATCGTTCTATAAAAAACATTATGGCAAAAATGGTAAGATGACCTGAAAATAACATACCTTAGAACACATCACCAAAAGACTTCATCCTCCCTTGAAATTCGGCCTTCTTTACTTCTTATTTCCTCTGAAATTCAACTTGTATCAAAATGAATGTTTAATGATGTTTATTTATACCATTTATGTCACTTCATTTTAACATTAGGGCCGACCTGACACTTTCTTATTTTGTAATTATTTTCTTTAATAATCTTCATTGCCTACATGTACTTCCTTCTTCAATTCACTTTGTCATCTTCAAAAATTCATTTCTCCTCAACCATGAGGATCCACATGATGTGCCACATACCATCGGAAACAACATGATGTATACTATCCATTCATGGGTGTTGTATATGTATTTGCATTTTCCTTCATGTCCAAATACCTTTATCAATCTTGCGGTGCAAAACCCATGACTAGGGTTGACATCAATGACAACAACCAATATTCCAACAATAATGAAGTGGATCAAAACCTAGTGGAACCCCAAGGGACACTATGAACTTCAACCGGGTTCTAAAGGTTTCTTCACAATAATTTTTTTCAATCTCAAAGATAAAGATTGCATATTTGAGAATGGACCTTACTTTTTCAACTCAACATGCCTATATTTAAGATTATGGATGGACTGCTTCAGCCCTAAGAAGGAAGACTTCTCATATGCACTGATTTGGATTCTTCTTTACTCCCTTCCGTAGGAATTCTAGTTAGAGGAAATATTAGATAGCATTGGTAATACCCTTGGTCTGTACGTTAAATTTTCAAAAGCAATGTGCCAAAGAAGGTATACCTCATATGCTTGCACCTATGTTTACATGAATATATCCAAATATCTAAAAAGTTATGTAACTCTGTAGTACTGAGATGAAGAATGGCTACAAAAAATCGATTATGAGCACATTCCCTTTTGATGCAGGAAATGCCATGAACATGTAGGAAATTCCATGAACACGGCCACCTTTTCTGGGATTGTCCTTTAAATCTTCCCACGTGCTCAGCAGAGGAGGATCACAACAAGCAAAAGGATGGATTCACCTAGGTACAAGGACATAGAAGGATTGACACATGAAAGTCGAGGCTAGGGAAAGGTAAAAAAACTTCAACCAGTAACTCCTTTTACATTCTCAGTAAACTACATGACACTTAAGAAGTGGAAAACCCACACATCCAACCAACCAATGGAAATGATAAAGGTAAAGAAAAACAAGTTCCCAAACAAGTCCTAGAACAAACAATTACACCCAATTCTTTTTCTCAGATGGTTGGATCTTTCACTAGTAGAAGAGGAAGAGCTAGAAATGATTGTTGATGAGAAAGATCTAGTGGGTATTGATCTAGATTTTCTTTAGGAGGATTACAAAAAAAGGAACTACAATCCCTCCCCCTGAAGCAGTTATACAAAGTTCACAAAGTCTACATAGACTCCACAGTAAGAGATACATCCTGATATGGAGGTTCTTTAGGGATCTATTTTTACCCTGGTAAAGACAATCATAAAATACACAAAGAACCAAAAAGAAGAGGGCGCAAATCGGCACAACAACTCATTCGTGAGGTAGGAAATTTCATGATCAACTCGAGACAAATACAAAATCTTACAGAAAGACTCAATTCTCCCCCTACACCCTCTTATGAATATTCTTTCTTGGAATGTAAGAGGCCTTAATGGGAGAACAAAACATAGGGTTCTCCGTAAATGCATAATGGTAGAGAAGCCAAACATACTTTTTCTTCGAGGAATAAAATGTGCAAGCACCACCGCAGAAGCACTCCTTGCACGTTGTTGGAGACATTTTGAATTCATATTCAATGATTCCAATGGTGCGGAAGGGGGCATATCCATCCTATGGAACCCATCTATAATCACTATGGATGGATTATATTCCTTGGCATGGACACTCACAGCTAAATATCGTGTCATAGGGTCTAACAAGGAAGGCATTCTCACCAATGCCTATGGTCCTCAATCCCCATCAGAAAAAGATAATTTTCTGCAAAATAATAGAGCTCTTGGAAGTTTGGTTGGTCAACAAAGATGGATCCTAGGAGGCAACTTCAACATCATCATCTCCCTAGAATAAAAAAAGGGGGAATTCGTAAACTGGATAAAAACAACGACAATTTCCTGAATCTCATAACATATTTGCATCCAATTGATATCAAAGCATAGAATGGAGTCTTTATGTGGTCCAACAAGAGGGCTAGAACCCATCGAGTAGCCTATCAATTGGATAGGTTCATGGTATCAGAATCCCATATGATGGAGGATTTGTTGCTTGAGGCCAGAATTCTCCCTCATTTAAGATTGGATCACTGGCCTATTCGACTCTGGTTAGAGACCACTAACATTCCTAAATACAATCCATTTAGATTCGAAAAGTTTTGGCTCACTCATCCAGACTTTCCAGAGATATCTAGGAAGTGGTGATCGGAAGCAGAGGTAACTCGTGGAACCCTAATGCACAGATTCTAATAGAGACTCAAAAACTTCAAGCAATCAGTGAGATGTTAGAACAAAAATTATTTTGGGAACATATTCAAGGCTAAAAATGTAATTGAGCAATGTTTGGTGGAGATCCAAAAGGAACTCATTCACTATGGATCTACAGAGACCCCACACGTAGAGGAGGATCTCCTCAAAAAAAAACTAGAGGAAAGTCAGTGCCAAGACAAAATCCTCTAGCACCAGAAATCAAGAGTGAAATGGCTAAAAGAAGGGGAAAAATACAATGTTTTTCCACATGTCCATGATACAAAGGCAACATATAAATCACATCACAAAATTGGAGAATGATCAGGTTCAAACACTCATGGAGCATGAAGAAATCGAGGACAAGTTAGTAAACTATTATTCCAACCTTCTCTTTGAGCCAGTCTAAGATTGAGCGTAGGCCATTAATAAAATCACGCAACATATACCAAACCTTATTTAAACGAACAAAATGAAGCACTCATGAAGCATATCTCCATGAAAGAGGTAGATGAGACCATGAAAGAAATACTAGCGAGTGAAAAGCTTCAGGGCCCAATGGTTTTACTACTGAATTATTTCATTAGTATTGGCCAATGGTTCAGGAGGAAGTTCGATAGCTAATGGAGGAATCATGCTCTTCAGGCAGGGTCCTAACCTCCCTCAATGCCACCTTCCTCACGCTTATTCCTAAGGAAGAGTGGGTGACCCACCCCAACCCGTTCAGGACCATCACCCTATGCAATGTGATCTATAAAATCATAACAAAGATCATTTCACTATGAATCATGCTGATTCTTCCCTTCATAATTTCCAATGAATAGTCGAGCTATGTGGAGGGAAGAAAATTTTTGTACAGCGTCATACTGGCTCATGAAGTGATTCACTCTCTCAAGCCCTCGAGGACTCTATGTATGCTCATAAAACTAGACCTCTAAAAACCCTTTGATTTCTTGAGCTAGCAATATATACGATCAATTATCTATGCGTTTGGCTTTGGTAATGATTGGATAAACTGGATACTAAATCTTACATCAAATATTTTTTTCTCAATCCTAGTAAATGGTGTGCCCTCTGAAAAGTTTTCCCCTTCTTGAAGCATATGCCAGGGAGACCCCCTTTCCCCCTTCATGTTCATCATCATGGTTTAAGGGCTCAGTCACTATATCAAAGCTCCATTGTCTATGGATCCCCACATGGTCTCCACCTACATGGCCTTCATCCAGTCGGTTTGTAGACGACACTATGCTAATGGGTACTCCCACACCGAGAGAATCTCAAAAACTTAAGCTTATCCTCACTGATTTCAATGAAGCTTTAGGTACCACTATCAATTTGGAGAAATCACAAATATTTTTCATCAACGCCCCCTTGGCCATTAAGAATCATATCTCTTGATTTCTAGGCATCCCTCAAAGCTCCCTTTCATCCAATTACCTTGACATCCCACTCTCTGACTCAGCAGCCAAAAATATCTCTCAGTCATGTCTCCTAGATTTTTTGGTCCGAAGGTTGAATTCCTGGACTTTTTGTTCCCTCAATTTGGCAGGTTGGTCACTTCTAGTAAAATATGTTGATGCAGGAGCATCACAAGAAAGCGCAAGAGGAGGACAGTTGGATATGCACCAGCGCACATTTTGAAGATGTTTTGAAATTTAAAGATGAAACATTAATGTAATAGTTGAAAGGACGTAATTGTTCTTAAATGTTTTGGGAATTGTAATGCAAATCTTGAGTGTTGCTCTCATCTGTCAATTGGATGCATTTAATGTAATAAATGTAAAGTAGTTGTAGTCTTTAATTTCGATAAGATAGCTTAGAGTTGTAGGAGGGAAAACTCAAGAAATCTCCCTCGTATGGATTGTATTATCATTCTCAATTGTAAGAGTAGAAGTTGTAGAGAAAGAGAGCATAGGAGAGAAGAGAAGAACAGAGATCGTAGAAGTTGTATGAGTGAAGAGCGGTTGCTATAGAAACCATGTATAGAAGCACTTGAATTAATATAAGAATGCTTTGATCCAATTTCATGGTGTTGTTATGGTTATTGTTTGCATCTATTGAATGGTATGTTTAAAGTTTTCTTACATGCTCTCTTATGAATTTGTTTCAATTCTTATGTGTATGATTTCATGTTGAACGTATGAAGTCTGGGAGAGGGAGAGTATAAGTTCCAATTTCTTCCCGTCCTGAGAATTACTGCAAGGAGTGTAGTGAAGCTCTGTAAGGAGTACGTTGACAAGATTCTGAGTTTTACCTCAGAAAATCTCAAGAGAGATAGAGTTGTTCTTATACCAACAGAAGTGTGAATATAGTGCAGAGCATTGCAAGGTGTGCGTAGGCCGAGAAGAGTCTTAGATTTTTCCAACCTAAGGAATCGGTTGAAAAACTTATGTCGCAAGGAGTGTACAGATTTGGGATACATCAGATAATTAGAGATTATCGTGAAGGCCGCAAGGAGTGCGTGCAAGAATCCCTTAGATCCCTTGAGTTTGCAACAAGAATCAAGCTCAGGAGGGACAAAGACTTGGAAATTCTGGAGGACAGACAAGGGTCAAAGCCACCTCGCAGAAACCAAGCTTAGGAGGAAAGACGCCAATTGTTTGGCCATGAGTCTTTGAGAACCTAAACGGACAGTTGAAATTCTCAGAGGGAGAAACACCGATTTTCCGTAGATCGTTGGATCTAGCAGATCAGCGGGAAGGATAAGGTCGAGTGTCTTTCAACACTCAAAAGATTAGGAGAGATAATAGTTTTTAGATCCTGAGGAGCATCATTCATCGATTGGGAGATCTGAAACATCGACATTTCGGAAGTCAGGAGTGTGGAAGAAGTTTCCTTTGGGAATCACAAGTCACAAAATCCCGACAGGAGAAGGAAGGATCTGGAGCATTGGATCACGGAAAATCAGATATGACATAAGCGGTCATCACCATTTCGGATTCTGGGAGAAGGGGAGAGGGCCACTTCACGAATCCCTGATACACGAAATCCCGATGCGATCAGGACCATCAGATCGTGGGAGAACCAGGACCGTCGATCTGTGGAGAGAAAATTTCAACATTTCAAGATTTTGGGAATTGGAGGAGTCGAGGTGCCTTGCAATGGAAGTCCCGACATCACGAAACCTGACACGCATTTTGGGTTAAGGCTGTGGTCACATCGACGATCACATGGAGTGAAGGGTCGGTTCTAAGTGCATGTTCACGCGGGCGGAGCTTAGACAAGGTCTTGTGGTCATTAAGTGTTGAAGGTTCTAGAGGGAACTAAAGAGTCATTTTGGCTCAGGGAAATAGGAAGATCCAAAGACCGGGAGGTCAAGAAGACCTTGTTGAGGTGGGGATTTGGGTCAGGTGGTATCAAAGCCAACAACTTTTTTTTTCTGTAGAGGGAAGACAGAGGACAGTTGTTATTGAATTCTGCATGGACAGATTGAAACAATGTCGCCAAGGAGACGTCAAGAGAGACCCATGCTCGATCCAGTTGTGGAAAGGAAAATGTGAGAACTGTGTGATCGATTGGATATTATGGATACAGCACAAAGGCGAACACCTAATACTAGAGATATAAATGAGGCCAAAAGTGAGAATGAAGGAGGAGATGAACAAGAAGTTATAGATGAAGATGTTGTAGAGGAATGTTTATTTAAAGGTGTTGCAAGGATAGGTGCCAGAGAAAAAATGGACATCCTGATGTATGAAGGTAACTTAGACGTTGAGGAGTTGCTAGATTGGTTTATAGCTCTAGATAAATACTTCAACTAGGAGGATATCAAAGAAGATAAGAAATTAAAGCATGATGTCACTAGACTGAAAGGGAATGCAGCACTGTGGTGGGATGAACTACAGGCTGACAGGTGTTGCAAAGGAAAACAAAGAATCAAAAGATGGGACAGGATGGTCACCAAGATGAAATCCAAATTCATACCCAGAGATTACCAAAGCAATCTGTTCTGAAGAATGAGGAATTTGAGACAGAAAGGGTTGATAGTGAAGGAGTACACTGAGGATTTTTACAGACTAAACATTAGAGCTGGTCATCACGAGAGTGATGACAAAAAAGTTTCCAGATATATAAATGGCCTGAGATATGAGATCCAGGATGAGATAAGCATGGTGACAATCAGGGATGTAGAAGATTCTTATCAGATTGCTTCAAAGGAAGAAGTGAAATTGGCCATAAATGAAGGTCAAAGGGGCATAGGTAGAAGTCAAAGTAGAGGCAAAGCAGTTGCCCAGGACAGAGTACAGAAGCCCAAGGATGAAGAAAAGAAACTTCATAACCACCCAGAAAGGGGAGGAAGATCAAAAGGAGGACAATATGCCGATAGGAACACTTTTCCTCGAGCAAGAGGAAGACAAAGAGGAAGAGGAGGTGAAATAAAAAAATTTGTCTGTGGAAAGATCAGACACAAATCTTTTGAATGTCCCGATAGAAAAATGGATGGAGGAGAAGAAGCTCACATTTCAGAAGTGCAAAGGTGAAATGTTGAGGCAGAAGATGTAGAAGGTGGAAGATACTTAATGATGAGGAAAATCCTCTTGGAGCCAGAGAAAGAGATGGAGAATCTAGTCCAGAGAAACAGTTTGTTTAGAACTGCTTGCAAGACCAAGGATAGGGTATGCAAGGTGATAGTTTATAGTGGAAGCATAGATAATATAGTATCCACAGAAATGGTGGAAAAGACAGAATTGGAGACAGTTTCACATCCAAGCCCATACAAGGTTTCGTGGTTGCAAAAAGGACATCAGGTAATAGTCACTAAACAATGTTTAGTTGAATTTAAGATAGGGGGATATAGAGATGAGATTTTATGTGTTGTTATTCCCATGGATGTATGTCATCTTTTGTTGGGGAGACCTTGAAAATATGACATTAATGTTATTCATGATGGAAGAAAGAACACCTACACCTTGGAGAAGAATGGTAGGACGCATATGTTGCTACCAATTCAAGACAAGAAGGTGAAAGAAGAAACAAGCAATACTATACTTCTCATGAGTGGGAAGGAACTTCTGGATAAAGTCAAGAAAGATGAAGAAATGCAATTTGTTGTGGTGAGAAAACCTAGAGTCATCTTGACCAATACCTGAATAGATGATCTACCTAAGGAGATTCAGGAACTGTTGGAGAATTTCGCTGATATAGTGGTGGATGATTTACCTTGTTCGTTGCTGCCCATCAGAAGTATAAGCCATCACATTGAACTTATACCAAGGGCTATTTTACCAAACAAAGCAGTGTACAAACTCACGCCACAGGAGAATGAAGAAGTTAAGAAGCATGTCTAGGATTTGATGGACAAAGGGTTGATCAGAGAAAGCTTGAGTCCATGTGTTGTGCTAACAGTGTTAAGTCCAAAGAAGGATGGTGAATGGAGGATGTGTACAGACTCGAGGGCTATGAACAAAATCACTATCAGGTATAGATTTCCTTTACCTAGGATGGATGACTTGATGGATTTCTTGAGTGGAGCAAAGTTTTTTTCAAAAATTGATTTGAAAAGCGGATATCATCAAATTAGAATGAGGGAAGGTAATGAATGGAAGACAACATTCAAAACGAATGAGGGACTGTATGAATGGCTTGTCATGCCATTTGGCTTGACAAATGCACCAAGTACATTTATGATATTGATGAACGAAGTCTTGAAATATTTCATTGGGAAGTTTGTAATTGTATATATTGATGATATATTGATCTTCAGTAAGACTGGGGAAGAACATTTGAGACATTTAACTCTAGTGGTGAGGAGGTTGCAACAAGAGAAATTGTTGATAAATCTGAAGAAGTCATCTTTCATGAAGACATAACTTATTTATTTAGGTTTTGTGATCTCTTTGAATGAGTTGAAGATGGATTCTGAGAAGGTAAGAGAAATTAAAGAGTGGTCACCGCCAAGGAATATCTTTGAAGTTAGAAGATTCCAAGGATTAGCCAGTTTTTACAAGAAGTTCATCATAAATTTTAGTGGAATTTGTGCAGCAATGATGGACATAGTCAAGAAGAGACATAAATATTTTCATTGGACAGAGGAAGCAAAGAAAAGTTTCAAGTTGTTAAAGGAGAAGATAATTGGACAACCAGTTATGGTTCTGCCATATTTCAGTAAGACATTTCAAGTGAGATGTGACGTAAGTGGATTTGCGATTGGAGCAGTCTTAAGTCAAGACAATAGACCATTTTCATACTTCAGTGAGAAGCTGAATGATGTCAAAAGGAATTATTCCATGTATGATAAGGATTTTTATGCAGTCATACAAGAATTGAAGAAATGGAGGCACTACCTTCTTCTGAAAGAGTTTGTTTTGTATAGTGACAACCAAGCCTTACAGTTTATAATCAAATAGGAGAAACTGAACCAGAAACATGAAAAATGGGTTGAATTTATGTAGAACTTTAATTTTTTCATAAAGCACATTTCTGGAAATGCTAACAAGGTTGTTGATGCATTGAGTAGGAAATGTTTGATTCTACAGGAATTTTGTGTGAAGACCTTAGGTTTTGATAGCCTTAAGGAAATGTACAGAGATGATTCAGATTTCAGGTACGCTTATGAAGCATGTGAGAATCATGTTCTAAGAGACAGAAGACAATGGATTGAATATTTAATTTAGGATGGATTGTTATCTAAAGGAAATCAGTTGTGTATCCCAAAGAGTTCTATGAGAGAAAACCTTTTGAAGGAAAAGCATAGTGAAGGATTGGTTGTACATTTCGGCCATGAAAAAACATTTGCGCAACTGAACAATTTGTATTATTGGCCAGGAATGAGGACAAATGTCAAGAATTTTGTCAACATATGTAGAATCTTCCAGCACGCAAAGGGGAAAAGATAGAATGCAGGGTTATATAAACCATTTCCAATACCAGAGAGGTTGTGGGACATGGTAAGCATGGATTTTGTGTTAGGACTGCCAAGGACATAGAAAGGTTGTGATTCCATATTCATGGTAGTCGACAGATTCTCAAAAATGGCACATTTTATTCCATGTTAGAAAAACAGTGATGCAACACACATTGCAAATCTGTTTTTCAAAGAAGTTGTTCGACTTCATGGTTTACCCAAGAGTATTATTTCGGACAGAGATACCAAATTTGTTGGTCATTTCTGGAGGAAACTATGGAAAAATTTGGGGACAAATTTATCTTTTAGCTAAGCATATCACCCTCCGACGTATGGACAGACTAAGGTAGTAAATCAGAGTTTGGGAGACTTATTGAGGATTTTAGTAGTTGAACATCATAGTTAGTGGGATCAGATTCTACCGCAAGAGGAATTTGCATATAATGACTCACCTAATAGAAGCACAGGACAGAGCCCATTTTAGATAATGTATGGAATGTAGCCAAGGGGAGTATCTGAGTTGAGAGACTTAGATCAAAGTGAATTCAGAAGCGTTGGAGCGGAATATTTTTCAACAGAGATGCAAGAGCTCCACAGTAAGATTAAAGAGTGGTTGCAGAGTTCCAACCAAGATTATAAGTGCAGAGGAGATCATCACAGAAGAGAGATTCAATTCGAAGTGGGAGATTTAGTTTTATCACATCTAAGAAAAGAAATGTTCCCAAGGGGAACATATAATAAGTTGAAGATGAAAAAGATAGGGTCGTGTAAGATTTTGAGGAAATTTGAGGCCAATGATTACGAAATAGAATTACCAGATGATGTGGGCATACCACCCATATCCAACTTAGCAGATATGTATCCTTACATATCAAATGAAGCGAGAGGAGAAGAGAATCAAAAGGAAATTTAGTGGTTCAAGAAAATGCATGTAGCTGAAAAGCCGCAGATGGAAAAGATCATTGATCATAGAGTTGGTAAGAAGACCCAAAGGAAGACGTATTTTGAATATTTGATAAAGTGGAAGAGACACCCAATTGAGGATGCTAGTTGGAAAATCAAAGCAGATATCTAGAAACATGGACAAATGGTGCAGGAGCTCATGGACAGGATTCCATGAATTTTTCATCCATAGGAGTATGATTCAGGACCATCGAAAGCAAGCATAAGAGGAGAACAATTGGATACGCACCAGTGCACACTTTGAAGACATTTTGAAATTTAAAGATGAAACATTAATGTAATAGTTGTTGTTCTTAAATGTTTTGGGAATTGTAATGCAGATCTTGAGTGTTGCTCTCATCTGTTAGTTGAAGGCATTTAATGTAATAAATGTAAACTAGTTGTAGTCTTTAATTTCGATAAGATAGCTTAGATTTGTAGGAGGGAAAACTCAAGAAATATCCCTCATATGAATTGTATTATCATTCTCAATTGTAAGAGTAGAAGTTGTAGAGAAGGAGAGCATAAGAGAGCAAAGAAGAACAAAGATTGTATAAGTTGTATGAGCGGATAGTGGTTTCTATAGAAACCATGTACATAAGCACTTGAATTAATATAAGAATGCTTTGATCCAATTTCATGGTGTTGTTATGATTAATGTATGCATCTATTGAATTGTATGTTTATAGTTTTCTTACATGCTCTGTTATGAATTTGTTTCAATGCTTATGTGTATGATTTCATGTTGAACGTATGAAGTCTGAGAGAGGGAGAGTATAAGTTCCAATTTCTTCTCATCCTGAGAATTCATGCAAGGAGTGCAGTGAAGGTCCACAAGGAGTGCATTGACAATATTCTGAGTTTTACCTCAGAAAATATCAGGAGAGATAGAGTTTTTCTTATACCAACAGAAGTGTGAATATAACACAGAGCCTTGCAAGGTGTGCATGGGTCGATAAGAGTCTTATATTTTTCCAACCCAAGGAAGTGGTTGAAGAACTTATGTCACAAGGAGTGCGTGGAGTTGGGAGATATCAGATAATCGGAGATTATCATGAAGGCCGCAAGGAGTGCGTGAAAGAATCCCTTAGAACCCTTGAGTTTGCAGCAAGAATCAAGCTCAGGAGGGATAGAGACTTGGAAAGTCCAGAGGACAGATTAGGGTTGAAGCCACCTCAAAGAAACCAAGCTCAGGAGGAAAGACACCAATTGTTTGGCTAGGATTCTTTGAGAACCTGAGTGGATGGTTGAAATTCTCGGAGGCAGAAACCCAGATTTTCCATAGACTATTGGATCTAGTAGATCAGCGGGAAGGATAAGGCCAAGTGTCTTTAAACACTTGCAAGATTAGGAGAGATAATAGTTGTTAGATCCTGAGGAGTGGGAGTCATCGATTGGGTGCTCTGAAATATCTACATTTTGGAATTTGGGAGTGTGGAAGAAGTTTCCTTCGTGAATCGCGAGTCATAAAATCCCGACAGGAGAAGGAAGGATCTGGAGCATTAGATCACGAGAAATCAAGACCATCGATCTGACATAAGCAGTCATCGTGATTCTAAATTTTGGGAGAAGAGGAAAGGGCCACTTCACAAATCCCCAATATGTGAAATCCCAATGCGATCAGGGCCATCAGATTGTGGGAGAACCAGGATCATTGATCTGTGGAGAGGAAATTTCGACATTTCGGGATTTCGAGAATTGTAGTCGAGGTGCCTTGCAACAGAAGTCTCGACATCGAGAAACCCAATGTGCATTTTGGGTTCAGGTTGTGATCATACTGGTGGTCACGTGAAGTGGAGGCTCATGTCTAAGTGCATGTTTGCGTGGTCGAAGCTTAGAAAAGGAACTGTGGTCATTAAGTGTTGAAGGTTCCAGAGGGAACTAAAGAGCCATTTTGGCTCAGGGAAATAAGAAGATCCAAATACCGAGAGGTCAAGAAGACCCTGATAAGGTGGGGATTTGCGTCATGTGTTCTCCAAGCAATCCCAACCTACCTCTTCTTAGCTTTAGTGGCCCCCAAATCAGTACTCAACACCATCAAAAATATCCAAAGAAATTTTCTTTGGCAGGGATTGAAATCGGACAGCAAGTGTGCCTTGGTCAGCTGGGAAAAGCTTCATTAACCCAAACTCAATGGTCATTTTGGACTCTCGGGGATCCGATTGTACTCAATGAAGTGATGGGTGCAAAAATTTGGTGGTGGTGTCTGAAATACCCAAAAGATCTATGGGCACGTTTGTGAAAACATAAATATGCTCCAAATATCGATGAGGATTCTCTCATAAGAATGTAAGATCAAATACAGGGGTCCAACATCTGGAATGTGGCCTCAAGAAATCACCCCCTCATCCAAAAACATGCTTTCTAAAAACTAAGGGATGGCGGAGATGTTTATATCTGGTCAGACTCCTCGCAACAATTCCCTCCGCTTCAGTCTTTGGAAAACCTTCATCACATTCAATTCCAAATGCCAAACAACACTAAGATTAAGGTTGTCAATGTTTGGAATGAAACCCCTCCATATTCCCAATGGAGAGGATGGAAATCCTCTCTAAGGGATCTCAACCTTCATGTTCACTGCAATCTGGAACCATGGAAAGAATTAGCATCACTGAGAAAGATTAGCTTACGCAAAGGTCGGGACATTCTACTATGGGGACATTCAACAACAAGAACCTTCACCATCAAAGAATCCTATCACATCAAATCTCAATTCCATCTACTGCCCAAAGATCCGGTTTGGCACACTATTTGGAAATCGAACCTCTGGCAGAAGGTTTCAACATTTATGTGTCTTATGGCCCAAAACCCTAACCTTACCTGGGACAACTTAAGGAAAAAGGTTTTATTGGGCCCTCAACTTGTCCTCTTTGTATGCAATAGGAGGAATCAATGGAACATCTAATGAATCAATATCCTTTCAGGCTGGAATTATGGGACAAGGTGGCAATTGTAATCAAGAAAATGGACCACTCCACAGATAATATCATCAAATATATAGAGAAATGGTGATTGAGTGCTTACAAAACTCCCATTATTAACCAAATTTGGCAATTAATTCTAGGATTTGTGGTATAGCAAATATGGAAAGAACGTAACAAACGAATATTCCACTCCAAATCTTCCTCGTTGGACTTTGTCTGGTCCAAAACTTTTAGCAACATTCAAGATATTGTGAGATCACAACGATGGAGTGTGGGGGACTTGAAATGTGATCCCATTAATAACATTATCCTCTCCAATCGGCATACAAACATTGATACTTCTAAATCTCCTACAATTTCCAAACAAAAAACAGTGGCCCTACAAAGTCTCAACAGTTGGCAAAGCCCCCCTCCATGATTCTTTAAGTTTAACTTTGATGGAGCTTATAAGGGAAACCAAGGACCCACAGGATTTAGAGAAGTGATCTGAAATAGTGATGGAATATTCAGTCATATTTTGGCCGACAACTTGGGATTTGACACAAACAAATCAGCAGAATTATGGGGCCTAATCTGTGGCATTCAATTGGCTTCGCTCTAAATCATGGCATAGGTCTAAGTCAACTCATCATAGAGGGAGACTCTCGGCTCATTATTTTTCTTATCACTAAAATTATCCATGGTATGACCCTTCCAAACTCTCCCTTAGTTGGAGACTCCTTATCTCTTTGGAGCTCCTTAAGTCCCTGCTTCATCCAAGTCTCATCCTATTCCCTTCTCATGTAAGAAGATCGACAAATAAGGTGGAAGATAAACTTTCCAATGAAGGGGTTGGCCTCTCAGGTGTAGACATCCTCATTGATGATAATTCCTTCCCAGCCTCATCCATTTACCAACAATTCCTTATCCTAAAAGTCTCATATTGCAACCCCCCAAATGGGGTTCCACGTGCATAAGCCATGCACTTAAATCAAGCCCTTTCTTGTAGTCTCCCCTCTTGGATTCACATCGTGAGAGGGAATTCAGTGCATGGAATTGGTGATGAGATTTTTGGCCTCATTCGAGTTCAAATTCATTGGTTTGCGATGTCACCAGGATTAATGGGGATGCATCCCACAGAGGACGATGTCATCTCAACTATTATTGCACACTTAATGAGATAGAAAAAGGTTATTTCCATTCACTCTCCTGAAATTCTTGTCATGTTTTTTTTTCACACTTGGATGGTGTGTTTGGATTCTTCTCTAGAGGATTACGGGCATGCTCAGCGTCGGTGGCCCATTTTCCCATTTTACTTCAAATCGCTTAGCATTGAAACTATGCCTTGAGAGCAAGGAAGACCTTGCAGAGCTCCAAATTATTTCCTCTACCTTGCAGGTCGAAGAATCAATGTTGGTCTCCCCGATAGGGAGTCTCACTACTCTCCACCTATGGGAATACACTTTGATGAGAGTCTGAACCTTGCTACCAGTATGGAGGAGGAAAAGTGGGGCTGCCCCATCCTTAAGGAAGACGTTCATGCTCTACTTCTTGGAAATTTTGAGGGCTCATATACAGCTCGTTCATCGCCAAACAATCAATCGGTTCACCCAGTCGTGCCAGTAGAGGAACCTGACCCAGAATATTCATCCAATACACTAGAAGGAAATTGAGGCTACCTCATCATTGAGGAGATTCCTCTACTTATTCCCCTTCAATATGTCCCTCCTCCATTTGTGGAGGCCCCAGTTTCTACACCACAACCCATTCTCTCATAGGATCACCTCAATTCGATAATGGACATCCACAAGGACATGGCTGACCAAATTTTTCACCATGAATGCTTAAATCGTCGGTTGGACCTTCTATTTGAAGCACTCTCAGATAGACCAATCGTCAGCAGTTTTCCATTTTTCTACCAACCTTTCAGTCTAGCCCCAAATTGGAACCGACATACTCATGGCGAAGAGAGAAACGACACACCTGGAGCATGATCTTTTGGGTCTTTTTATATTTTAGGTTTTTTTCATACATGTAGGATTTCTTTCATAAGCGTTCGAAGCCAATATGTAATTCTAGTTTCTATTTTGCGCAATTTAGCTATAAACACAGAAACATACTAGTTTTTTCTCTTGGGAGATTGGAGCTGGTGTTGACCCTTCACCAAGCTTTGAGGAATACTTGGTCATATTTGACCATTTTTGGGACTTCGATAGCCTGTCGAAGGAGGCGCGTGAGACGAAGCAGACGTCACGAGATCTCAGCCCACTTTGGGTCCTTTTTGGGTTTTTGGGAATATGTAATGGGAAAGGGATGTTGGCCCGTGGGTTTAGTTGGCACAGGGGTAGACCTAGGGTTCAATGCTACAATAGCGCACCAACAAAACCCTAACTATTGTCCCTTTCGGCAACACCTGCAAAGTAGATGAAGTCTCACCCGAGGTAGAGGCAGGGGTGGTTGCAAGACTCAGGTGTCTGCAACCTTAGCTGGGACACAGATCTGTGATTATATCACTTACAAATCACTTATCATAGGTCATTCATCAATAGTCCACTTAGATCTACTTCGCAGACATAACAGAGCATCACTGTAGTGTCCCCAAGGCCGAGCCCCGTTACAGATCATGTTACATGCAAAGAATTGTAAATATGTTCTATAGGCTGGTGAGCCAAGTTTTGTATAAGTTGTAGGCTTATAAGTTTGGTTAGGCTAGGGAGCCTAAGTGTTGAAGGCCAGGAGCCTGTTGATGTACTTGTATGTATGCAGGACAATTAATAAAGTATAAATACCACCAGTGCAGACCGACCACGATGAAAGAGTGATGGGGGACTGAGCGTCCGCAGAATGGGCAAGGGATCAGGGGCCGGAAGGTGGAAAAAGGGGCTGAGTGAGGAGCCTAGGGGGCTTAGGCCTGGAATAATATTTTATTATTATTCCTAAAAATCCATGTGCACATTATTTTATCCTAAGTCCTTTTTGGAAGGACCCGTGAATTCCCAACTGGTGGGAGGAAGGTGTACGGAGGGAATGCATGTAGTTCCCAGGGTGACAAGTGTCAACCCTGGTGCATGCAAATAAAAACCCTGAACTGAGCTGAGAGGGGGACGCTCCTCCATTCTGAACCGAACCTCTGTGTGTGGAACCCGTACGACCTCTGCCGGATATCCTGATTCATCTCTGAAACCGTTAGCTGTGTTGGTCTGAGGAAAACCGTGTAATACCCGGAAATGCATTCCTGAACCAGAATTCCCTGTGCTGGACTCAAGTGGAAGCATCACGTGATTGTATGGGAAAACGACGCTAGCCTATGTGTGAAGCCTGCTCCAAAATCATCACCGTGAGATCATCCTGTGATTGCCGAGCTGTTGTTGGAAGCATTTGTCTGTGCTCCTGTGGATAGTTGTGACTGCGCAGTACTGGACTGCGTGAGGCTTGTTGGCCTGTGAGCGACTCCTCCAGGTGAGGGAGTGCACAGAGGGAGAAGAGAACTCCTGAGAGAAATACATGTAGCTGCCATAGAGCCCAGAGACTTTCGGTCCGGTCTGTTCCTGTAACCCAAGGTAAGGGAGACTGGCAGCCGAAGGACTGTCTAGGTGACAAAGAAGGTGCACTCTCCTGGGGTGGAACGGGCATGTGGGGAATGAGGGCCTATGTGCAGTGAGCGTGGGAGATTCCTGGGAGAGCTTCTTCCTGATGAATGTGTATGTGTTGTCTTCCCTATAACCTCAGCCTGAGTCTAGATTCCTTGCCCGGGGGGTGGAGCTCGGTCCCAGCTCGGGGGTGACCTACTGTTGAGATGATGAACAGTGTGGTCTAAGGCTGGGAGGTTCGTGGAAGGCCTGCACTTGGTTGGTGATTTCTCCAGCTGATACAAGATAAGTATTTCTGAATTATGTTTTAACACATTTGGCATGACTGTTTTGTTCCTGTATCATGTTTTCCGCTATGTAAAAGAGTTACCGTTGAATGCTATGGAATGTTTAATTATAGCAGTAACCAGATATGTCTCACCCTGTATTATCAAATGTGTTTAATTCTGTTAAATGCATTTTCTTATAATTCCGTGTACAGAATGGTAAACTGAGAGGTTTGGAAAACCTGGGTAGTGAAGGGTACACTACAAATTGGTATCAGAGCCAAGGTTTCGACACTGAGCCTAGATGGGCCAGTTGAGCAGTCTTTGGACCGAAAGTGTGAAGAGAAATTGGGCCTGGAATGACCAATTTCAGATGTTGGTTTTTTCCAGTGCATCAAGTAGTTGCTTGAACACGTTTATAAGCTCAGGAGGTTCAGCGGTACTATGAAACCGCAGCTGGTATGGTCTATGACCATAGGGAGACAAGTTTCTACACCAAGGGTGTTAGAACCGTCGGATCTGTTCGGGAGGGAAAGCGAACCCTTGCAACCGCCAAATCTGGAGAACGTGCACGAGGTCTAAAGCCTCTTGATACTGCACAGGAGTTTAAACTCGGGAAGATTGTGAGTCGTAAGATCCCTGTGGGATTACCGTCAAACCGTCCGAGTTGACTAAAGTCGCGCAGGACTTAAGTCCTCATGGGTAGAGGAGAAGTCCAGGAGAGGCGTCGGGATATTAGAAGTTAAGGGAATCGAGACCCTGTGATTCTCGAAATACCGAGGAGAGATCATAGCCGTAGAATTCCAAGGAGGACACGTGTCAGAATTCTGGAGAGAGTTGGAACTCAGAGAATCGGAGTTCTCGAGAACGTAGAAATCTTGTCACACGAAATCGCGATCCGCGAATTCGCGACAATATCTGGACCGTTCATTTAGTGGACATGAGGCAGAGATCTGCACCATCGGGGAAAGTCCCGACAAGGATTAAATCCATCGGTGATTGAGGTTCATCGGGAAAGTCCCGATAGAAAAGTCATTCATCGAAAATAGGTGTTTGAAGTTCATCGGGAAATCGAGAACCCCGGTGACAAGTGATTCATACACTTTGAAACTCCGAACCCCGAAAACCTGACAGAAGCATATGACTGTGTTCATGTGAAAGCGGGTCACATGGACCTGACTTAACCGCGAAGTGTTAAAGCGAAAGGCACGTCGGATATCGGGCATCGGGATATCGGAGAATCCGGAGGCAAAGGTTTCGAGCACGGGAAAATCGCGATACGCGATTTCCCGATAAGGCTTAGGTGCATGGGGGCCACACCGACTGTCAAGAGGACAGGTGGCAGATTTATAGCAACAGGAGAAAGGATTGTTGACAAGTCAACAACTGGGACCCATCGGAGATCCCATGAGCATATGAGCATGACATTGAAATCGCCGAAACCCCGATGAGTGGTTGATTAAGGTCATATAGTGTGGTCGTATGGTGAGGCTATAGCCCGGAGGGCTAGCACGGATGGAGCCCATCGGAAATCGGGAGATCGGGGATTCCGCTGTCAAGCATTTTGGCGCATTCTTGTTTGCGAAATCCCGAACCCCGATAAGGGATAAGGCCAGGGTCACGAGTTAGCGGTCACATAGGCTAGGGCTGAGCTTGGGGGACTAGGGCAAATAGGAGATCGGGAATCTGAGAGGATAGTAAACCTTGACATCAGGAGTTGCGAAACTCTGAAATTGGAAGTCCCAAAATAACTGAATTAAAGTTCAGACACCCGAAAAACACCAAGCCATACAGAACTCAGAAAACTTGTGAAGCTGAAATAACTTTCGTTCTTGTTCGTATTAATTATGAATATTGTGGGTTATTCATGAAGTTTAATGGCCTGACAATTTTGAATTGGATTGCACAGTGTGTGTTCCAAACACAACAAAGTCCAAAACTCCAGACAATCAACACCAAGTATGGAGTGGGGAAGAATGCCAATTATTCCTGAAATGGAAGATGATCAAGAAGGAAAGGATGTTAACCAAGCAGTCGAGGGATCGCACTCTAATGGGCATGGAAAAGAGATGGATAAGGAAGGACATATGATGAAAATCATTGAAGGGTTACAAAGAGAGGCTAAGGAACGCCGATCTGATAGCCGAAAGCTCATGAAAGTCAGAGATTGGCAAGGGAAATTAAACGTAAAATTCATGCAGAGTCTGGAAAGAATAGAGAAGAAAATTGAGAAAGGAAGAGACTCAAGTACGACAGAGAGTCACAGAACTCATGAGAGAAGAAGTAGGTCGAGGAGTGGTAGCCAACGTCACAGTCGCTCCCAAAAACGTTCTTGCAGTAAGACACACAGCAGTTCAAGCCCATCACCTACCAGAAAACATCAGAAATCTGGAAGGGAGGAATTGAAAGGAGAAATGAATAAAATTAAACCTCCAACATTTGATGGGGAGCATAAGAAGGAGGAAGATGCTGAGACA
>ML780909.1:1041056-1060931 GCA_009831015.1 Picea engelmannii
GCAAGGGATCAGGGGCCGGAAGGTGGAAAAAGGGGCTGAGTGAGGAGCCTAGGGGCTAAGCCTAGGGGGCTTAGGCCTGGAATAATATTTTATTATTATTCCTAAAAATCCATGTGCACATTATTTTATCCTAAGTCCTTTTTTGAAGGACCCGTGAATTCCCAAGTGGTGGGAGGAAGGTGTACGGAGGGAATGCATGCAGTTCCCAGGGTGACAAGTGTCAACCCTGGTGCATGCAAATAAAAACCCTGAACTGAGCCGAGAGGGGGATGCTCCTCCATTCTGAACCGAACCTCTATGTGTGGAACCCGTACGACCTCTGTCGGATATCCTGATTCATCTCTGAAACCATTAGCTGTGTTGGTCTGAGGAAAACCGTGTAATACCCTGTCCAGAGCTATGAGTCTGTGTCTGTTCTAGGCAACCCGGAAATGCATTCCTGAACCAGAATTCCCTGTGCTGGACTCAAGTGGAAGCATCATGTGATTGTATGGGAAAACGGCGCTAGCCTATGCGTGAAGCCTGCTCCGAAATCATCACCGTGAGATCATCCTGTGATTGTCGATCCGTTGTTGGAAGCATTTGTCTGTGCTCCTGTGGATAGTTGTGACTGCGCAGTACTGGACTGCGTGAGGCTTGTTGGCCTGTGAGCGACTCCTCCAGGTGAGGGAGTGCACAGAGGGAGAAGAGAACTCCTGAGAGAAATGCCTGTAGCTGCCATAGAGCCCAAAGACTTCCGGTCCGGTCTGTTCCTGTAACCCAAGGTAAGGGAGACTGGCAGCCGAAGGACTGTCTAGGTGACAGAGAAGGTGCACTCTCCTGGGGTGGAACAGGCATGTGGGGAATGAGGGCCTGTGTGCAGTGAGCGTGGGAGATTCCTGGGAGAGCTTCTTCCTGATGAATGTGTATGTGTTGTCTTCCCTGTAACCTCAGCCTGAGTCTAGATTCCTTGCCCGGGGGGTGGAGCTCGGTCCCAGCTCAGGGGTGACCTACTGTTGAGCTGATGAACAGTGTGGTCTAAGGCTGGGAGGTTCGTGGAAGGCCTGCACTTGGTTGGTGATTTCTCCAGCTGATACAAGATAAGTATTTCTAAATTATGTTTTAACACATTTGGCATGACTGTGTTGTTCATGTATCATGTTTTTCGCTGTGTAAAAGAGTTACCGTTGAATGCTATGGAATGTTTAATTATAGCAGTAACCAGATATGTCTCACCCTGTATTATCAAATGTGTTTAATTCTGTTAAATACATTTGCTTATAATTCCGTGTACAGAATGGTAAACTGAGAGGTTTGGAAAACCTGGGTAGTGAAGGGTACACTACAATCACAGCATTCACTTAGATCTAGGTTATTTTAGCACTTAGAAACAACAAGACAGATCAGATCTGGTAGACCAAGAAATTAGCATATTCATACACATTGGATTTAGCATTCATATACATCTCTATAAATAAGCATAAGAAAGTATCTTCAATCACATATAAGTGCTTAGCAATACAAAACATCTAAGAATAAGCACAAAGATGACACACAGTATTTACGTGGTTCACCCCGACCCTGGGGCTATGTCCACCAACTCTTCTTATTTATTAGCTTCAGTCAATCCGGTTACAACACAGAGCTATCAAAATCCTACTCCGCATAGGACATGAGATCTACGCGCACCTCACCAGAACCTCCTTCCTCGAGTATATCTAGCACGGAGCCTCCTTACAATCTGTGCGCTCAGCACTTACAACACTTGCACTCATCTTTGCAAGTCAATCACATAGATCAATTCTATCACTAAGCCCTTGGCTAATATTCTCCTCTAATTACATCGGCTAGATATCTATTTATACATTACAAAAGTGGGCCTAAGCGTGGGTAAACCCACAGGCTGACATCCCTTTCCCATTACATATTCCCAAAAACCCAAAAAGGACCCAAAGTGGGTTGAGATCCCGTGATCTCTGCTTCATCTGGTGCGCCTCCTTTGACAGGCTGTCGAAGTCCCAAAAATGGTCAAATATGACCAAGTATTCCTCAAAACTTGGTCAAGGGCCAACAAGCCCCCAACACTCACTTATGACTCGTCCTGAGTCACTCTGGTCTGAGAAATTTTGCCTCGAATTCCTCGAGCTTGGCTCGAGCTACTTCAACCTACTATTGTGCCATGGCCTCTTGCACGGTGAACTCCTATATGACTGTGTCATTTACTGGTCCGTTGGGGAATTGCTCTGCTGAAATGACAACATGTTCTAGCTCTGTTCCTTGGGTCTCAATCTCCGAAAATAACATGCATGCCTAATCCTGCACAGGTTGAAGTTGTTGAGTTACCTCCATTATCTTTCTCTGGATGGTATGGATCTGCTACTGGGCGGCGCACTTCTCGTGAGACCGCTTCATTCTCTCTATGGGTGATAGGGCCTTTAGCTACACCTGTAGATTTTTGGCTTCATGTTTCACCTCCTGGAGCTGCGACTCCAATTTATGGAATTCTGGATTATCGGTTAGGTTCTCATATATCTGTGCACTTCTGCTACTTAATTGTTTGCATTCCTCAGTGAGTGATTTAATCCTTTCTAATGTGCTTCAGGCAGTCATTTCTCATTGGTCGTGCACTTCTTGTGGGGTACTTGGTATGGTCTGAAGCTCTAATTCCATGACTCTTTGTTGTAGTTGTTGAATAACTTCAGCAACCTTCATCACTTGGCATTCTATGGGGCCTTCTGCCTTCTGCTCTAAGCCAGTCATAGAGTGAAATTCTCTATTGACTGCTTCATCAATCACTATCTTCTTCGTGAGAATCTTCTCTTTCTCTTTTCAGATCTTCGCTCTATCTTCTTCAAATTTCACTTTGAGAGTGTCCTTCTCTTGTTGCGCAGCTCGACATTGTTCTATGATTTCCTCATGTGCTTGCTTTAAGGCATGGGTGGCCTGTGCTATTTATTCCTGTGCTTTTTGAAGGTGTACTTCGACTGTGTCACAAATATTGCATATTTGAACTGGTTCATCTCCCTCTTCTATTGTTCCTTCTGGCAGGGGTGCAGTGGAGACTGCGCGACTAGAATGAAGTGTCTGTTGCACTCCTTGGAGATCGATCTCAATCCTGTTGTACATTGTCTCTTTCTTAGCTTCCTACTTTTCTGTTATCTCTTCTATAGCTTCATTCATAGCTAAAATGAGGAAACTAAAGTCATCTGGAGTGAGTGTGGTCTGCATCTTAGTTACGGGTTCTTTCGATTTCTTTCTGGAGGAAGGCTCCGGAGGTGAACCCTTCCTCTTCTTTATGATTTCTACTTCTTCTTCTAGTCTTTGTTCGACTTCTTCTAAGCCTTCTCCATTAGCTCCTTAATCTGGTGTAATGGAAGTCGTCCTCACAGATAGGTTGTCTATATCCTGGACTTCCTCAGCCTTCTTCATATTCTTTGTTTTCTTTGTCTTACTGGGCCTAGGTGTATCCTGTACAGCTTCTGGGCTGTTGATGTCGGACATTTCTGCGGGGTCTGTTGAAACAAGGAGGTCCGTTGACCATTCCTTGGTGATCTTAGCTTATAATAAGACTGAAGTTGGTCCTTGTGCTCATCAGCGCATGATGTAATATATATGAAATGGCAGTCTGCGTTGAACTTCATCAAAGGTCGAAACCTGTGTAAAGTATTCGGGGTCATGTGAGGCTCAGGCTGGATGGCGATCTTCAACTGGGTGTAGTAGGTATGGAAGATGACATTAGATTTCCACTTCTTGTTCATATTGTTCGAGTACCACAGTGTACTAAACTTCGCGGCCAGTGGTTCAAAGGGGTCAATGTCTGAGAAGGTTGCACCTTCTGGTAGCTCCCATGCAATGAAAGCTATAAGTATCAAGAGCCAGCTAAAATGGAATTCATGCCTCTGATCCTGGGCTTCTCTGTAGTCAATATCTAGTTGATTCACCAGGTACTTTGCCCAGTTCATCTATAGTCCCTCTGCGCACTTCCCTACGAGGTCGACTACAAAGTTGGATACTTGTGTGGGTTGATTCTTGCAAACTAACTTACCTGCGATCAGCTGACATGCAAGGTGCACTGCGCCACTTTCAATAGAATCTACCTTGTAGCCTTGCGCACCTTTCTCAACATTGCCATAAACTTCTTTGATATTCTGACCAAGAGCGCAATCCGCGATCTTTCTAGGATAGTAATCATGGGGATCAGGGCCCTGCATGCTAAGCCTAGTGATCTGATTGATCAGCGTTGGATCAACTATTATGCGATGGTTTAACCATAAGTATCCTCCATGGTAACTCACCAGCAACAGCTTCACACAATAATTCACCTCATGGTGTCTTCCAAAGTGAGGTATCTTCATAACGTTGAGCAAAGTAGACTACACAAGGTTCATCATCCATCGCTGAGGGACGATCTTCGAATTCTTTCCCTTGGTTCTGGTTAGGTACTTGTATGGGGAAAGCATGTTGTAAACTTTATGATCCCCCGAATTGAAGTCACTAAACTTCAATGTTTCATCTTGTCTTGGTCTACACAAACTGCTCGTACCCCTTTTGGTAGGTACGCAGTGACTAGAGTGTACTCAAAGTCTCTAGTCACACTATCTTTGTTGATCACACCACTCAGAGGTGGTATGTAAGTAGGTAGAATGGATGGAACCAACTTCGCATTGGCCATATCATCTTTATGTTTGGTTCTTCTTTCTGCTCCAGCTCGGGATGTTCCTACTCGAGTAGTCGACGGGGAGGCTTGCACTCCCCTCGTCGATGATGCATGTAAACCTATAGAAAATCCTCTCTCCGAAATGACTCTTTCGGCTCTGAGGCTAGTGAGTACCTCTATTACAGATTCTTCAGTTGCGCTAAATTCATCATACATATACGCTCACGATCAATATCTCAGGTTCTCAAAGTAACGTAGGTATTGTAATAGGTTAGAGAGTACGAGTGAAGTAATCATTTTTCACAATTCGTGTAGTCTGCGGACTCAAATTTTCAATTAGAAAAAGTGTCTTCCATGCATGGCACGATGGAATAAGTAAGTAACTCTGTAACAGATCATTTGTAACAGATATGGGGCTTCATTGACTCTTGATCTATCTGTTATGGTGTGGTCTAACGGTCTGGTGATGAGTCATCAATGTTTTTCGATCTGTTTGAAGTGACAGTCGAATGGGTATATCCGCTTCCAACAACTATATTGCTTCACCATGGAGAAGTGACCCATGTTGTTGTTCTGATATCCTGGTGAAGCTCCAATTTTACAAGTTTTCTTTCTGAGAGGTTCCCTCTGGAACCCTCTGTAGCCTTTCGATATTAGCTCTCTTTTTACTTAGCTTCCTAGCCTTCTTCCCTCTAAGCTTCGTCTCGGTAGTTCTTTTCTCGTTTTGATTTTCCTTGGGCATAGTCACTTCACATTGTTGAGGTTCTCTCCCAATACTCAGGGGTAATACTTCATCTACATCTGATACAGATACTCCAATATTATGTGAGTCCCCTAATGCTTTTGCAACTTTGACATCTGGGCTTCTAGTGTCAAATAGCTTCGATTTGTTCTCCTATTCTTCAATCAATTGTGCGATCCTTCTGGTCATGAAATATTTTAACTCTTTTCTCTATTGTTCTAAAACCTTTTATTATTCCTTCTTCCTGGCTTGATCTCTTTCAATCCAAGGTTTTCTCAGTAACATAGTAAACGAGGCACTATCCTCAATAAATTTGATAATCTCGAAATCTTCCTCTGTCGAAGTTCCATTAACGTTCATGGATATCTGAGTGAGCCTTCCACATAGGTTTACCAATTTCCCTCTGAATAACCCTATTCCACTTAGTGAAGTGATCATAGAAGGCCTTCCTATAGCTTCCCAAGTTATCTTTGTCATAACATTCACCTGTGTTTCCTCATCCAGAACACAATCAATTTCAAAGTCTCATATTCTTACCTCAATACATTCTTTTTCATTAAAGACCTCTGATAATCTAACATGTTGGTGGTCATTCAAGGTTTCTTTCATTTGTATCAATACCTTCTCTGATTCTTTCTGGGTTCTACTATTTTTGGATCTACATTAGGGTTTTCTTCATTCAAATTCATTATTTTGATCTTAGCAATCATTCTAGTACAATCCAATACCTCATGGACCATAGCTTGACAACAGAGACAACTAGGTCTTCCACCAGGACATTCCTTAGCTAGATGTCTCGATCTTCTGCAACTGTAACATAGGGTTAATCCTCTCTTCCTTTTAAATGAACCCCGACTTCTTTTATACTGCGCACTAGAATCATGGTAGCTAGTCTGCAACAAATTCTTTCTAGGGTCCTGCATCCATTGGTTAGTCCAAACATTCTTTCTATGCATAAGTATAACATATCTATCATTATTCTTATCAGATCTACTCATATCAAACTTTCTTTCATCTATTAATGCCCTAGTTTTCAAGCTAGGACATAATCTATCAAACATACCTAGATCCATACTCTAGAAACAAAAAATTTCACTTATCTTACCTCTACAAAGCACAAATATTTCAGATCTAAAACTTTATCTATTATTCTTAACTTTATCAAAGAACAAAGCTTATAGATCTTACCTCTTTTCTGCAAATCTCACCTCTTTTCTTCAGAAACTTCCACTTTTATCTTTCTTAGATCACAAAGTGTTCAGATCTCGCTTCTTTTCTTCATATATGGCCTTCTCTTTACAGCGCAGAGCTTTTCAAATCAAGTAAAATATTGCACACTAGGGTACAAATCCACGCATAGAGCTTCCACAGTTTTAGGATGAATCTTTCCACAAATATTATTCTCCCTTAGTTCCCAACAATCACAGATTCGGTCCCGGCAACAGAACCATTTTTCGGCACAGGGGTAGACCCGGGGTTCAACGCTACAACAGCGCACCAACAAAACCATAACTACCGGCCCTTTCGGCAACACCTACGAAGCAGATGAAGTCTCACCTGAGGTAGAGGTAGGGGTGGTTGTAATACTCAGGTGTCTGCAACCTTAGCTGGGACACAAATCTATGATTATATCGCTTACAAATCACTTAGCATAGGTCATTCATCAATATTCCAGTTAGATCTACTTCACCAACATAATAGAGCATCGCAGCATTCACTTAGGTCTAGGTTATTTTAGCACTTAGCAACAACAAGAAAATTAGATCTGGTAGACCAAGCACTTAGCATACTCATACACATCATATTTAGAATTCATATACATCTCTAGCACTAAGCATAAGCAAGTCTCTTTAATCACATCTAAGCGCTTAGCAATACAAAACATCTAAGAATAAGCACAAAGCATGACAGACAGTATTTACATGGTTCACCCCCACCCTGGGGCTACGTCCACCAACTCTTCTTCTTTATTAGCTTCATTCAATCCAGTTACAGCACAGAGCTATGAAAATCCTACTCCACATAGGACAGGATATCTGTGCGCACCTCGTCAGATCCTTCTTCCTCGAGTAGATCTAGCACAAAGCCTCCTTACAATCTGTGCACTCAGCACTTAAAACACTTGCACTCAGCTCTGCAAGTCAATAACATAGATCAATTCTATCACTAATCCCTTCGCTAATCTTCTCTTCTACTTAGATCGCCTAGATATCTATTTATACATTACAAAAGTGGGCCTAAGCATGGGTAAACCCACAGTCCGACATCCCTTTCCCATTATATATTCACAAAAACCCAAAAAGGACACAAAGTGGGTCGAGATCCCATGATCTCTTCTTCGTCTCACGCGCCTCCTTCGACAGGTTGTCAAAGTCCCAAAAACAGTCAAATATGACCAAGTATTCCTCAAAACTTGGTCAAGGGCCAACAGTTGGTTATGGTTTCCTTTTTTTTGGCAGGTCGTCTTCTAGGTTCCAATGGATATGTAAGTTGTTTTTTCTATTGAAGGTAATACAATTTATTAATTTACAAAAAAAAGATAGAATAGTAAATAATTTAGTGGTCTACTTCAGAGAAAACTTAACTTCATAGTCGTCAATGGGGTCTTGGTTCATTAGAACCTTTGAGACTAAACAATCTACAATATGTTGTATCAACGTCATTAAGTATCGCATCCCCTATTGCTTTAGCTATGTAGTACTATATAGTTATTTTAGTAGAAAAAACAACTCTTAGTTTCAAATATTGATTTATTTGTTACAAATTCAACTCTACTAATCAATTTGTTACCTTGAAATACCCCAAATATTTCCACTTTATATTTGATAGATTTTTTTAACTAGTTTGAAGATTTCGTTGAATATGATTTTATAGTTTTTGTTTCACTTGTTCCTGAGAAACAATTTTTTTTAGGTTATATATTTATATTCTTCTTTCTCTAATACGACAAATCCCATCTTGTCCATAAGAACGTGAAAAGAAACATTGAAGGAAAATCAGAAAGAGAAACCTTGAAAATAGAATAAAATAAATAAATGTTGTTAAATATGAACTCAAACAAATTTTCTTCCAAAATTCATTCACTAACTCACACTTTTGTTATGTATAGACACAAATCAACACCATCCATCTCAATAAGTATTGAAGAGTTGACTAGTTGCAAGGTTGGAGAAGTTATCCATGACAATGTCATTTTCACATACAGAGCAATACTTGACAAATCACAAAAACTAAATGAGTTTTTGCGAGTAAATTTAACAGATGTCAAAGGAGAAATGACAATGACCTTGAATGTCCATGATAATCTCATTGAGCAGCATCAAAGAAAACTTCTTCGAGAAAAAGACATTTGTATTACAAATTTCAAAATTTCCCCAAAAACTACTTATGACCATGGTGAATCTGAATGTATTATGTTTGTCGGTGCGGAATTGATCAGACCAGGTTCCTTCTCAGGTTACCAACAAAAGGTACCATGTAGTCTAGAGCGCTAGCATTTTCATCTCCTCTGAAGAGAATAAGTCTCACCCGAAGTGCAACTAAGACAGAAGGATAAGGAAGGGCAAGGATAATACTTGGGTGGGTTCCCAGAACCTTCAAGACTCACCATGATCTTGCGCAAATAAACCAATTACAGATCAGATATGAACTCATGCATACAAGAACTAAAGATACTTAAGTTGTGAAAAGCATTCATAAACAGAGACATCATATTGAGCTTATCATACATAAAGAAGTATTGTAAAGATTAAATGCATAATCATAAACACAGTATGACACATTATATTTCAAAATTTTGGGTCCTTCTTCATCTATTATCTTCAAAACTTGTCGAATACAATCTTAGAGATACAGCTTGGTACTCTTTTACATACTTCTGACTCTGGACTCATGTATCAGAGCTCTATTTACATAGAACCTATAACGTCACCAGCCACCCATGGAAGGTAAATCGTGCTTTCGTGCACCTATATCCACTATGCATTTGTTCTCTGTCACGCCAATAACTTGCGCGCACCACTTTTGTGTTGTGCGTCAATATCCACTGCGCACATTTTTGGTATCGTGCACTGATATTCCACATGCATTTCACCCTATGCATTGCACCATGCCAAAGTCCAATATGCCCCACCATGCACAATAATCTGTGTGCACCATTGAATACGTTGTCGCAAGACAACTTATACTCATACTATGCGTGCACCAACCAAACTCCTATGTATTTTGCAATACTTGTGCACCCCACATGCACATTACTATGTGTCTGCTCACTGCACAATGCTAAATTCAACGTTCTCATCCACACACAATATTCTTCCGTGTGGTGCCACAATTTACTACGCACACCTGCGTGCCAACATTTTCTGCGCGGTTCCAAAAATTTTCCATGGACACTCTGTGACTTGAAATTTGGTCACTTTGAAATTAACCTTATGTGAATATTCGCTTCAACTGAACCTTTTCGGCCCATCCAGGCTCACTATTGGAACTGAGGCTCTGATACCATACTGTAACGTCCCCAGCCACCCATGGTTGGGCCATGCCACTCCTCAAACATTTTACTTAGCTCTAAAAACGTCTTTGTAACATTCCCAGCCTTCAAAGAGTTAGGCTATAGAAGGGAACATTTTTGTTCTCTCACTGTGGAACATACTGTAACATACCCAGTATTCAACTGAGCTATGCCACATAAGTTTTCTCTTCACACTGCATGCAATTATAACATATCATATAGCACTCTTGCGGAAGATTTACATATAAACATAAACAAACAATTACATTCTTTAAATATACGATAAACACAAACATGCAAGATATACAGGGAAATACCCATAAACACACAAACAGTTATAATCAAACATATGATAAACTATAACATAAGCACGTAAATAACAATGCATCCTGTAAATTTATCACACGATTGGTACTTATCTTGGAAATATTATCACCAACTGCGTTCAGACCGTCCACGAACCTCCCAGCCTTAGACTACATTGTTAATCACTCTCAACAGTGATTCACCCCCGAGCTGGGACTAAAATCCACCTAGGTAAATGGGTTCCTAACCAAGATAAAGGCTCATAGACAACAAGAAAGACTCTTTCTCAGGTGCTCACTCAACTAACAGCCTACAGCCTCTCATTCCCCACATGCTTGTCCCACCCAAGGAAGTGTGCCCCTTCTCTGCTCAACAGTCCTTCGGCTGCCCCACTTCTCTTCCAGGGCTTCAGCAATAGGCCAGACAGGAAGTCTTAGATCATTGTAGCTGCAGTTTAGCACCTTCAGGAAATCAATTCCCAGCAATTCTCTCGCTCAGAGAATTGCTCACAGGATTGACAACCCGCTTCTTCAATCCCGCTCCCAAGCTAACTAGGTACACCAACTGGAAATGGTTATGGAAACAGACTCAGATATAGTTAAATGAATTTCTAAAGGATAATTGACTACATGAGTGAAAATGGTCATGGAATCATTGACTGGATGAGTGAATGATGAAAGGAACCATGGGGGAGATGATAGTAAGAATGATCCTGAGGGTGATCGTAAGGATCCTCCTAAGAATGATGGTCAAGTTGTCTAAATGATCTAAGTCCCCACGATATGTATGCATGTCCCCAAGTGGACACGTGTCATGTTGGAAGCTACTTTGGTCCACTTGTCCCCAACTTTAGAACTTAGGATAAAATAATTATGCATACTTTAAGTTTTAATAAATATTAATATAATATTCCTTTTTGGCTTAATCTCTCTAGCTTAGCCCTTTCCCTTAACTTTTGGACCTCCCTTTCCCTAACTGGTGGAGTTCAGTCCCCCATCTCTTTTATCATGGTCGGTTTGCACACAACGATGTATTTTATACTAATCATGAGACATATACAAAATAGGCACACTGGCCTTTAACATCTAGGCGCTTTGGCCTAATTACAAAACATAAGAATCCCAGCTTATAATAACTAGCTCACCAGCCTATAACACATATCATATACACAAGGCTCGTCGACCTCCATACTGCGCGCACTTTAGTTACTGCGTGTGGTATCCGGGAATGTGTACACTACATCATTTTACTGCACAGTGCATGCACACACTATGCCATGAAAGGTGCATTACAAAATGATGTCAAAATAGCTCACCAACTTAATTATACTTACATTACATTTACAATTGGGTTCGGTCGAGGGATATTACAATCCCCTTCCCTTATTTATGCACTGTCCTTGGTGCATCATATACCCATATACAACAAAATTTTCAAAAATCCTAAAAAAGATGTGAGTATTTTGTCCATATTGCATCCTCATACTCCCAAGTAGCGTCCTCAGGACCGTACCAGGTCTATTAGACCTTTACAAGCTTTATGGCTCGATTTCAAAGCTGCTTGATTTTTTGGTCCAAAATGTGCATCGGATGCACTTGAAAAGTGCCTTATTGCTCCACCTGAATCACATTCCAATCAATAACATGATTAGCATCAGGTATATATCTCTTTAGTAATGATACATGGATTACATTATGAACAGACATATATGTAGGCAATGTAATGATATAAGCAACTGGACCAATCCTCTCTAGGATTTCAAATGGCTCACAAAATCTAGCTGCCAACTTGGTCTAGCTTCCCAGCTTCAGGGAACTCCTATTAGCTTTCACCTTTAGGAAAACATGATCACCCACTTTGAACTCTCTGTGGGTTTTGTTCTTATCGGCATAACTTTTCTTCCTGTTTTGGGAAGATTTTAAATTATGCTTAATTTTTATCATTTGGTCCTCCATCTCCTTAAGAAACTCTAGCCCAACTATTATCCTATCAGCTAGATTATCCCATCTCACTGGAGTATTTCACTTTCTGCGGTAAAGTGCTTCAAATGGGCTCATATTAAACGATGTCTGATACCCATTATTGTAAGCGAATTCTACCAAGTGCAAGTAGTCTTCCCATTTCGATGGTTTGTCCATCACATACATCCTCAGTATGTCTTCTATCACTATGTTCACCCTCTATGTCTGTCCATCAGACTCAAGATGATAAGTTGAACTAAAGTTCAGATTCATTATGAATCCTTTGAACAATCCTTTCCAGAAATTCGAGGTGAATTTTGGGTCTCTGTCGGACACAGTTGTTTTAGGAATTTCATGCAATCATGCCACTTCCTTTATGAAAATATCAGCAACATATGTTGCCTTGTGAGTAGTTTTCAGTGGAATAAAATAGGAAGATTTTGTAAGATTGTCCACCACCACCATGATTGAATCATGCAACTTGCCTATTCTAGGCAATCCCGCAATAAAATCCATTGTCACCACTTCCCACTTCCATTCAGGAATGGGCAAAGGTTGCAACAACCCTACTGGGTGCCTATGCTCAACTTTAAATTTCTGGCATTCCATACATCTAGCGATGTATTCAGCGATCTCTCTCTTCATACCCGGCCAAAAGTAATGGCTCTTGATCGCTGCCAGGGTTTTCTGATATCCAGGGTGTCCTGCATAAGGGACATTATGCATTTCATGCAAAATCATATGTTTCAAGTCCTGGACATTTGGAACAAAAATTATGTTCTTTTGCAGTAGTATTCCATCTATTCCCAAATTATAATTATCCACCTTTTGTGGCATCTTACCCTGCTATAGCTTTGCTACCAATTCTCTGCATAGAAAATCTCCATTTGCATCCTCCAAAATTTTTCTTTTAATATCAGTCTGATACATGCTAATGGTTGTAGCATGTATTTCATACACCCTCCTGCTGAGTGCATCAACCACTTTATTCTCTTTTCCCTTGAGATGATTTATATCAAAGTCATATTTGCTTAGAAATTCTAACCATCTTCTTTGCCTAGCATTTAGATTTGGCTGATCAAATAAATATTTCAGACCATTGTGGCCTTTTCGTAGCTCAAACCTCTTCCCCATGAGGTAGTGTCTCTATTTCCTCAAGGCATGCACTATGGCTACCAACTCCAAATCATAAGTGGCATAGTTTCTTTCATGATCCTTCAGCTTCCTTGATTCATAACATATAAAAAACCTAGTTTGACTGAGGATTCCACCAAGTCCTTCATTACATGCATCTATGCATACAATGAAGTCTTCATTTGGGTCTGCAATCCTTAATATTGGAGCACTTGTCAATAATTGTTTCAAGTGTTGGAAACTCTTTTCACAATCCATTGTCCATTGAAACTTCACCCCATTTCTTTGCAAGGAAGTGATTGGGTGTGCAATCTTTGCGAATCCTTCAATAAATATTCTATAGTAGCCTACAAGACCCATGAATGATCTCACCTCTGTCACATTCTTCGACATTGACCATTCTCTAATGGCTTCTATCTTCTCAGGATCCACTGTTATCCCATTCTTTGAAATGATATGCCCCAAATAATGAATTTGTTTCTAATAAAATGAGTACTTGATCAATTTGGAATACAACTGATGCTCCCTTAGTACTTGCAACACCATCCTCAAATGATGTTCATGATCTTCCTCTGACTTAGAATATATAAGAATGTCATCCAAAAAGACAATGACAAACTTGTCTAGATATTCTCGGAAAACACCATTCATTAAACACATGAAAACAGCTGGTGCATTTGACAACCCAAATGGCACCACTGTGAACTCAGAATGACCATATCTTGTCCTAAAGCCAGTCTTGTTGATATCTTCTTATTTAATCCTTACCTGATGGTATCCTGATCTGAGATCTATCTTTGAAAATATCCTTGCATCCTTCAATTGATCAAAGAGATCATCAATCCTTGGCAGAGGATACTTGTTCTTAATAGTGACTTTATTCAACTGTCTGAAGTCAATGCACAATATTAATATTCCATCTTTCTTTTTCACAAACAAGACTGGGGCACACCAAGGTGACACACTTGGGCGTATATACCCCTTCTTTAGAAGTTATTCAAGTTGCATTTGCAACTCCTTCAATTCGGGTGTACTCATTCTATAAGGAGTCTTTCACATTGGCGTTGCTCCAAGCATTAGACTTATGGAGAAATAAATGTCTCTCTTTGGGGCTATTCCTGGTATTTCCTTGAACACATCTTCAAATTCTTCCAGGACTGCATAATCTTCCAAATTTGGCACCTTATCTTTAGGTGTCTCTTCTATATCAGCTACAAATATTTGACATCCTTTTCTGTAACATTTCTTCAGATGCAACGTTGAAATTTCTCTAATTTTTACTTCTCTGGGAATTCCCTGCACTTTCCTTAGTTTCCCTTCCTCATCCAAGCAAGTAAATGTTTTTTTGTGACAGTCTAAGAGAGTATGATGTTGGTCCAACCAATCCATCCCAATTAGACAGTCATAGGAACCTAAAGGCGATGTTTAAATCTGCCTTGGTGTTCAGTCCATTCATGTCCATGGGGCATGACTTAACCATCTCATTAACTTTTCTTCTGGCTCCTATAGCAAGCTGCACCAACTAGGATTTCCCATGCTTTCTTCTTGGCAATTGCAAACTTTCCACCATCTTAGGGTCTATATAACTATGACTAGATCCTGAATCATTTAAAATAGAAATGGTTTGGTTGATGATCATACCTTCCACTTCAATCATGTGGGATTGATACTCTACTTTCTTGTTGTTCAGGGCTCCATAGATCCTTGGCACATATCTTCCCATGTCCTCCATTGTTTCAGCTTGTTGTACATTATGAACAACCCTACCTTTTCACCTCTGTGAGGACAATCTTTGAACCTATGATCTCCTTTACAACCCCAACATTGTATAGGTGGTTGCCTTGGCCCTTGACTCCCTGTGTCAATTGCTCTGGGTTCTTTAGGCATTTGTTGTACCTGTGGATTATTTCTGAAGAATGGTGGCTTAGCTCCCTTCTTCCTCTGATCCATCTTGAATTTATTTTTGTCTTCCCAAACCTTTTGGAAAGCTGGCATTGCTTTATGCTGATCATATAGGAATTTAGCTCGCCTTATGGTCTCTTCCAATGTCTTGGGATCATCATATTGTATTTTGTCACCAATGAATGATGGAAATCCACTCAAATACCTTTGAATTTTGACTATCTCATCCTTGATGAAAGAGACATTGTAACACACCCACTACCATAATCAAATTTTTCGTTGCTTTCTGCAGAATCAGAGCCCCCAAAATATCTACGAAGGCTTAGCGTAAGATAGATTTTTCTCTGTCTACTCCCATGTGATCGTGGTTCATGATCATAGGTCGAATAACCATGGAACCTCTCAATAATTCATGACTCAGCGCTACAGAAATGTCGAATCGTTCGACTTTGCAACCGCCGAACCCCGACAGGGCTAGCGACTGGCCAATAGGGACAAATCCCAACAGGGTTAGCGAATGGTCAATAGGAATGGGCCTTGTCACGCAGTTGAGTGGAGTATAGGTGGAAAGAGGGAAGAATGACACGGTGGGCGAAATGACAGGAGACGGGTCCCACTTCACAAGCCACACCATTCCAGACCCCCCCCCCATTAAAGGAAGAATGGAAAGGGGGGTCCAGAATTCGCCTGAGCATCGTTGATCAAGGCGAATAAATCCTAACCATTCAAGAGTTGTGTGTTCGATTTCGGACCCCCCCCCCCTCATCGCTAAAGGAAAAACAGTAAGGGGGCTCTAGAATGAAGCCTCGGCCATAGATCTGGGCGGGTGGACTCTGGCCGTCCAGATCTGCTCACTACTTACCCTAATGCACATTTGCGCCCCAACTTAAATCTGGCATCTCTTCCTCACATCTCACGGTCATCCCAGACCCTGGATCCTTTGAGATGATCTTGTCCATTCATCAGAGCCTAACCACATGCTAACATCTCGATGTTTATAAGTCTAGATTTCAGGGTTTGAGAGCACAGGGAAACATGCCCTTCGATATCCCGAATGCCGAAATGTCAAAGTGTTGAACGAGCCTCAATCGGTGATTATCCCCTTGGGTTATGCCTTGGTCAATATGAACTCTTCCCATATGACCACATTCTCTCTTTCGTCGGGATTTATCAAGGCGAGAGCCTTACCTCTTGTCAAAGGGACTCCCGAATCCCCGATCCCTGATTTCCCAAAATGGGTAATCTCTCGACACGTAGCCTCCCGAAATCGGTCGGTCTATGACTGCTTCAGGGTTTCCACCATGGAACATCCCGATCTCTCATCACCAGAACTCCTGAGTTCTCGATTCCCAATTTCCCAAAATGGGAAATCTCACGACACCTGGCCTCCTTTAATCGGATGACCCGAATCTACTTCGGGGTTTCTACCATGGAATGCCTCGATCTTTCGTCACCAGAACTCCCAAGTTCTCGACTCCTGATTTCCTGAAGTGGAAAGTCTCTTGACATGTGGCCTCTGTTACTCAGACGGTCCAGATCTATTTCAGGCTTTCTCCCCTATTCACTGGGGGTTTAACCCTCGGGTATCTCCTGACAGATCCAATGGCTGTCAGGTTTTCCAGCCGAGATCTAATGGCTCAGACAGGTTCCTAACTTGTGTGCTCTCCCACGACTCCCTGGATGTGGAAAGATCAACGGTCTGGATGCTCTCACGGACCTTGGGGATCTACGGTCCCGACCTCTTCACTACCCATGAAGACACAAAAAGTCATAGGGGTAAGGCACTTAACATCCTACTTTCTCCTTCCAAATCTAACGATCATGAGTGACCATAGATCTCCCGACGGAATCTCATCTGTCGATCACCACCTATCAAGGTTAAGGTACTTAACTTTCCAGCTTCTTCTTCTTATCTGATGGTCATGAGTGACCACAGATCTCCTGACGAGATCTCGTCCGTCGATTCGATACTTATCAGGGATTTCTTAAGTCCTTGCGCCTTCACGTCCTCCTTCCAGGCTCTTGATGGGCTTTTCAAGAAGGGTATCTCTATGGGGAGGTTTACCCAGGGTACTATCTGAGGCAGATAAGGGTATCTCTCTCCCGAGAACCAGGCGTGAAGTCTAAATTTGATCAGTATGCATATAAATAATGATTTATGAGATCATAAGCCATACGTAGTCTTTCCATTATAAACATACAACTACCAGTACTGATCAAGACACTATACAGACATTCTTATAATGAAATCATTCACAATTTCACAGCTTATGATCATAAATGTCAGAATACATATATTTCAAGATTCCAAAGGCAAAAAACTTATCAGAAAGTAACACCAGGGGTTATGTAACTGTTGAGAGGGGTGCTCATTTCCACCCAACTGTAGGCTCAGCGACTCCCAGCGGATTTACCACTATCCACCCCTGAGCTGAGACCACGATGTTGTGAGACTGTGTCTTTGTTTGTCAGTGACCAGGAGAAAAGGTTACTCTCCTTCCTCTCTACTATCACTCACTCTGCATATCGCCAGAGTTCTCTTTCTCCCCTCACGTCTACACCCAATCGCTTCTCCCCCACACCTTATCCTCTTGCGAGGTTGCGTGTGGTGCGATTTCCCTCGTGCTATTCAGGCTTGACAGCTCTACGGATGGGTGGTTCTCTTCCCCATCCCTCATTAATTCTTGAGGATCCATCTACCTACCAGCCTGCGAGACATTTAATTCGGGGCCAACGAGCCTCTTTTGGTTCTCCGGACCAGTGAAGTCCAAATACGGTATTTTTTTTCGGTGGAAGTTAACACCACCTTTCCAGGTGCCTTCCACCGCCTTTCTGCAGCCATCATGCTCTCTTTTTTAGCATATCCCCTCTCAGCAGTCCTGCAATATAAATTCATAATATTATTCACATTCATCAACCTTTTCCACAAGGTCCATTCACATCACATATTCACATTTCTGAGTTTGCCACAATTCTTGGCCAGTCCAGTTATTTTTACAAACTGGGGGAAACAGGGTGTTACAATTCCCTCCCCCTTAAAGGAACATCATCCTCGATGTTATATCTATCAACATGTCATGCATGTTCAGATGCAAACAAAATCAGATATGCTTGTTTTATGGCATCCTCCATTTCCCATGTAGCCTCATCTGGGCCAAAATGTTTCCACTGCACCTTGACCTGTGCAATGGTTCGGTTCCGGAGCAGGGTTTCCTTTATGTCCAATATGCATTGGGGTTCTGGTAGAAACTCTCCCTTCGGTTCCACCTGGATCACAGACCAGTCAATTATATGACTAGCATCATGTACATATTTCTTTAATAATGAAACATGGAAAACATTATATGCTTTTACTGTGGGAGGAAGTGCTAGCCGATAGGCTACAGGTCCCACTCTATCTAGAACCTCAAAGGGTCCACAATACCGGGGTGCCATCTTGGCACAAGCTCCCATTTTCAGGGAACTCTTCCTGGGCCTAACTCTTAGATATACATGATCTCCCATTTTGAACTCTCTTGGATTTCTCTTTTGGTCAGCATAACTTTTCTGTCAGTTCTGAGTGACCTTCAGATTTTGTTTTATCTGAGTCACTTGTTGTTCCATTTCTTTCATCATGTCGGGTCCAAAAGAAATCCTATTTACAGGATTACTCCAGCTAACTGGAGTATTACACGGCCTACCATAGAGGACCTCGAAGGGACTCATCTTTAAGGATGCTTGGTAGCCGTTGTTGTAGGCGAATTCTACCAATGGCAGGTAGTCTTCGCATTTCCTGGGTTGATGCATTACATGCATCCTTAACATATCCTCTAATATTTGATTCACTCTTTCTGTCTGTCTGTCGTTTTGAGGGTGATAGGCGGTACTAAACAACAATTTGGTTTCTAAACCAGCCATCAATGATTTCCAAAAATTGGAAGTAAATTTTATGTCTCTGTCAGACACTATCTCTTTCGGCATACCGTGCAGTCTGAATACCTCTTTTATGAATACCTGGGTGATATCTATCACCTTGCAGGTTGATTTGACGGGGATGAAATGAGCAGAATTTCTCAGTTTATCCACCACTACCATAATGGCGTCATTTTGTTTGGTTGAAGTTGGCAATCCAGTGATAAAATCCATGGAGATGGTTTCCCATTTCCATTCTGGGATGGGTAAAGGTTGCAATAGTCTTGCTAGGTGTCGATGTTCTGCTTTAATCTATTGGCACTCTATGCATCAGGACAAATATTTGGCTGTGTCGTTCTTCAATCCAGGCCAATAAAAAAAAATTCAGGTGGCAATGATCATTTTCTAGTATCCTGGGTGACCAGTATATGGTCTTTTATGTAGTTCATCCATAATGAACCTCTTCAAGTTGTCACAATTTATAATGTACAGTCTATCTCTATAAGTGAGTAGACCTTCTTCCGTCATCTGATAGCCTTCATATTTTACTCCAAAGGGTTCTTGTTGTAGGTACAGGGTCACAGTCTGAACAAAGGGATCTGTCTCTTGTGCATTTCTGACTTTGTTCTTGACATCTGCCTCGCGGGTACTCACCGCTGCCAGGTGAATTGTTTTCATGCTTCTGCTAAGGGCATCGGCCACCCTATTTTCTTTCCCTTTAATGTGTTTGATTTCAAAATCAAATTCGCTAAGGAGGGCCATCCATCTAGCTTGTCTGGCATTGAGCTTT
>ML780909.1:1061015-1077743 GCA_009831015.1 Picea engelmannii
AAGGCATGCACTATGGCAGCCAGTTCTAGATCATGAGTCACATAGTTGACTTCATGTTCGTTCAATTTTCGGGATTCATAGCAGATCACACTTCCTTTCTGCATAAGGACTCCTCTGAGCCCTTCCTTACAGGCATCTGTGCACACAAGGAAGTCAGCTTCTGGGTCAGCGATTTTCAACACAGGTGCATGGGTCAGTAGATGTTTCAGCGTTTGGAATATTTCTTCACATTTCTGTGTCCACAGGAATTTTGTCCCCTTCTTCTAGAGGGTAGTGATTGGACAACCAATCTTGGAGAATCCTTTTATAAATCTCCTATAGTATCCTTCTAATCCCATAAAGAATCTGATGTCTGAAACATCCTTCGGGGCAAGCCATTCCATGATAGACCTCATCTTGTCAGGATCTACTGCTACCCCTTCCTTGGAAAGAACATGTCCCAAGTAATGTATTTGCTTCTGGAAGAAGTCACATTTGTTGAATTTAGCATAGAGCTGATGCTCTCTTAGCACTTGCAGCACAAGTCTAAGATGCTCTTCATGTTCTTCTCTATTCTTAGAGTAGATTAATATGTCATCAATAAAAACTAGTACAAATTTATCTAAAAATTTACTGAGTACATTGTTCATTAAGCACATGAAAGTGGCGGGGGCATTGGTTAACCCAAATGGCGCTACCACAAACTCATAGTGACCATACCATGTCCAGAAAGCAGTTTTATGGATGTCTTCACCCTTGATTCGAACTTGATGGTATCCCGACCTCAAGTCAATCTTTGAGAAAATAGACGCACCTCCCAACTGATCGAATAGATCATCTATCCTGGGCAAGGGGTACTTGTTCTTTATGGTTACTTTATTGAGTTGTCTATAATCTATAAATAGTCTAAGGGTTCCATCCTTATTTTTCACAAACAGGACTGGCGCTCCCCATGGGGACACGCTGGGTCAAATATAACCCTTATCCATCATTTCTTTCAATTGCAATTTGAGTTCAAATAACTCAGGTGTGCTCATCCGGTAGGGTGTCTTAGACACCAGCACCGCTCCTGGTGCGAGCTCTATCGAGAAGTCAATGTCTCTTCTCGGAGGTAGACTCGATACCCCTTCCGGAAACACAACTCTGTATTCTCTTGGGATAGGGTGATCATCAGGGCTTGGTTTATCACCTTCGATTGTTTTCACACCTGTATTGCATATAGGGGACATCCTTTTCGACAATACTTTCTCATTTGCAGGGATGATATTTGCCTCACCGAGACAGGTTTTCAGATCCCTTGAAGGGTTATCCTTTTTCCTTCTTTTCTCACACATCCTAAGGTTTTATGGTAATAGTCCAGTCTGGCTTTATGGGTGGCTAGCCAGTCCATACCAATCAACAAATCATATGATCCCAGGGGTAATATGTTAAGGGTTGCTTGGGTGGGGAGTCCACCCAACATCAATTGGCAGGCTGGTATGGCCTCTGCTACTCTTCTTTTAGTGCTAGTAGCTAACTATACTAACCATGGCTTGGTGTTCTTGTGAGGCTGTAGTTTACACTTATCAACAGCTTTAGGGGCTATATAAATCAAATTTGAACCAGGGTCAATCAAAAAAGACACCAGATGGTTGAAAATCATACCTTCTATTTCCACCACTGAAGCTTGGTGGTCATCTTGGTTATTATCCAATGCTGCATAAATCTGTGGCACACTCCTTGCCACATCATTGACTGTGGTAGCTTCCTAAATGTTATAAACTTTCCGACTATTTTGTTTTCGGTGTGGACAGTCTCTCAGGAGATGCTCTTCTCTGCAACCCCATCATTTCAAAGGTTCTCTCTTTGGGTTATCAGTCTTTACTGGTATAGGTCTAGAAGTTTTATTTCCATCCGATGAGGGAAAGTTCTCTGGAGTACACTCCGGGCTAGAAAGTTCATTCTGGGGTTCTTCTTGTAGTTCTTAAATCCTGAGGATTTGATCCCCTTTTTCTGAAATTTCAAACCACTCTTTTGTTTCCAATCTCCACGAGACTCTGCCCGATGTCCATATTGTTCATGAAAATATGTTGCCTTACGAATAGTGTCTTCTAAGGTCTTTGGCTCATCAAATTCAATTTTGTTCCGGTATTCCTTGGGTATCCCACTGATGAAGCGTTGCACCTTCGCCTTCTCTGCTTTGATGTAGGGTACATATCTCAATAAGTCGAGGAATTTGTTGACATATTCCTCTATAGTGAGTTGCCCCAGTTTGAGTTCATAAAACTCTTTTGTCTTCTCGTCGAAATATTTTTTTCGACAAATACTTCTTTCGAAAGTATTTCTCAAACTGTTTCCAGGACAGGTCCTCCTCGCGAACCCCTTTCACATTCTTAAGATCTTCCCACCAGATGGAAGCTTTTCCGTTCAGGTTGAAAGTGGCCACTCGTGCTTTCAAATTCTCTGAAAAATCATGGACTCTGAAATATTTCTTCAATCCAAGTAGCCAGGCCTCTGCTTCCTCTCCCTTCTTTATATCACCATCGAAGGAGGGAGGTTTGGCCTTTCTGAATTCCTCAAATTTATGACCCTTGGAAGTCTTTTGCTTCTTCTGTTTTCTTCGAGAATAGGAACCAGTACTGCTGCTGGAAGAGCCTTCTGAATCGCCAGCTTCCTTCTCAGAGGAATCATCTGGCACTGGTCCTTTACCTCTGGGGTGGACCTTCCTTGAGGTGCTCCTCTCAGTATGGCCACTGATATGACCATTTTTATGTATCTTAGGTTCATGCTGCATTTGTCATTGTAGGTCAGATAAGCTCTGCAGTAAAACTGCATTAATTTCAGTTTGCTTTTCTTGTTCTTTCATCAACCTTTCATTGTCGGCCTTGCATCTTTGCAATTCAACCATGAGACTCCTTACAATCTCAGCTAGATCTGGAGGGGTTCCTATTGCTCTTCTTTCGTCAGACTCTTCATCTCTATTGTGGGAGCCTTCTCCCATCTCTTGGTGAGTCACCATTCTCTGCGTCTATAAATTCCCGCGGCTGATCATCCACTTGGGTGAAAAGAAAAACGTTGGTTATTAGTCAAGAGTTAGATACATTTTTATAACCTACGCATAAATTCATAACTCTTTCACATGCATACACAATTGGGTTCTCGTTTCCAAGTTTTGATCCTGGATAAGAGAGTTAAGTTAGGGGGTTACTCCTCTTAGGAGTGCTTCGAACAGAGCTTATGCGTAACTCGTTCATGAGCCCAATCAGGCCGAGTGTTGTTACCATGCTCTGATACCAATTTGTAATGCACCCACTATCATAATCAAATTTTTCATTTATTTCTACAGAATCAGAGCCCCCAAAATATCTGCGGAGGCCTAGCGTAAGCTAGCTCTTTCTTTGTCTACTCCCATGTGATCATGGGTCATGATCACAGGTCGAATAACCATGGTGCCTCTCAATAATTCGCGACTCGATGCTACAGAAATGTTGAATCATTCGACTCTGCAACCGCCGAACCCTGACAGGGCTAGCAACTGGCCAATAGGGACGAATCACAACAGGGTTAGCGAATGGCCAATAGGAACGGGCTCTGTCGTGCGGTTGAGTGGAGTATAGGTGGCAAGAGGGAAGCATGACATGGTGGGCGATGTGATAGGAGATGGGTCCTAATTCACACGCCAACCCCCCCCCCCATTAAAGGCAGAATGGCAAGGGGGGTCCGGAATTCGCCTGAGCACCATTGATCAAGGCAAATAAATGCTGACCGTTCATTAGCTGCGCGTTTGATTCCGGACCCCCCCCCCTCACCGCTAAAGGCATAATAGCAAGGGGGATCTGGAATGAAGCCTCAGCCGTAGATCTGGGTGGGTGGGTGGACTCTGGTCATCTAGATCTGCTCGCTACTTACCCTAATGCTCATTCACACCCTCGCTTAAAGCTGGCATCTCTTCCTCACATCTCACGGTCATCTCAGACCCTGGGTCTTCCGAGAGGATCCTGCCCGTTCATCCGACCCTAACCACATGCTAACATCTCGATGTTTATAAGTCTGGATTTCAGGGTTTGAGAGCACAGGAGAACATGCCCTTCGGTATCATGAATGTCGAAACGTCGAAGTGTTGAACAAGCCTCAATTGATGATTAGCCCCTTGGGTTATGCCTTGGTCAATATGAACTCTTCCCATATGACCACAGTCTCTCTTCCGTCGGGATTTATCAAGGCGAGAGCCCGAACTCTTGTCAACGGGACTCTCGAATCCCTGATCCCTGATTTCCCGAAATGGGTAATCTCTCGACACGTAGCCTCCCGAAATCGGTCGGTCTACAACTGCTTCAGGGTTTCCACCATGGAACATCCCGATATCTCATCACCAGAACTCCCGAGTTCTCGATTCTTGATTTCCTGAAATGGGAAATCTCACGACACATGGCCTCCTTTAATCGGATGACCCGAATCTACTTCGGGGTTTCTACCATGGAATGCCCCGATCTTTCGTCACCAGAACTCCCAAGTTCTCGACTCCCAATTTCCCGAAGTGGAAAGTATCTTGACACGTGGCCTTCGTTACTCAGACGGTCTAGATCTATTTCGGGGCTTTCGCCCCTATTCACTGGGGGTTTATCCCTCAGGTATCTCCTGACAGATCCAACGGTTGTTGGGTTTTCCAGCTGAGATCTGATGGCTCAGAAAGGTTCCTAACTTGTGTGCTCTCCCACGACTCCCTGGACATGGAAAGATCAATGGTCTGGATGCTCTCATGGACCTTGGGGATCTATGGTCCCGACCTCTTCGCTACCCACAAAGACACAGAAAGTCACAGGGGTAAGGCACTTAACATCCTACTTTCTCCTACCAAATATAACGGTCATGAGTGACCACAGATTTCCCGATGGAATCTCGTCCGTCGATCACCACCTATCAAGGTTAAGGTACTTAACTTTCCAGCTTCTTCTTCTTATCTGACGATCATGAGTGACCACAGATCTCTCGATGGGATCTCATCCGTCGATTCGATACTTATCATGGATTTCTTAAGGCCTTGCACCTTCACGTCCTCCTTCCAGGGTCTTGATGGGATTTTCAAGAAGGGTATCTCTATGGGGAGGTTTACCCAGGGTACTATCTAAGGCAAATAAGGGTATCTCTCTCCCAAGAACCAGGCGTGAAGTATGAATTTGATCAGTATGCATATAAATAATGATTTATGAGATCATAATCCATACGTAGTCTTTCCATTATAAACATACAACTACCAGTACTGATCAATACACCATACAGACATTCTTATAATGAAATAATTCACAATTTCACAGCTTATGATCATAAATGTCAGAATACATATATTTCAAGATGCCAAAGGCAAAACACTTATCAGAAAGTAATACCAGGGGTTATGCAACTGCTGAGAGGGGTGCTCGTTTCCACCCAACCGTAGGCTCAGCGACTCCCAACGGATTTACCACTAGCCACCCCCGAGCTGAGACCACGATGTTGTGAGACTGTGTCTCTATTTGCCAGTGACCAGGAGTGAAGGTTACTCTCCTTCCTCTCTTCTATCACTCACTCTGCATATCGCCAAAGTTCTCTTTCTCTCCTCGCGTCTACGCCCAATCGCTTCTCCCCCATGCCTTATCCTCTTGCGAGGTTGCGTGTGGTGCGATTTCCCTCGTGCTGGTCAGGCCTGACGGCTCTATGGATGGGCGGTTCTCCTCCCCATCCCTCATTAATTCTTGAGGAGCCATCTACCTACCAGCCTGTGAGACATTTAATTCGGGGCCAGTGAGCCTCTTTTGGTTCTCCAGGCCAGTGAAGTCCAAATACGGTATTGTTTTTCGGTGGAAGTTAACGCCACCTTTCCAGGTGCCTTCCACCACCTTTTTGCAGCCATCGTGGTCTCTTTTTTAGCATATCCCCTCTCAGCAGTCCTGCAATATAAATTCACAATATTATTCACATTCATCGACCTTTTCCACAAGGTCCATTCACATCACATATTCACATTTCTGAGTTTGCCACAGTTCTTCTCCAGTCCAGTTATTTTTACAAACTGGGGGAAACAGGGTGTTACAAACATACTTCACCAGTTCTAGAAACCTTCTCTCATATTCATCTATGGTCATACTTCCAAGCTTGACTTCAAAGAACCCTTTCATTTTCTTGTCATAGTATCTCTTAGTTAAGTATTTCTTCTCAAAATACTTCCTTAATTCCCTCCAAGTAACACTTTTCTCTTTAATGTGTTGCACCTGCACAAGTTGATCCCACCACATGGAGGCCTTTCCCTTGATTTGATAGATAGCAATTATACCTTATGAATGAGAAGAATAATTATACAATTGAAAATACTTTCTCATGCCCAACAACCATGTTTCTGCATCTTCATCCTTGTTGTGCTCACCATCAAATTTAGGAGATTTGATTTTGTTCATTTATCCTCGTAGCTCATCCACTCCAGATCTCTTATGCCTTCTGACATGGGATTGACTTGAGTTGTTGACTTCTCTCTTATTGGAATGCTTTGGAGAGTGATGGTGGTGTTTTCTAACACTTCTTTCTTTTCTTTTCTCATCTGAAGGCTTGTGACTTCTAGATTTGCTTAAGCCACTCTCCTTAACCAATTTCTTTTCTATTATGTTCAAGCCCTCCAATAACTTCATGTTGAAGTCATCCTGCTGCTCCTTGGATCTCATAATCCTTTCATTATCAACTTCATGGCTTTGGACATCCTTCTGCAAATTTGTAATGGTCTCTGCCATATTCATGTTTTCATTCCTCTCTTCTCCATGTCCATTAGAGTTTGTTCCTTCAATGCCCAAATGGACATCCATCCCCCTGCTCTCATCTTGCTGACTGTAATTCCCTTGTGCCTCTCCCATTCCTATGGACTCTGCATTGAATTGATCTGATCTAGTTGTTGTTAATTCTGCAAAACATGTAGCCATCGAAACTTATCAAGCTAACAATTCAACAATTCATGAAAAATATGAACCATTTTGGTTCAATATATACATCAGAATTATCTCTTCTGATTTTCCAATGTTATCACCATGACAATTCTAAATAAGACCCAAGTCTTGAGAACATAGATGCGCGGCGCCTTCATAGATACATCTAGGCAAAAGGTGGTTTTCCGAAACCACTTTCGACAAGACACAGTATCACGTGTTTCAATATGTCAAAACCCCCACTCGTGGAATGAGCGACGGCTAGTCGGATCACCCCGTTTCACTCATTCAGTACTTCACAGTTGTATGACGTTAGCTAAATGTCACCATATAACGAACTCAAAATATAATCATTTGGAATGGATTAGCCGAGCATGGCAGCCCAACGCACTTGTACGTAGTCTGTTTGTGCTTCATAATTGGAATTCTATAACCACCAATCCTCAAGTATGGAGGCATCAGCTTATCCATAAATGGAGTAATCTCCAAATTGCTCAACTTTCTGCTCTCTGTAAAATCATTTCGGTATCCACAAACTGAGGTACATGGACAAGGCTAACGCCATTAAGACTTGTTATTCGTGCAACATGCTAGACTTTCCTGCGAATAAGGAGTAAAGCGTACTTGCTCACATTCTAGCGACTAAATTCCACATCGAGCTGGCTATAGACTCACAGTTGGAAGTCAGGTTGAACCCCACTATGAAAGATTTAGTCATCAACAGGCCAGTTGCTAAGAAGAAAAGGAGAAAGCAACAGAAGAAGGAAACCATAGCTGAAACGAATGAAAGTGTTGGAGAGAATCAACTGGTCTGGTTAAATTCTTTAAAGGAGGATATCGCTAAGATGAAATGAGTTCTTGAATAAAAGTACATTTCAGTAATTTTTGGTCAGATGGTAGCAGAGGTAAGGGGCCTAGAGATGATATGTCTGTTCTTAAACGGTCCCTTTACAATATGATAATTGTTATCATTCCCTTTTGTAATTTTGGGATTAATACAATTATATAAATGCAGAAGCGAACCTTGGACTTTTTCTTACAAGATTCTAACCGGTGGTGTTATGAGTCTTGTTTTCTTTCTTAGTATGCTTTTCTTGTAAGCTTATATTTGACTTCCATCTGTCTAAATCGAAGGAATATAAAACTCAGAATTCCTTTCTGAGATTCTCTCGGCTTAGCAATTTAGACTATATTTATTTCTTCTCAAATCAACTCTAAATTCATTTTAAATAATGCTCTGATGCGGTTGTGTGTTTCTTTTTCCTCTAATACCATGCAAAATTTTCTATTAAACTTAGACTCATCACCTTCCAAACGACTTCGCGCACACAAAAATTCAACTTGTACACCCATATTTATCGTGCATAACAACACCACAATGTAAATCGTGCTTCCGTGCACCTATATCCACTATTCATTTCTTCTCTGTCGCGCCAATAACTTGTGTGCACCACTTTTGCATTGTGCGCCAATATCCACTGCGCACATTTTTGGTATCGCGCACTGATATTCTGCATGCATTTCACCCTATGCATTGCACAATGCCAAAGTCCAATATGCCCCACCGTGCACAATAATCTGTGTGAACCATTGAATACATTGTCGCGAGACAACTTATACTCATACTATGCGTGCACCAACCAAACTCCTCTGTATTTTTCAATACTTGCACACCCCACGTGCACATTACTATGTGTGTGTTCACTGGGCAATGCTAAATTCAACACATGCATCCATACACAATATTCTTCCGCGTGGTGCCACAATTTACCGCGCACACCTGCGCGCCAACATTTTTCATGCGGTGCCAAAATTTTTCCATGGACGCTCTGTGACTTGAAATTTGGTCACTTCGAAATTAACCTTCTATGAATATTCGCTTCAACTGAACCTTTTTAGCCCATCCAGGCTCACTGTTGGAACTGAGGCTTTGATACCATACTGTAACGTCCTTGTCCACCCATGGTCGGGCCATGCCACTCCTCAAACGTTTTACTTATCTCTAAAAACGTCTTTGTAACATTCCCAGCCTTCAAAGGGCCAGGCTACACGAGGGAACATTTTCGCTCTCTCACTACAGAACATACTATAACATACCCAGTATTCAACTGAGTTATGCCACCTAATTTTTCTCTTCAAACTGCATGCAATTATAACATATACATACGGCACTCTTGCGGAAGATTTAATTATAAATGTAAACAAACAATTACATTCTGTAAATATACGATTTCATACTAAAATAACGGTAAACAAAGACATGCAACATATACAGGGAAATACCCATAAACATGCAAACAGTTATAATCACACATATGATAAATTGTAACATAAGAACATAAATAACAATGCAGCATGTAAATTTATCACACGATTGGTACTTATCTTGGAAATATTATCACCAACTGCGTGCAGACCGTCCAAGAACCTCCCAGCCTTAGACTACATTTTTCATCACTCTCAACAGTGAGTCACCCCTGAGTTGGGACTAAACTCCACCCAGGTAAAGGGGTTCCTAATAGAGCTAAAGGCTCATAGACAACAGGAAAGACTCCATCTCAATTCCTCACTCAACTAATAGCCTAAAGCCTCTCATTCCCCACATGCCTGTCCCACCAAAGGAAGTGTGCCCCTTCTCTTCTCAACAGTCCTTTGGCTGCCCCACTTCCCTTCCAACGCTTCAGCAACAGGTCGGACAGGAAGTCTCAAAGCATTGTAGCTGCAATTTAGCACCTTTAAGAAATCAATTCCCAACAATTATCTCACTCAGAGAATTTCTCATGGGCCTGACAACCTACCTCTTCAATTTCCCACGGGCGTGACAACCCGCTTCTTTAATCCTGCTCCCAAGCTAACCAGGTACACCAACTGGAAATGGTTATGGAAATAGGCTCAGATACAGTGAAATGAATGTCTGAAGGATAACTAACTGTGTGAGTGAAAATGGTCATGGAATCATTGACTAGATGACTGAATGATGAAAGGAACCATGGGGAGATGATCGTAAGAATGACCCTGAGGGTGATCGTAAGGATCCTCCTAAGAATTATGGTCAAGCTGTCCAAATGAGCTAAGTCCCCATGATATGTATGCATGTCCCCAACTAGAAACTTATCATGTTGGAAGCTACTTTGGTCCACTTGTCCCCAACTTTAGAACTTAGGATAAAATAATTATCCATACTTTATGTTTTAAGAAATATTAATATAATATTCATTTTTGGCTTAAGCTCTCTAGCTTATCCCTTTCCTTAACTTCTGGCCCTCCCTTTCCCTAACTGGTGGAGTTCAGTCCCCCATCTCTTTTATCGTGGTTGGTATGTGCACAGCGATGTATTTTATATTAATCATGAGACATATACAAAATAGGCGCACTGGCCTTTAACATCTAGGCGCTCTGGCCTAATTCCAAAACATAAGCATCCCAGCTTATAATAACTAGCTCACCAGCCTATAACACATATCATATACACAAGGCTAACCGACCTCCATACTGCGCGCACTTTAGTTACTACCCGTGGTACCTGGGAATGTGTACACTACATCATTTTACTGCGCAATGTATGCGCGCACTATGCCATGAAAGGTGCATTACAAAATGATGTCAAAACAACTCACCAATTTAAGTATACTTACATTACATTTACAATTGGGTTCGGCCGAGGGATATTGCAAAACCGAATACAGATTACATGTACAACATTTTCTTAAAAACAGCAAAACTTAACCTATCAAGAACAAGAACCCAGAGATGAGAGAGAGAATTGTTTTATAATCGTATGCATCTCATATATATAAGATGATTGGGATATTCTGGCTTTGGTCTCTCATTCTTTCTTGTTCTTTTGTAACTACTTTTGCCTTGTTGTCATTGCGCTGTCCTTTTCCGCAACCGATTTTTGTTACTTTTCCTTGCTCCACTGTCCAACTTCTTTTGTAGCTTGCGCAACTCATGCTAAACCAAAACTAGGATTGTAATCCTTCTTGTGCACCTTCAAATCCAAAAAAAAAGGGCCCAACAGGCTCCGACCACAAGCCTTGACTCACCCTCGATTCAAGTACTTGGCTCTTTCGCAACTTCTAGGAGTAACTATTGCTTTCCCTTATCCTCCTTCTCCGCTTTTCCTTCCTCTTCTGTTTTCACTTTGTCTTCCTCTGCCTCTTAAAATGAAGGGCCCAACTCTGGGACCAATGATAAGGCCCACTTTCTGACTTCTTGGAAACTCCCAACTTTATCCTGCCATTTTCTGGCAAGGAGTGAGGCCTCGGTGATGAACTGTTGGGTCGCATCTGTGATACATCCCTTGGGATTGGATGCAACCAAAGAGTTTCATTCAGAGTCTATTGTTGCATCCACCTGATGCATTTTCATGTATACTGTCTGAATCATAGGTCGAAAGTCACGCAGCTTCTTCTTGGCTACAAATTGTGCCTCAAACATAGCGTTCAGCTCATTATCCGCTTGCTAGATTTGGTCGAATTTCTCTTGTTGCTCGAGTGGATCCATATTAACCGCAACTTCCTCATTCAGTAAATGTATTCTCGTTCGCATGTCCTCTAGAGTCTAGTTTCACCTAGCAATGATTCCCATCCAATCGTTGACTTCTCGAAATATCCTACCATGGCTTCAATATTCATTGATTGCTCCAAGGCATCTGTCAAAGTTTCTATCCGTTGTTGAATTAACAGAATCCCTATCAGAGGTAGAAATCCCTAAATATACCATTCTCTTTGATGTTCCTCATGAATTGGATGTGTTAACCTCCCTATAGAATATGTAAACTTCTGGCTATTTTCCCAGGTTGATTCACCTTCCCTTTGTTGAATCTCCTGCAACTCAGACATAGCTTGATGTTCTGACTTAGGTAGCTTAAACTCCACTATGAACCTTATTCATACCTGGTTAAGTGTGAACATTTGACCTTGCATTCCTGGAACTCTTGGCTCAATAACCTTCATGTACCATTTGAGAGTATGACCTCTCAAGGTAGTTTGGAACTCAAACAAATTTATTCACATCCAGAGTCCCTCTAGACCTCCAGATTTCTTCACACAAGAACTAATGTTGCTCAACATCTTCATCTCCTTTACCCCATAATTTTGGGTATCAGGCATTGAAACATCCCACGTTACTAGCCATTGTTTATCTTGTTGCTCCTATCAAAATAAAACCTAACAGTCCTAGTTGTGACCTACCATGGGATCCCAATATCCTCCCTGTACTCGCACTTCCCGGTTGTGACTGACTAACTAGTTGTACTGGAATAGAATTAGCATAAGAAGGTAGTATGGAATTTACCACTTGTATAGAAGACCCTTGGGGCATGGGTGATTCAGGGTTGGCACCACTGGCTTTGGAGTGGGTTTCTTTGATCTAGGGGGTCTCGTTCTCTTCATCTGGAGCGGTCTCTTCAATCGGATTCCTGATATTTCCTAGAATCGAGGCTGACTCTTCCCTTTCCTCTTCAAGATCCATGTTGGCTTCCTTATCCCTTGCTTCTACACCTTCTCTTTCTTTTCCACCCTCATAGGGACTTCTTTCTCTCTACGCTTCTCTCTCACTTAATCTTTGACTGGCCAATCTTTTATGTCTTCTCATATTCCGCAACTCTTCCATCTGTATATCCTCTACTTCTCTTGGTCTAACTTTATTCTGCAACTTCTTGGAATGTTTTGTTGCTTTCTTTATCTTACCGCGCCACCACTTCTCAACTATGGCAGCTCTTTTCAAGGCTCGCTTGTCTCTTGATTCCATTTCTTGTTGTTTCCCCCATCTATCAAAGAACCCTCTTCCCTCTCTCAAGCCATGACTCCACCCCAAACTCACCCTACCCCAAGCGAGGGTGTTTACGCTGCCATCTCGGTCGGGGACATAGTCAGCATCCCCTCTTCCATCAATAAAACCTTAATCCACGGGGGGTTTTCCCTCAAAGTATTCCCCTTGTGTCGCTCTTGAAATCTTCTTCTGCTCGTGAAACAGATTGGTGATTCTCAACCAAAAACTCAATAATGTATCCTTCTAATGTGGTATTGACCCAGAAATCAATTGCTCGCATGACTAGACGATCCAGTCGATGAAGTGCTGCAATATTTTCTGTATCCCAAGTACAGGTCTTCTTGACTCGTTCTTGGAATTATGGAGCTTCTTGGAGCCTATCTATCCAGTGGAAAAGTTCTTATGGGAACTTAACCCAGAATATCTCGTACCGGTCGCTCGATCTTTCTGAGTAAAAGACTACCTCCCTTGTATCTTTCACATATTTTCCTCTCAGCTCTGCTTCTTTCCATATGAAGTTGTCGCAATTTCTCTCCCAACATTGGTGAATATTAGACTTGTGAATCCACAAAACCATTCTCCCTACAGGTTCCCCTTTAACGCAGGTCCCGGCATCGAAATTATTTTTTTGGCATGGAATTGATCAGACTAGGGTCCTTCTCAGGTTACCAACAAAAGGTACCGTGTAATCTAGAGCGATGGCATTTTCATCTCCTCCGAAGAGAAGAAGTCTCACCCGAAGCACAACCAAGACAAAAGGTTAGGGAAGGGCAAGGATAATACTTGGGTGGGTTCCCAGAACCTTCAAGACTCACCATGATCTTGTGCAAATAGACCAATTACAGATCAGATCTTAACTCATGCATACAAGAACTAAAGATACTTAATTTGTGAAAAGAATTCATACATAGAGACATCATATTGAGCTTATTGGACATAAAGAATTACTATAAAGATATAATGCATAATCATAAACACAATATGACACATTATATTTCAAAATTTTGGGTCATTCTTCATCTATTATCTTCAAAACTTGTCGAATACAATCTCAGAGATACATCTTGGTACTCTATTACAGACTTTTGACTCTAGACTCATGTCACATAGCTCTATTTACCCAGAACCGAATATAGATTACATGTACAACATTTGCTTAACAACAGAAAAACTCAACCTATCAAGAACAAGAACCCAGAGTTGGGAGAGAGAACCGTTTTACAATCATATACATCTCATATATATAAGTTGATTGGGATCTTTTGGCTTTGGGCTCGCATGATTTCTTGTTTTGTTGTAACTGTGTTTGCTTTGTTGGTGTTGCGCTATCCTTTTCCGCAACCTATTTCTATTACTTTTCCTCGCTCCACTGTCCAGCTTCTTTGGTAGCTTGCGCAACTCGTGCTAGACCAAAACTGGGATTGTAGTCCTTCTTGCACAGCTTCAAATCCAAAACAAAGGGCCCAACAATGTTAGTGGATCAAAATACTAGCATTAAAAACATAGCACTTGTTTTTTAGGAATACATGCAAAATATGTCAATCAAATGACTTTTAGCAACAACAAAACAATATGTGCCTGGAACAATAGGTGCAATTGTCACCACTGTGAAGAAATCAAGGATGCAATATACCCTATAAATCAAATATGGCAATTCAGAAAATGATTAGACAATAATAAGGTTATTTTTGTCCAAACATATAGTTGGTAAAAGTTTTTTTTTCATTCTATGTGCTTCTCATAGAAAAAAATAAAATTAATACATTTGTTTTGTTAAAATGTAACTACAATTGATTTTAACATTTGCAACGCAATTTTCTTCCATTAAATATGAGCTTCCAAAGAAATAAATCTTCATTTTTTTTATTAAAAATGTGGTCAAAAAAAATAAGCACAACTCAATACATTATTCATAAGCTAGTCAACATCCATCACACCACTAGCAGCAAAAAAAGTCATTCAACGATCTAAAAATGTTGCTCAAATCCACAAATCAAGTAAAATAGTAAAACCATATAAAAATATGTTATATTACACATACATCTTATTAAAAAAATGTCCATTAACACATACAATGAACAATGCCAAATAGATTTAGGGCACGTTTACAGCGCCAAACATATATTTAAATCAGTTTCATAGTATATGCTAAAAATGCAATTTAGCAGTAGAACAAAGTCACTTGGTATTAAAATGTACCATAATCAACACAAACAATATAAACGTATTATTCTCTTAAAGATGACATCTTAAAGAAATTATTGTCAAAATTGACAGCTTTATTATATGAAGATTACCCAAAATACAAATTTGTTATCATCTACATGTTGTGCAACTTTGTTGTTCACGAAAACTTTATACTTAATCAAAATAATATAGCTAATACAGCAATTGATGAAAGAGAAACATCATATAATGAAAAATTCTCTATTAAATGTTTGTTAAAAAAAACTTCAATTAAAAATGTATGTTTCAAAGCATTGTTCTACTAAAATATTTCACAATTTCAATTTTATAATTTACCAAATACATTCTTACACTCAGTTTCATTGTGAACTTCAAACATACCAAAACTAAGATATAGATGCAGAACTGCTAAGAAGACTATATCCAACAATATTTTTGTAGCATATTTTTTATCAAACACTAAATACTAATGTACAAACACTAAAATGTTGGTATTTTCCCAATACAACTTTATTTCATCATATAGATTACTTCAATTCTTTTTTTTTTAACATTTTTTTGATCTGTAATATTTTTTCCCTTGAATAATTAATCTTTATTATTCAAAAATATTTTTAGCTAAGTTTTAAGGACTAGTTAATCATTTAGTGGTCTATTTCAAAGAAAACTTAACTTCATAGTTTTCAATGGGGTCTTGGTTCGTTGGAACTTGTTAGAACTTATGATTATTTGGGGTAATTTCAAAGTAACAAATTGATTATAAAAGTCGAATTTGTAACAAAGGAAGCAATATTTCAAACTAAGAATTGTTTGGTCTACCAAAAGAAATATATAGTACTACATAGCTAGAGCAATAGGAGATGAAATATTTAACGATGTTGAAACAACAAATTATAGATTGTTTAGTTCACCAGTTCTATTGAACCAAGACCCTATTAACAACTCTGAAGTTAAGTTTTCTAAAGTATACCACTAAGTTTTAAATACCAACCCTTAAAATCTAGATCAAAATAATGCTCCAAAAAAAATTGAAATAATTTGTATGTTGAAATAAAATTGTATTGGAAAAATACAGACATTTTAGTGTTTGTGCACTTGTATTTAGTGTTTAGTAAAAAATGTGCTACAAAAATCTCATTGGATATGATCTTCTTAGCAACTCTACATCTATATCTCAATTTTGGTATACCTACAATTCACAATGAAATTAAGTGTAAGAACACATTCAACGAGTTGCAAATTGAAAATGTAAAATATTTTAATAAAACAATGTTTTGAAACATACATTTCTCTGTTAAAGTTTTTTTGCAAAAATTTAATAAGGAATTTCTCATCCATGATATTTCTATCTACATCAACTATTGTATTATCCTAAATAAATATAAAGTTTCTATAAACAACAAAATCGTATAGCATGTAGATAACAACAAATTTGTCTTTTAGGTAATCTTCATATGATAAAGCTATCAAACTTGGCAATAGTTTTTTTAAGATGTCATCTCTAAAAGAACATGGTACCTTAGTATTTTCTATGTTTATTATGGTGTGCTTTAACCTATGTGAATGGTTGGATGGGGTTTTAGTTTCACAAATGGCACAATCTAGCATTGTCTCTTATATTGATCCAAAATATCTTATCACTAAATTTCATTTCAAGCATATAAGTTGAAAAAGATTAGACACAATGTAGCATTTTTTTGTATTGATCAAAAATATTCTACTGCTAAATTGCATTTCAAGAATATAGGCTGAAAATGATTGAAATATATGTTTGGTATTGTCATTGTTCCCTAAACATATTTGACATTGTTTAACGCAAGTGTTGCTGAATTTTTTTTTTTTTATAAAAAATGTGTGTAAT